>VDFB02105785.1:136108130-136165885 GCA_007258455.2 Sequoia sempervirens | reverse complement strand
AAAATTTTGCGACTAAAGACAAAACCAAAGCCCCTTTTCTGGAGCGATTGAAACCAATCCTTGTGAAAGATGCTTCAGAAACAATGTCACCTACGGAAACTACACTAATATAGGAAATTAAATGATTACAGATTGAAGTTCCCTTGTTACAAGCGATTAAAGAGATCCCTGAGTTAAACCAGTTGATTAAATAGTTGTGCATCAAAACCCCAGGGAGGAAGCCAAAACGAATCAACATTGTTCATATCAATGGGTACCTAGCTGATTTGTTAGCTAGAATAGTTACTGCTCTAAAATATGATGACCCAGGAAGTCCACTTATATCAATAACAGTTAATGGGATAGTAATACCCAATGCTTTAGTGGACCTTGGAGCAACCATCAACATAATGACTGTTGATGTGATGGAAAAATTGGGACTCACTGATCTACGCCCCACAACTACAGTCCTACAGATGGCAAACCAATCCATAGATATTCCCAAGGGCACCATTGAAAACATTCTTGTTAAAGTAGATGGATGGGAATATCTAGTAGATTTCTAGATAATTGAATCCCTTATGCCCAAAGACATTTATCCAATAATTTTGGGACAACCATGGCTGGCTATGGTTGCAGCCAAAATTGACTGCAGGGAAGGAGGAATGACAATCTCCCATGAAACCAATAGCAAATAGTTGTTCTTGTATCCTCCTGTCAAGCCTGCTGAACATTGCAAAGTATGGGTTGATGAACCAGAAAGTCCTACTGGACAGGAAACCTTGGCTTCACTGGCCATGGTAGTCATTAAAGAACACGGTGAAGAATTAGAGAACGACGTGGGAAGTATTGCAATAGACTCCAATAGTGAAGAGATGTCAGATGTAGAAGAAATCCTAGGACACCCAATCAACACAGATCAAGCATAATTTGATGATGCTAAGTTTATTGGATTGCCTTGCCCTTTGATGAACTTAGTTCCAAAAACTTTCCATTTCTTTGCAAATGTTGCTAGGCTTCATAAAACTATACTGCACAACTGTCCACTTAACACACTAACAAGGCCCATTCACACTGTCACATCCAATTATCCTAGAGTCAAAAACATTATGTTGCTATCAGGAAAAACCTTGAACATCAATAGTTGGTTGACTGAGACGGAAGAACAAAGACTGTTTGATACCCTAGTGAATAGATCTAAAGTGTTCACCTGGGATTATAAAGATATGAGAGGAATACATCCTAGTGTGTGCACACACCATATCTATACTGAGGATGTTCAACCTGTTCGCCAACCACAACATAGACTCAATCTTGCTCTTAAAGATATCATTAAAACTGAGATTGAGAAACTCTTGCAGGTAGGATTCATCTACCCAATTTTTGACAGCAAGTGGGTGTCACCCTTGGTTGTAGTTCCAAAGAAGAATGGGAAGTGGAGAGTGTGTGTAGATTATAGGGAGCTTAACAAAGCAACACGCAAAGATTATTTTCGCCTGCCATTTGTGGACCAAGTGTTGGGTAACTTGGCTGGGATAAAATATTTTTCATTCTTGGATGGATTTAGTGGTTACAACCAGATACAGGTAGCAGCGGAAGACCAGGATAAGATGACATTTACTTTCCCTTGGGGAACATTTGTGTATAGGGTTCTTCCCTTTGGGCTATGTAATGCTCCTACCACCTTTCAGAGGGCCATCCTGACTATATTTGTTGAGTTGGTAAATGAGTGCGTGGAAGTCTATATGGATGATTTCACTATATATGGTTCAACTTTCGATGAAGCTCTCACAAATATAGACAAGGTGTTAAAGCGGTGTGAGGATCATCGGTTGTCCCTTAGTCACGAGAAATGCTTAATCATGGTGGAACAAGGAATAGTGCTAGGACATCATATTTCAATCAAAGGGATTAAGGTTGATCCCAATAAAATTGAAGTCATACAACAACTCGAGATTCTGAAGACTCAAACTGATGTCAAGAGTTTCTTAGGGCATGCTGGATACTACCGAAGATTCATAGAAAACTTTAGCAAAATCACAGCCCCAATGTTTTCTCTCCTTCAGAAAAATGTTGACTTCATTTGGACACTTGAGTGTCAATCCTCATTTGAAATTATTAAAGAGAAACTCACCTCTGACCCTGTCCTTCGAGGACCTAACTAGAACCTACCATTTCAAATTTATGCCAACACGTCCAATGACGGCATTGGAGCAGTTCTTGGGCAAGAAGATGAGAATGGAGGGAAATATGCTATATATTTTATCAACAAAAATTTGATGCCAATAGAGAAGAATTACACCACAACAGAGAAGGAATTCTTGGCTGTAGTGCATGCCATCAAGAAATTTAGACATTATGTCATCAGATACAAAGTTACAGTGCACACAAACCATGTAGCCATCAAATATCTCATGAATAAACTGGTGGTAAATGCAAGGGAAATTAGGTGGTTACTCCTTCTCCAGGAGTTTAATGTGACAATTGTTGACAAACCAAGGAAGTCCAACGTAGTTGCAGACTTCTTATATCAGATTAAACATGATGGCGACTGTGCTCCGGTATAGGATGAATTCCCAGATGAAAATTTGTTCGCCATCTCCACTAAAACTCCTTGGTTTGCTGATATTGCAAACTACTTAGCCACCTCAGAAGTACCACCTCACTTCTTAGAAAAACAAAAGAAACGCCTCGTCAGAGAGAGTGCCCCTTTTAAATGGATTAATGGAATCTTGTTTCGGTGTGGACTCGATATGGTTTTGCGACGGTGTGTTACAGCAGATGAGACCTATAGTATCCTTAGGGTCTGTCATGATGACCCATCTAGAGGGCATTATTCTACTAAAAGGACAACTCATAAGATCCTGGGAGTAGGATACTATTGGCCTTCAATGCATAAAGATATCAAGAAGTACATTTGTAGGTGTGATGAATGCCAAAGGATAGGAAGACCAACCACATCCAATGAAATGCCCCTACAGCCTCAGGTAGTCCTTGAAGCATTTGAGAAGTGGGGATTGGATTTTATTGGCCCTATAGATCCCCCTTCGCAAGGATAAGAGTATATTTTGGTCTATACCGACTACATGACTAAGTGGGTAGAAGTACAAGCACTACGCGTTGCTAGGGAAGAGCAGGTAGCTGAATTTCTTTATAATAGAATCTTTCTTAGATTTGGGGCCCCAAGAACAATTGTTACAGACCAAGGTCCCCAGTTTATGTCTAAACTCCTATTGAAATTCACAAATCACTTCCAAGTAAGTCACAAGAAGTTCTCACCCTACCACCCATAGGCAAATGGACAAGTTGAGGTCACAAATAGGGAACTGGAAAATATTTTAACAAAAACGGTTTCCTCGAGAAGGAAAGATTGGGCTAGGAAACTACCAGAAGCTGTCTGGGCCTACAACACAACCTAGAACTCAACCACTAGCTATAGCCCCTATGAGTTAGCGTTTGGGAAGAATCCCCTCTTTCCCATTGAATTTGAGCTCCAAACCCTTAGGACAACCATGAAATTAGGCATGGTCTTAAACGAGCTCAAATCAAGAGAGTCTTACAACTTAGTGAACTAGATGAGCTCCATCTGGATGTTGTCTATCAAACTGAATTGATCCAGCAACAACATAAGGTTTGGCATGACAAACATATCAAAGAGAAATAATTCCATACCGAGGATTGGGCATTGTTGTTTGATTCCAAATACAAGGACCATCAGGGGAAACTTAGGACACACTAGCTTGGACCATATGAGATTTCTAAAGTGTTTGCTAATGGTTCAGTCCAGTTAAAACCAATTGATGGTGACACCCAAACTCTTCTAGTTAATGGGCATCGATTATGCATTTACCATAAACTCGTTAACAAAGAAGAGTTTACAAAAATGGTGGAAACGCAGGGAGAAATCAACTGCATTGACTTTGTTGTGGCAGGGTCAATATAGTGTTAAGTAAATAACATACATATATATATATATATATATTTATGAAAATTTCTTCAATTTTCTCATCAACTCCATCATTTGGACTTGGCTAAAATTTTGTTTACATTTTTATAGGACTTATCTTGTGGCGAACCTAATTTCGGCGCACCTTGTTGTGATGCTCTGGAATTATTGTTGCAATGCTCTGAACTTGTTGCTACAATGTTCCAAAACCTACAAATCAAATTGACTCCATGACCCATCCTGATCCTGCATTCTAATGCATCACTCAATGGTGCTTTGGAAAGTCAAGGCCAAAGTATCACAATTTTCTTCCTTCCGACTACATCTTTTCAGCGATGCTCCAAAATTTTGTTGTTTCTGTTCCAGCTACATCTTTTCAACGATGCTCCAGAATAATGCTTGGATGCTCCGAAATTCTATTCAAATGCTTTAGAAATTTTGGTTGCTACTCCGGCTGCATCTTTCGACGATGCTCCATAAATTTTGGTTGCTGCTCTGGCTGCATCTTTCAGCGATGCTCCAGAATCCTCAATTTGGATACTTTGTTCTGATGACATCTTTCTAAAATAATTTTAGAATTCTCTTCTTGTCTACTTCGGTCGCATTGCTCGATAATGTTTCAATTTTGGTATAAAATTTTATTTTTCAAAGTTTCTCTTATTTTTCCTAAGTTTTGCGCATGCCCATTCTTTAATGCCACTTCGAGATCCATTCCCTTATGATTACTCTACCATATCACATCAAATATTTCGATAATAAATAAGATTATTATGACATGTTTTTGTCATAATAATAATTTATGCCATCATTCCCACTCTCTGGTTGCCCTTTGGCCACATTTGAACTTCTTACGCACATGGTGGATTCTAGAGTGGGGGTACCTCACGAGCCCCCTCTGCCTACCCTTGACCTGAGCCTTGTCGCATGTGGACTTGTGTCCCTTAGGAGAAACTCCTGGCAGGATAGGCCTTTTGTTTGTGGATCTTTCAGTGCCACTCGTGTCTTCAGTTGAAGTGTTGACAATTGAGATTCCTTTTGAATCCCTCGGGTGGAAAGATATTCTAACCAATAGTAATCTAGGCCCTCTCCCTCCTCCTTCTCATGAGGATGAGGTTATTGTGTTTGGAACGGACTTTGCTATCTCTGATTCGGTCAGCGATAGGATCCTCTCTTCAATGGAGAATGTTGTGTTGGGTCAGTTTCTCTCTTTCTGCCCTATAGTGGATATGGTCATAAAGTGGGTTGTTGTTAAGTGGAGGCTCAAAGGAAGTGTAGAAATATGTGCTATGTCTGATGTACATTTCCTTTTTAAGTTCACGACGCCTGAATATTTGTTATCGGTTATGTCCTCAGGACCTTGGGTGTATGGTAAGCATAGTTTGGCTTTATGCCATTGGAAACTAGGGTTTAACCTTGAGGTGGACCTCAATAAATTGGCTCCAATATGGATTCATCTTCCCGGGCTGCCGCTGGAGTATTGGGATGAATCAATCTTTAAGAGCATCGGTGATTCCTTGGGGAACTTTATTACTTCTGATTCCATCACCAAATCGAAGTCCAGGTTAGTGTTTGCTCGCTTCTGCATGAACATTTGTGTGAACAAATCCCTGCCTAACTCTATTAAGTTTTGCTCTAAATTCGGGTCATGGGTGCAACCGGTGTGCTATGAAAATGTTGTGGTGTACTATCAGAGGTGTACCAAACCTGGGCATCTTATTTCTGACTGTAAGTCTACCTTTAATAAGGATCCTATTAAGAGATATTTTGTTGATCCCTTTGGTTCTCCTTCTGGTTCTATAGACCAGCCCAAGGAGGACTCTGCTTCCTTGACGACTTCTCTTGACTCTAACTCTGAGAATCCTTTGCTGGAGTTAGTGGCCTATGTAGAATCTACCAATCCTGATGTTCCTATTCCTAGGTTGGTGATAGCTTCGACTGAGGGCCTTGCTAATCTGTCTGTAGCTGAGTTTATGGATAATGTTAATATCCAGGAAGTTGGGTTTCTTGAGTCCAACACTGCTACTGGGGAAGAAGCCTTTACTGGTGGAGTGTTGTCGGAGGTGGCATCTATTGGTACTTGTGAGACTGTTGGAGAAGAGAGAAAAATATGGGAGGATCTGGGTTCAGGGGAGGTGTTTGCTTGCATCCCAGAAGATATGAAACAAGAATATGTTGTCGATGAGGAGAACCGAATTACTCTGAAAAAGAAAGGGAGGAAGAAAAAGCGGATGTGGGAGGTGATTCCAAGCCTGCAAGCCTACCCAAAGATCCACGCGATTAAGGGAAACCACAAATGAGATTTCTTTGGGAAAACAAAGGACATTGGAAGTGTCCTCTAAGAAAGGTCAAAAATGAAGGTCATGTCTTGGAATATGTGTGGGATGAATAGCTCCCATAAGCAACTTGCCTTAAAGAATTATATTCTAGAACATAAGATAGATGTTTTACTCATACAAGAAACCAAAATGAAGAAAGCTATTTTTGATATTATTGTTAAGTTCCTATGGCCTGGGGCCTCTTTCTCTTACAATGATGTTTAAGGGGCCTTTGGAGGTCTTGCGATGCTATGGAACCCCTCTAGGTTTAATGGCACTGAGTTTTTCTACCATCGGAATAATGTGGGTGTCTCTTTTACCTTCCTTGGCGGCTCTTGGTCGCTTATCAATGTGTATGCACCCAACCAAAGGAATACTAGGCTGGATCTCTAGATGTCTTTGGCTAACTGGATAAAAAGCAACAATGGGACTCGCTGGCTAGTGGCTAGGGACTTCAACACCCCCCTTTTTCCTTTAGCGAAACATGGTGGTCTTATTGACTATTCTAATAGCATGGCTGATCTGGCACACTTTTTGAGTTCTACAGGTCTGATTGATATTGATTTGTCAAGGAAAGCTTTTACCTGGTCCAACATACGTATGGGCGAAGACTTGATTCAAGTTAGGCTGGATCTCTTTTTATGTTCTTGTAACTGGTCTGGCTTGCTTAGTGCTTCTTTGTGGGCTTTACCTAAGACTGTCTCTGATCACAATCCCTTGTTACTAACTTCTTGTGACCAGTCTGGTGTCGAGTCTTATCCCTTCCGTTTTGAAATCATGTGGAATTCTCATTCGGATTTTAAAATGAAAATTGTTGAATGGTGGAATATCCTTGTGTGTGGTTCCCCCATGTTTAGATTGTTCTTTAAGCTAAAACACATTAAAGGAATGGTGAAAGGTTGGAATAAAAGGGTTTGTGGGGATGTTTTCCAGAAGAAAAAAATCATTGGGGAAAAGTTGAAAATGGTTCAAAAGCGAATGGAGGAGGGAGACATCATTCTTTCCATTTGCACCCAAGAGAAGGAGTTCCAGTGGGAGTGGGAGAAAATTTTAAAGAAAGAGATCTTTTGGAAACAAAAATCCAGGGTGCAATGGTTAAAAGAGGGAGATAGGAACACTTCCTTCTTTCACATTTTTGCTGTCAAACATAAGAAGAGGAACCAGATAAACAAGTTACACAATGCTTAGGGTGAGGTTGTTAGTTCTCCCTCCCTCATTGGGTTAGTGGCTGTGGACTATTTTCAGAAAGCTTATGCGGCTCCCCTTGATGAGCCTAATCTAGATCTTGATAGTTTGCTGGTTGACTCGCTCCCAAACTTAATCTCCCAAAATGGAAATTTGGGGATTCTCAATGTTGTTACACCTGAGGAGGTTAAGCTAGCCACTTTCAACATGGGGGCTTTTAAAGCCTCGGGCCTTGATGGTTTCCCTTCGACTTTCTTTTAGTCCTTCTGGGAGATCATCAGTGAGGATCTCATTCTGGTTGATCGTGATTTCTTCAAATTTGGTAAGATTCTTAAGCAACTAAATCACACATTCATTGCTCTATTCCAAAGGTAGCAGATCCTCAACATATGACTAATTTTTTCCCTATCAGCCTTTGTAATACTTTTTATAAAATCCTCTCAAATTTTTTTGTTAACTGTATCAAACCTCTTCTTGATAAAATCATCAACCCTACTCAAAAAGGTTTTGTGCCTAGTAGGCATATCCTTGATGCTACCATCACTACTCATGAACTAATCCATTCTATGGATAGGTGCAACTATGCTGGTATGGCCCTTAAACTGGATATTTCTAAGGCCTATGACAAGGTGATTTGGAATTTTGTTCCTAAAGTGTTGGCTAAGTTCGGTTTCAATCAATTAGTGGTCAATCTTATAATGGAATGCATGACTACTGTTAAGTACTATGTTTTGGTGAATGGCTCTCCCTTTGGTTTCTTTCAAGTTGGGAGAGGAATCAGACAGGGAGATCCCTTGTCTCCCTATTTGTTCATAATGGTGGTGGATGTTCTAAGCAGGAACTTCTCTAGTATGTTGTCAGAGGGAACCATAAAAGGAATTAAGGTTGCTACCACCCTTGAGCCAACTGTGATCCAATAATTTGTGGATGATACTTTTCTATTTGGGAAAGCCTCGGTTCTAGAAGCTAGGAAATGGAAAAATTTCCTCAACAATTATGCTGCTTGCTTTGGACAATGCATTAACTACAATAAAAGCATGATTTACTTCTTCAACAACACTCCTAACCTGCAAAATTGGGTGACTATTGTTTTGGGTTGTCAGAGTGGTTCTCTCCCCTCGATTTATCTTGGGCTTCCCCTAACTATCAAAGAGGTCACTCCCGAGTTTTGGAATTCTATTCTTGAAAGGATTCAAAGAAAACTTGTTGGGTGGAAAGGTTCTTTACTCAGCCAAGCTGGTAAGCTTCAACTTCTTTCTGTTGTTCTTCAAGGTATCCCAATCTATTTCCTATCCATATTTAAGATACCTAGATATATTGCTAATAAGTTGGAGAAAATCTAGAGGTCTTTTCTCTGGTCTGGCATTGAGGAGAAAAATAAACTCGCTCTGGTGAAATGGGATAAGGTTTGCCAACCAAAGTGGTGTGGTGGTCTTGGGATAAGAATCATTTCTAATTCTAACAAAGCTCTTATGGAAAAAGTGGGTTGGGATCATCTAAGGGATAGGAAGGACTGGTGTGAAATAATGAATGCCAAATACCTTTTGAACCAGCTTTTAATTGACTACCTTTTAGAGGCTCACCCTACGAGTTCCTTAGTTTGGAAGGGAATCTATAGTCTTCAGGACCTTTTGAGGAATGAGATTAAATGGAATGTTGGTAATGGTAACAAAATTAGATTCTGGGAGGATTCTTGGTTGCTTAAATCCCCCCTGGATTCTTTGGAGTTCAGGCCTCTTAAGGATCAATCCCAACATGTGTTTGGTATATATATTAGTGATTATCTTCTTGGACCTGTAAGAGCTAGGAAATGGAATGACATTAGTCTTTGCTATCCTTTATCTCCTAATTTGTGTCTCCTTTCCAGAAAGCTACAAGAGTTACTCTCTCTCACCATGATACCCCCTGCTATCCGTGAGGATGAGTTCTTCTGGATTCATGATATTTAGGGTGATCTTGTTGTAAAAACTGCTTACAGACAACTGACTGTTGAGGGGGTGACCAATAATCTATGGAAAAAGATGTGGAATAGATACATGATATCGAAAGTGAAATTTTTCTGGTGGACTGTATGTCATAACATAATTCTTACTCAAGATAATCTAAGGAAAAGGGGATTCCAGATCCCCAACAAATGCCTTTTATGTAAATGCAATGAAGAATCTGTTGATCATCTGTTGTTACACTGCCCCTTTGTTGTTGAGGTGTGGGGGATGGATTTTGGAAGATTAGGGATTCAGTGGATTATGTGCAAGCACATCACATCCTTTATTTTGAGTTGGTCTGGACCCTTTTCCCATCCGCTAACTAGGGAAATATGGAATCAAGTTCCCCCCATTATTTGTTGGTGCTTATGGAAAGAGAGGAATAATAGGATATTCAAGAACATTGAGATGGATCCGAAAGAGGTGTTTGGGATTGGAGCTCAGCTCATTGGGGAAAATATTGCTCTTTTCAAAGGAAAAACCTCAGATAAAGGGCCCACTGAGTTGGAAATAAGCATAGCTAAAGCTTGGCATCAGAACCTGGTTGGCAACTCGTATGACAATTCCAAAATTCTAGCTATGGGAGCCACTATTTGGAAACCCCTTGACAGAGACTGGTTTAAATTAAACTTTGATGGGGTTGCTAAGGGAAACCCAAGCAGAGCAAGCATAGGAGTTTTTATCAGAGATCACAGAGGTAAGTGGGTGGCCGGATATGCTGGGGGGATTGGTCAACAGTCGTCTATGATAGCGGAAGCTAGAGCGCTGTTAAAGGGCTTATAGATTGCAGTTTCCTTGGGGATAGAGAACCTGCACATTGAAGGTGACTCTAAGTCCATAATTGATGCTATAAATAATGATAGACTCCTAGGGTGGAACACTAAGGATATTCTCCTTGACATCAGATTGCTTGTGGCTAAATTAAAATTAAAGGTGGCCAGTCATATCTACAGAGAGGTGAATCAAGTGGCTGACGCCTTAGCCAATTTTGGCTCTCACTGGAATTTATCCAAATGTTGGTGTGATTTAAGTCTTCTTTCACCAAATATTCAGAGTATGATAGTAAGGAACAAAGCCCTTTCACAACTCATGATGGAGACACAACTTGTGCTTAGCTGGATTATTGGGGGGCCCACTAGCTTCCTCATCGGGCTTTGTGGTCTTATTGGTTTGATGAGATGGATAATTAGCTATATCGATGGGCTGGATACCAAGTGGATTTTTTCAAATTATAGATTAAAGCACGTTTGGAATAAGGAAATCAATTTTTACTGCGGTAAGAACCGGTTGATTAGCTCTAAGCTGGACCGTACTTGTCGTAATCTCCTTATGAGGATTCTTTTGAGATCGCGGATTTACAATTTCAGTTTTTTTGAATTTGATGTGACTTGTAATTATGAAACTAAACTCCTCGTTGGCCGTTCCTTACCCGCTATTTTGGTTTGGCGCCTTTTAGCCTCTATTTGGGGTATAACTAAATTTGATCAACCTTAAATTTCTATCCTTTTAGAGATTTCTAATTTTGTCCTCGCGACTATCCTGCCTAGATTTTAGAAGTTTTGCTACGTAGAAGGCAATCCTTCCCTGCCGATCATGTACTTGGTGCTTAGCCATTTATGCGAGAATTTACTCATGAAAGCCTATGCTAAGATTGTTACCGAGAATTTATTAGCTCATGTGTGTGATCTATCCTTAGGCTTGATTCTCAAAAAAAATTGTTTGTGGCTTAAATTCCTTATTGTGGGGGTGATTTTTCACCTTGCTATTTTCTCTAACTTTCTGGTTTTTTAGGGTTCTTGGTTCTACTGTGAGCAGTGCAAAGTCATGGGGGGGATAGAGTGCGAACGAAGCTGGATAATTGCAATGAGTTTCACAAGGATCCGCTTGTATGGCATATTTGGGTTGAAGGTGGCATTGCTCCTCTAATGGAGAGACTTGTGGGCCATGATCCCACTCTGTCGACCCAATTCATCAACTCTTGGAAGAATCGGCATGTGACTGTGGGAGGCATCTTCTTTACGGTTGATGAGGACCAGTCTGGGTTCGAACGAGAGGCTCTTCCTCAGCCGTGGAACCAGGTGTGCCTTGTGTTGATGAAATGTGTCACGTTGGAAGGAAGGTACAAGACTTATTACTATTACCATTTTCCCCCATTAAATCACCTTAGGCATAAAGTTTTAATGGGATTTCCCTTTTATCTGCTCTTGGACCTTGAAAGTTTTGTTGAAAAATGTGTGGAGTTTGCTGCTTTAAATCCCAATGAACCCACTCCTCTGCCACTTCACTAGGGTCTTATCCTAAGACTCTACCACTTTCATCTGGCTTTATGCCCTTCGAAACCCATTTCAGCCATCCGCATTGAAGAAATTGAGCCACCAAAAGAGACAAACTTATCTTCGGCTGAATCCAAAGGCCCCACCAAGAAAAGCCACCCTGGCCCTGAGGATGCCCAAAAACCCAAAATTGCCACCAAAAAACTCAAGGGTGTTGAGGGAGCTACCCAAACCTGTGCGATGGTGAGCCTATGTGATCTCAAGTCTACCCCTGCGAAGACTCCCAGCAAGGTTGGGCCGAAAAATAAAAGTAAGGAGGAGAAGGTGCCTCCGAATAAAGGGAAAAATGTCATGAGCAAGGATTCATTGGGTGACACAGTGGTGGTAGAGACTGTGGTTGTTGGTTGTGATACCATCATTCGGCGTTCGGGTAGATTGGCGAAGAACATAAAGAAATTGCTAGTTAGAGATCTAGACACTAAAGAGGAGTTGTTGGACAACAGAGATAGCAGAGTGGAAGAGGTGTCAGAAGGTGATGATGAGGTGAAAATTAGTAGTCCCCCTTCCATTCCTGACAAGGGTAAAGATCAGAAGGAGGTGTCTGCCTCTCACTCTTCAGAACCGTTAGGGTTTGAGTAGAATGATCTTGACTATACTATGAGTAGAGGTGAGGAGCTCGAAGTGCTAAAAAAAAGAATGGAAAACATGGACAAAAAATTCAATGGTTTGACCCGTTTCACGGTCAAATTAGCTCACTGTGTTACTAGTACCCTATCTATCGTCATGAAAGAAGAGATGGAGATGAAGAAGGATGAAGACCACCAGGAGTGGATTGGTGATGACTTGGTTCAACTTCTGTTGAAGAATTGGGAGAACACCTGCTAATCTGTTGTTGGTTTGCTATTGGACTGTGTGTTGTTTATCTGCATCTTTTTTGGTTTAGTGTTTTGTTTTGTTGTTTTTTGATTTGGACTCTTTTGGCCCTTGTGGCTCCTTGTGAAGGGTACAACACCCTGTAAATGCTGCTTACTTTACCAAAAAAATTTTTTGCCATCACTCCAACCATCCCATCTATGCCATTATTATCTGCCGCCACCTTCACCAACCATGCGAGTATCCAATTACATTAGCACAGGTAAGTGATGTTTGATCTAACGACAAGACCTAAGGTATGTGTGAATCTATTTATTAGAAGGGTTAGTATTTATTTTGAATAAAGGTTAATTAATTGGTATGCTCTGCTCCCCCTTGTAATTTTGAAACTTGTGCCCCTTTACACGATTGGTAAACGACAGCTTTTGTAATTTCCTATGGAAGGCCGTCATAATGATACAGTAGGGTGACAAGAAAGCTAATAATTAATTCTTTCCCCATCAAGTATATCAACACAAAAATCTCCCTCCGTCTGTAATTCAGAGAAGCAAGCATTCAGGGTTCTGAAAAATTTCACCGAGAAGCAAAGGAGATGAGAGGCAATAAGAAAATTTCTGAGCCAAATTCTGCAGCACCATTGCTGGCATTAAACAATATAGCCACTTTATTTCAAAGGGTTGGATGGTTGGACTTCATGAAACAATTTGAAGGGCACACAAAGTAGCTGGTGAAGGAATTCGTTGAGAATTTTGTAGATGGGAAGACTGTAGTGCATGGAAAGCCATTCTGGGTAAGTAAGAAAGTCCTTGCTCATCTTTCTAGTTTTGAAAATAAAGGGATTCGTTTGAATGAAAATACCCATGTTCCTCATCAAAAGTTAATAGATTTATTCCATAGGGAAGGGGAACCCCAACCTGTACTGACCATAAGCACCAGGGGAAAACAAGGAAATTCATAGAATGTCTATTCCAGAACCTTGGAGGTCTGTTGCAGCCTAGATTATAAAATATTTCACTTGTGAGGGACAAATAACTACAGTAATGGGACCCCCTTTCTGCCTGCTAACTCATTTATGCCACAACATTGAGGACCCTACCTTTAGGGTAAATTTACCAGCCTTTCTCTGACATTCAGTCACCTCTTTGATAGAAAAGTATAAAATTGGGACGGGGCCCCTTAAACATCATGGTTTGATACAACTAATATGTAAATATCATTTCCACAATAAGCCAAAGAAGAAGTGGCAAAGGTTCCTATGGAAATTTGAAAATGAAGAGCCAGGGAGGTCATTTGAGGAAGGGGAATCCTTTAAACAAAAGGAGCAATCTATAAAAGAACCCTCCTCGAAGGCATTAGGCGCCCCTGAGTCCCAATATACCTCCACAACTCCCAGTGGTGATGCATCAGAATCCTTTTCAGATGAATTACAAACCCCAGGACAAGAAGAGGAGGTGGGAATTGTGCATTCCAGAGAAGATGAGGAGCCCCCTCAAAAGAAAAAGAAATGAAGTAAAGTTGTTTTTAAAATAACCCCTCCTCTATGGAGGAGTAAACGGTTATCTTCAAGGGTCAGTGAAATTGAACCCCAAGATATAGGCAGTACTTCAAAAAGGAAAAAGGCCAGGACTCCAGTAAAGGTGGTAGAAATTGACAGTCCACCTGATAATGAGGAAATTGAAGAAACAGGAAAGCAAGAGGTGGAACTTCCCAGGGAAGAGGACAAAGAAACCCTATCACCTGAAGAGTAAGAAGGGGAGAAAGCACAATCGTCGCACTCATAACATAATGAAGATGAACCTACGGGAGGATTCTTGTCCTTCCTTGACAAGTTAGACAATATACCTGAATTTGTGGAAAGAGTGCCTCAGGCAACTCCTCATGCATCTTTCTCTATGGATATTGATGAAGGAGAAGACAAACCTCATACAGATGGAGAAATTCCTTGCTCCTCCTTACCTAAAGAAATTGAAGAAGGAAGTATGCCTGATATTGAGAATACAAAAGTAGAAGAAGTGCTTCCTAAGAGCACTAAAATAGAAAATGTGCCCCATATTGATGAAAAAGTGGAAGAAGTGCCTCATTCATCCCTTCCTGAAGACAACAAAGAGGAAAATGTGCCTCATCTTCATGAAGAAATTCCTCATGTATCCTTCTCTGTGGACACAGGGGATGAAGAATCTAGTCGGAGAAATTAGGAATTAGAAAAACTAAAGACATAAATTGAAGAGTTAAGGGCCAGGTTGCAGAATGACGAAGCACAAATTAATCAACAAAAAGAAGAAATGGAGGTGCACATTGCCATTGTCCATAAAAGGAATCAGAAAATTGCAAAATTAACTACACAAATGGAGGAAAAAGACAAGCTTATTGAGTGACTGCAATTCCAAATCCAACAATGGAATCAATAGGGTAAGTAGAATCAAGATGCTCTGTGTGAGAAAGAAAAATGTATTCAAGATTTGAAAATAATTTTATGCAATTATTCAGTGCTTTTGAGGAAGAAAAGAATCAATAGGAAATTGAGTTGAATTCCTCTGTGAGTAAAATTGTGGAGCTAGAACAAAATTTACAGGAAAGTGATACTCAACCAATTATGGAATCAAAAGGGACACAAACTGAACCTATTGTTATAGATTGGTTCCAGGTACGTATTCCCCCGATGCTTATGAAATGGATAGAGCATTGTTACCTCTTGGAAGATGTAGAATTTGAAAACAATAGGTTAAAGAGGGATTTAGTCATGTTAAAAGTGTTGGATTTCAATTGTTTATGTCTTAGTTTGTCCTTGATGTCAAAATTGTTTATGCAGTGCTTTAGTATTCATGTTGATTTCACACATGGATGTTATGCAGTTACATGATATATTTCCTATGGAAATTCATTGGGATCATATTGATTCAAGTTTTGATATATATTTGTTGACGCTGACAATGTTCATTACTTGTGTTTCAGTTTGATTTCTCAAAGACTACTTGTCAGTGATTACCATAGGTATATTCAACAAGGAACAACATTCAAAACAAGGCATGCATTTGCCTCAGGGTATATATATTTTGTTTCAGGTATATATGGCTTATCATCATTACAAGTCTCAGGTTGATCACTTTCAGATTGTGGTATATTCAACTTGATCTTTTGCAAAAAAAATTCACATGATATATGAATGACACGTATCATGTTTGCACAAATATATTCAAGTTTATGAAAGGCATAGGAATGCAAATTACAAGTTTTAAACTTGTATATATATATTCTCTTCATTGATATTTAGTGTGCAAATATTTTGCTTCTGAGCAACTTGAATAGTCACATTGTATGTGACATCAACATTAGATAAGTATATTCAAATTGAAAGTCACATAGTAGTGGCTAAGTTATCAGGCAACATCATCTAAAGGCTTATATTTGGTTTTAATTGGTAGGTGAAGGAATTTGATTAAAGTCATATGAAAATATGTTTCAATGGTATTGTTGTATCAGTTTTAAATGATAAGTCACAATATACATGTGACTAACACCGACAACAACTATTATGATTATTTTTATTGATAGGGATATCATTTGGCATAAGTGATGTTATGTTTATTTGTTGGCAAGTTTAGCAGGGATATTATTGTAGACTTCAAAATGATTATGTTGGATAAAGTCGACATGGACAACGGATTCTAGGTCATGATGAAACTTAGATTTCAAATGATTATATACCTCTGAAAAGTCTTCGAAGGATTTGAAGGAATTGTAAAGCTGAATTGTTATTGTTTCATTGTGTAAACTTGTGAAACCCTAGTTGCCACCATGGAATTGTGATTGCAGATTTTTGATAAAATTTTAACTGAGGAAGTTGAAAACAGGCAGAGCTCGTTGACGGAAGTCTTCAACTGGGCAGTTATAATGGTCTTCAACAGTAATTTAAGGTATTTTTTCTCTTTCTCCCACCGTGAACAGGTAAAGGAAAAACTATCACATGCTTTCAGTTTTGCATTGAGATTTTTCTTGCTAAAACAATTGTTAAGGGATTAAAAGGGTCTTATTATTTGTTTTTTGAAAAACAAAGAAAGGAAGTTGTTTTATGCACAAGATGATAACATTTTGTTTCTCAGTTATTCGACAGTTGGCCATAACTGTTACAAACCCTTATGGGTTATGTTGTTAAGACTTTTGTTAAAATACTTAATCTTTGATGATCATGATTTAAAACCCATTAGGGTTTCTGGAATCTTATCTGGAGATTGTTCTTACAGTTACGAACCTGTCTGCAGAGATGCTTATGCATTTATTTAAGAAGGTTTTGTTGTATTTCTAGGGTTATTGAGAAGAAGAGAAAAAGCTCTTGTGAAACATCAGATTTTTATCTTTACAGTGACAAGAAACTAGGTTTACATTGAAAATTATTGAATCTCAAATGCTTTGTAAAAGAAGATGTCAATTTTATACAACATTCTTCTTCAGTGTGCTTATTGAAATATTTATATACATAGTCTTCTATTGAAATTCTAGAGTTGCAAAATCTGCACTTCTAGGGTTCTGATAGGATGATGTAATTGTCATGCATTAAAAGGAGTCGGTGCTCTTTGGAATGGGTGTTCCTAAATTTGTAAGGGGTTGGTGCTCCTAGAGTGGGTGCTCTAAATTCTACCTGTAAGGCATTGTAAATAGTGGTTTTATTTAAGCCAGTAAGGCATCATTTTGGAGTGGTTTTTCTACCCCAAGAGGGTTTTCCACTCATCAAATTCATGGTCTTATAGTGTCATTGATTTTTTATGATAATATTGCTAGATTGTGATGTTTGTCCTTATCAGTTCATAGTTGAATGATTGCCTTTTCATTTCTGCAAATGTTTATACTGAAGCTGTCTTGTTAATGTTATGAACTTTCATTCAAGTGAAAGCACAAATAGTTCATTTAAGTCTATCCATACCAATGTCTTATTCATATTCTTAGTTGATTCACAAGTCAAGTCTGCTTCACAAACTATCATTTTTTTTCTTGGTTTAAAAGTGAACACAAATTCTTGCTCTTTAAAAAAAATATTGTGGCTTTCATTAATCACCGATTCACCCCCTCTCTCAGTGATTTCAGTCTTCCAACAATTGGTATCAGAGCGTAGGGTTCTTTCATAGGTCTAATCCACCTAGGATTGATTCTGGTTTTTGGAAGTCAGTTAAACATGTCACAAGCTCAAGAAGGTACGCCTGTGACTAGAGCTCCACTGTTTGACGATATAGATTATGTGTTTTGGAAAGTCAGAATGGAAACATATCTAATTTCAATTGATCTTGATGTTTGGAGCATAGTTCTAGATGGGTATGTTGTTCCATCCACAATACCCACAGATTTTGCTGAAAAGAAGAAGTATGAAACTAATGCTAGAGCCAAACATGCTCTTTTGTGTGGCTTAACCAAAGATGTATTTGTTAAAGTCATGCATTGCAAATATGCCAAGGAGATTTGGGAAAAACTTGAAAACATTTATCAAGGAAATGATAAAGTCAAATAGTTAAAGATTCTTACTCTCAAAACTCAGTTTGAGGAAATGAAAATGAATGATGATGAAAAGGTGGCTGAATATTTTTTGAGAATTAGTGAAGTTGTTAATGTAATGAGAGGTTTAGGAGAAGAAATAGAAGAGTTTGATGTGGTCAAAAAGGTCATTAGAACCTTACATCCTAAATATGAAACTAAGGTTTCAGCTCTTGAAGAAAAGAAACACTTTGATAAGCTTACCTTAGATGATCTAGAAGGAACTCTTACAGCCTTTGAAATGAGAACAAGCATAAACAATTTACTAGGAAAAGAAACTTCTTTTAAAACTGAAAAAAGGAAATTGTAGTTGAAAATGAGTCAGAAGACTCTGATACGCAAGAGTCTCACTTTGTTAGAAAATTGGAAAAGGGATTAGGTAAATACAAAGGAAAACTTCCCTTTAAATGTTTCAATTGAGGCAAAATTGGACATTTCGTAGTTAAATGTCCCTATGGTGATCAAAACAGTGATGATGAAAAATTTGACAAACAGTCTAAGAAGAAGGTCTATAAACCTAAAAAGAAGTTCAATTTCAAAAAGAAAAAGAGTCTGTTTAGTAAAGATGAAACATACACTGAAGTAGAAAACTCTTTAGATGAAGAAGATGAGACCCTATCTATGGCTGCAGTCAAACTGCAAGAAGATTCAAACAACAAAACTGAGTTAGAAGATGGTGAAATAGATATTGAAAGTGAGTTAAAATGTGCTTTAAAGGAAATTAAAAAACTTAAAAAGCCAGTCCTTACTCAAGAGAAAAATCCAGATCAAGCAATAGTCTCTTTGAAGACTGAGCTTGAAGAAGCTAAGAGGATTGAGGACTGTCTTAAAACAACTGTGAGCATGAAAGACAAAGAAATTCAAAGATTAGAACAAGAAGTTATTGATCTTCGAAAGAAAGTTGAAGGATATGAAAGTACAATAAATCTTAATGATGCTCTTAGTAAGCATAAATTGCATAAGGATAAAACTGGACTTGGGTTTGAAAAGGGTGAGTGTTCAATTGATAATTCAAAAGAAAAATATAACTCTACAAATAAGAGTTTCAAATCAGATTATCCTGAATCTAGTAAAAACTTTGGATACCCCTTTGAAAACAAAAGAATATCATTCAGATTCAATCCTTTCTTTCATGGTTATTGCTTCTTTTGTAACAAATTTGGCCATAAAGTGAGTACTTGCAGACTCATGACTTCTAGAATACCAAGATTTGGGCATAAGCAATACTTGGGTTTTGTTAATCAGGTCAGATGTTTTAAATGCAACACTTTGGGACATACAGTTAAACAATGCAAAGTTAATCTGCATAATAAACAACAAAAAACAAAAATGGTATGGAAACCTAAATTTGTTAAAAGCATAGAGCAATCAATGCTTGTTCAAACTACTTTTCATTCTAAAAATGACATTTGGGTCCTAGATAATGGTTGTTCTAACCACATGACAGGAGACAAGGACAAATTCATCAAACTTGAAGATTATACTGGTGGATATGTGAAATTTGGTGATAACACTGGTATACAAATTAAAGGTAAAGGTTCACTTCTGCTAAATGAGGACACTCCTATCTATGATGTGTATTATGTGGAAGGACTAAAGCATAATTTACTTAGTGTTAGCCAAATATGTGATAGTGGTTATCATGTTATGTTTAATAAACATGGATGTGAGATCAAGAACAAGTCTGGAAAGACTGTTGCAGCAGGGAGAAGGACTAAAGGTGATGTTTATAATCTCCTAGACACCTATGGTAATGACAACAATGAAGGTATGTGTCTAATGGATCAAGTTGAAGAAAGCCAGTTATGGCATAAAATATTAGGACATATAAACTTTGACAATCTGGTTAGAATCAGTAAAAACTAGAATGTTAGAGGTCTACCAGTCCTTAACAAACTAGAAAACTCTGTGTAAAGAATGTTTAAGTGGTAAACAAACTAGAGTTAGTTTTAAGACAAAAGAAATTATTCAACTAAGCCTTTACAACTAGTGCATACAGATTTGTGTGGCCCAACTAGAACAAGGTCAATTAATGGTGAAAAGTATTTCATGTTGTTTGTGGATGATTATAGTTACTTTTCTTAAACATAAATCAGAGGCATTTGAAAGATTTAAGATCTTTCGTAAAATGGTTGAAAAAGAATATGATTTAAGACTTAAATGCTTAAGATCTGATAAAGGAGGAGAGTTCACCTCTCAGGAATTTGTTGATTATTGTGAACAACATGGTATTAAGAGGAAATATGCAACCACTAGAACACCTCAACAAAATGGGGTAGTTGAATGCAAAAACCATGTTAGATGAGGCTAAGTTGCTTGACATGTATTGGAAAGAAGTTGTTCATATAGTTGTATACATTTTAAACAAAGTGAAACTTAGAGTGAAATCAAAATTCACTCCTTATGAATTGTGGCATGGAAATTCTGCCTTTATAAAATATTTTAAAATTTTTGGCAGCAAATGCTTTATCAAGAAAGATGATGAACATCTAGGCAACTTTCAATCAAAGTGTGATGAGGGTATCTTTTTGGGATACTCAACTCAAAGTTAAGCCTATAAATGTTATAATAAAAGGCTTAATAAGATTGTTGAGGCAGTCAATGTGAAAGTTGATGAAAGACCACATTTAGAAACTGATCTTGTGCAGGATGATGAGGAAGAAACAAAAACAAAACTTGAAACAATACCTAAAAGTGTTGAGGCAACAAGTCCTAAACATGATGAAACAACAAGTTCTAAAAATATTGTGCCCAAAACTCCTTCAAAATATGTTGCTAAAAATCATCCTCAAAGTAGATTATTGGGGATAGAAATGTTAGATTTCAAACACGAAGAAAAGTTGCTAAACTTGAAGAACAAGCTCAAATGGCAGAGCATACAACCTTCTGTTTAGTCACTTAATTTGAACCTAAGAACTATGATGAAGCTCTTTTGGATGAATGCTGGCTTAAGGCTATGCAGGAAGAAATAAGTCAAATTGAGAAAAAAAAAACTTGGGAGTTAGTTCCAAGACCTGATGACAAGAATGTCATAGGTGGCAAGTGGGTTTACAGGAATAAGCTTGATGAAAATGACAAAATTGTTCACAACAAAGCAAGGTTTGTTTGCAAAGGCTATGCTCAAAAGGAAGGTATTGATTTTGGTGAAACATATGCACCTGTTGTTAGACTAGAATCCATTAGAATATTCTTGGCTTATTCTATTTTTAAGAATTTCACTGTTTATCAAATGGATGTCAAAATTGTATTTTTAAATGGTTATTTAGATGAATAGGTTTACATGGAACAGCCTGAAGGGTTTGTCTGCAAAGATAAGCCTAATCATGTTTACAAGTTGAAGAAGGCCTTATATGGCCTAAAACAAGCACCTAGGGCATGATACTCTAGGCTGGATAATCATTTGACATCAAATGGCTTCACAAGAGGTGGTGTTGACAACAATCTCTATGTCAAGATTGAAGGTACTGATATTCTAGTTGTTGAAGCTTATGTAGATGATGTCATTTTTAGCTGCAATAATGATGCTTTAACTAAAAAATTCTCTCATATTATGGAATTTGAATTTGAAATGTCAATTTTGGGAGAATTGACTTTCTTTCTTGGTCTTCAAGTTTCTCAACTTGAACATGGTATATTTCTCTCTCAAACCAAGAATGCTAGAGAGATGCTTAAAAGGTTTCAAATGGATGGATGTAAACTTGTTAGTACTCCAATGGTTACAGGTTGCAAACTTACAAAAGTTGATGATTCTCCTGATGCAAATCAATCTGAATATAGATCAATGATTGGCAGTTTGTTATATTTGACTGCTTCTAGACCTGATATAATGCAGGCAATTTGCATGGTTGCAAGATTTCAGGCTTCACCTAAGGAATCCCATGTTACTGCTGTTAAAAGAATTTTTAAGTATATTTAGGGTACTCTTGATTATGGTCTTTGGTATCCCAAAAGCAATGATTTTTCTCTGATTGCATATACAGATGTTGACTGGGTTGGCTGTTTGGAAGATAGGAAAAGCACCAGTGGTGCTGCATTCTTTCTTGGTGATCGGTTAGTGGCTTGGCACAACAAGAAACAAGAATCAATTGCTCTTTTCACTGCTGAAGCAGAATACATAGTTGCCACTTCTTGCTGTACTCAATTGCTCTGGATGACTCAAACATTTTCTGATATGGGTATCACAGTTTCTAAGCCTGTTTCTATTTTATGTGACAATACAAGTACAATCAATATCTCTATAAATCTTGTTATGCACTCTCGTACTAAACACATTGCTATCAAGTTTCACTTTCTTCAAGAAAAAGTGTTGGCTAATGATGTATGTCTACAGTTTGTTGCTTCATAAGAACAGGTGGCTGATATATTCACTAAGCCTCTATCCAAAGAAGTATTTGAAAGACTGAGACTTAGATTGGGAGTTATCTCTCAATCCTTACTTCATTGATTCTCCTCTATCTGATTTAGGGGGAGCTTGGTTCTATGGTTTCTCATTTACAACTCTCTTATATATTTGCTGCTCTATTTCTCTATTTACAGCTGGTTATTGTGTTGGACAATTGGTTGGTTTCAGTTGTTTATATTCATGGCATCTCACATTCTCTTCTTTCATTCTTTGTCATTGAGGAAAAAAGGGGGAGAGATGATATGTGTTTTTCCATCAAGGACAAAGGGGGAGTTTGTTGGCTTCCAGTTGTTTGTGTTAGTTTTTCCTTGATGTCAAAATTGTTTATGCAGTGCTTTAGTATTCATGTTGATTTCACACATGGATGTTATGCAGTTACATGATATATTACCTATGGAAATTCATTGGGATCATATTGATTCAGGTTTTTGATATATATTTGTTGAGGCTGACAATGTTCATTACTTGTGTTTTAGTTTGATTTCTCAAAGACTACTTGTCAGTGATTACCATAGGTATATTTAGTAGGGAACAACATTCAAAACAAGGCATGCATTTGCTTTAGGGTATGTATATTTTATTTCAGGTATATATGGCTTATCATCATTACAAGTCTCAGGTTGATCAGATTGTGGTATATTCAACTTGATCTTTTGCAAGTTGTTTTCACATGATTTATGAATGACACGTTTCATGTTTGCACAAATATATTCAAGTTTATGAAAGGCATATGAATGTAGATTACAAGTTTTAAACTTGTATACATATATTCTCTTCATTGATATTTAGTGTGCAAATATTTTGCTTTTGGGCAACTTGAATAGTCACATTGTATGTGACATCAACATTAGAGAAGTATATTCAAATTGAAAGTCACATAGTAGTGGCTAAGTTATCGAGCAACATCATCTAAAGGCTTATATTTGGTTTTAATTGGAAGGTGAATGACTTTGATTAAAGTCATATGGAAATATGTTTTGATGGTATTGTTGTATCGGTTTTAAATGATAAGTCACAATATACATGTGACTAACACCGACAACAACTATTATGATTATTTTATCGACAGGGATATCATTTGGCATAAGTGATGTTATGTTTATTTGTTGGCAAGTTTAGTAGGGATATTATTGTAGACTTCAAAATGATTATGTTGGATAAAGTCGACATGGACAGTGGATTCTAAGTCATGATGAAGCTCATATTTCAAATGATTATATACTTCTTAAAAGTCTTCAAAGGATTTGAAGGAATTGTTATTGTTTCATTGTGTAAACTTGTGAAACCCTAGCTGCCACCATGGAATTATGATTGTAGATTTCTGGTAAAACTTTAACTGAGGAAGTTGAAACAGGAAGAGCTCGTTGATGGAAGTCTTCAACTGGGCAGTTATAATGGTCTTCAATAGTAATTTATGGTATTTTTTCTCTTTCTCCCATCGTGAACAGGTAAAGGAAAAACTATCACATGCTTTTGGTTTTGCATTGAGATTTTTCTTGCTAAAAAAGTTATTAAGGGATTAAAAGGATCTTATTATTTGTTTTTTGAAAAACAAAGAAAGGAAGCTATTTTATGCACAAGATGATAACATTTTGTTTCTCAGTTATTTGATAGTTGGCCACAACTGTTACAAACCCTTATGGGTTATGTTGTTAAGACTTTTGTTAAAATACTTAATCTTTGATGATCATGATTTAAAACCCATTAGGGTTTTTGGAATCTTATCTGGAGATTGTTCTTACAGTTACAAACCTGTCTGCAAAGATGCTTATGCATTTATTTAAGAAGGTTTTGTTGTATTTCTAGGGTTACTGAGAAGAAGAGAAAAAGCTCTTGTGAAACATCAGATTTTTATCTTTACAGTGACAAGAAACTAGGTTTACATTGAAAATTATTGAATCTCAGATACTTTGTAAAAGAAGATGTTGTCAATTTTATACAACATTCTTCTTCAGTGTGCTTATTGAAATATTTATATACATAGTCTTCTATTGAAATTCTAGAGTTGCAAAATCTGCACTTCTAGGGTTCTGATAGGATGATGTAATTGTCATGCATTAAAAGGAGTTGGTGCTCCTTGGAATGGGTGTTCCTAAATTTGTAAGGGGTTTGTGCTCCCAGAGTGGGTGCTCTAAATTCTGCCTGTAAGGCATTGTAAACAGTGGTTTTATTTAAGCCAGTAAGACATCATTTTGGAGTGGTTTTTCTACCCCAAGAGGGTTTTCCACTCATCAAATTCATGGTCTTATAGTGTCATTGATTTGTTATGATAATATTGCTAGATTGTGATGTTTGTCCTTATCAGTTCATAGTTGAATGATTGCCTTTTCATTTCTGCAAATGTTTATACTGAAGCTGTCTTGTTAATGTTATGAACTTTCATTCAAGTGAAAGCACAAATAGTTCATTTAAGTCTATCCATACCAATGTCTTATTCATATTCTTAGTTGATACACAAGTCAAGTCTGCTTCACAAACTATCATTTTTTTTCTTGGTTTAAAAGTGAACACAAACTCTTGCTCTTTAAAAAATAATATTGTGGCTTTCATAAATTACTGATTCACCCCCCTCTTAGTGATTTCAGTCTTCGAACAAAAATAATATTTCCATCAGGCATATAGGGGTAAGTAGGATGTCTGTGAAATTAGTGAATTGCTACTAGCCTATAGAAGACCATCTAGGCTATACTCCATGTTTCTTAATGAGAAACTTTTGAGATGGAAGTTGCAAAGAATTCACCAAAACTAGCCTCATGACCCTAATGTCAAGGAATTTGTAAAGATATTTGTTGAGTCACTCCCTGAACAACATAATTTGCTATGTGAATTCTTTGTTCACAATTCGCTCCTAGAAAAGTATACAAATTTCTTTATTAACCTCTTTGTAGGAGAAGCGGAATTAAGATCATTCCTATCCACTATGAGAAACCAAGTTCACTGGAAAGATGGATCAAGAGAGTATGCTCAGGTAGAAAAGAGTGTAGGGTTGCAAATAAGATACCCTCATAGGAAGCCTCTCTCTTTCAAGAAATAGTTTTTGGGTGTCAAAAGTAAATAGGAAGCATGAGTCAAATACGATAACAACCTCAGGGTGTGTCATGATTACTTTCAATAACATGGGACACATTTATTAGGACCAACATGGCATGCATGTGAAGAAAGGTACACTCCTCTTCCAATGCATCTCAAAAAGAGGGAAATAATTTCACCTCTCAATATCAGATGGTCCTATGGAAGAGAAAAAACCTTGATCAAAATTCTGGAGGACTTTAAGACTAATTGGATTGGTATGAGGTATAAACCTCCCTTGCTTCTTTCTCCACCACCTTCGGTGTACACCAACCTGGACCAAAGTGAAGATAGTTTTTCCAAACGGAAACAAAGGGTCACTTTTCATCAGGGATTCTTGAGGAATCCAGAGATATTAGACATAGAGGTAGATGATGTGTATGATCTCAGTGCTAAATATGAGGAAATGAATAGAAGGAATGATGGACAGGGGACACACCACAGAGAAGGAGGACCTGCTCGAAATTAGGAAGGGGAGGAAATGATAAGGTAAAAGTAACCTCATCAATATAATGGCCTCAATATACAAATAAAAAACCTTCCAGTCCAAATTACTCTGCCAATTGATTACCTTTAGGAAAAATAATTGCTTTCCTTTCTATGAATAATCGTACAAACTTATTTCTTGGAGTTGATTAAATTAAACTAACTCATGTTGATTTAATGGTTTAGTCTTGAGTATTTTATAGGTCAAATCCATTGCCATTCACCATTCCAGTCAGAAGGGAAATGAATGCGGGTCTCATACTTTTGAAAACTAGTGAGCAGGCGCTGAAAGTCTAGGAGCACACTTTTTGGCCGAGTCTTTATAATTCTGTTATTTTTCAGTTTCAAAGACTTTATGGCTCATGCAAAGCCTCTTTAATATTGTATATCATGGGATTTTAAGTCCCTTTTACTATGGGAAATCTGTTGAAAGACTTGATCGACTGAAAAATAGGATTCTTGTTAGCCGTTTTTCATATAAGTATGTAACTGTTACAAATAATGAGAAGAAGATTATTGTTATGCTGTCAATTTGTCTTTTGAGTAAAAACTACCATACGAATATGAGTTTTCCCGCCACTCTTTGAATTACTGTGTAATATGGATGCATCTGTGGAATGAAGTAACAGAGAGATTTTTCCAGTGCATGTGATCTGAAGTAGCAATAGATACACCCATGAGCTAGCCACTTGAGGGTTAGAGATAGATAGATAAGTATTTGTTTCCTGTTCTACATTTTCCTTTGATAGAATAGAAGTTGTATTTGCATTTTATTTTCATTAGTATATGTTATACTGTTAGTGTCAAGCCTGCAGGTTGTAACTGAGTCTGTAGCTTTTGAGCTTAGCATTTGAGTGTTCGGAGCACCTTTCTTTAGTTGATTTTGATTAATGGTTTTATGATTAGCAGTTGACTTGTGATTCTCTGTAGTAGATAAATGTTTACTAATTTCTTTACATGCTTTACTTCTTCAGCAATTTATGCATTCTTTAGGTTAATCATTTCCATGCTTTCTATTTTAATGGTGATGCTTTTCAAATTCTTAGTTTTCTATCTTATGATTTGAGTTATTTTCATGCTTTCTAGATAGATGATTTATTGCTTTCTAGATTAGAGGCCCCTTAGATTAGAATTTTTATTTAGTAAATTAGTGCTTAAGAGAGAAGTTGACATGTCCTCTATTGCATACATCTGTTGGACACTGCCTGGTTGATATATTGATGTGTTTATTCACTAAAGTGTTAGGACCTAACAATAGCCTGCCATAATCCAAACATGACAGTAATACCTCCATAATACCAGGTGCAACTTTACCTAATTCAAATATCAACATGGGAGGCACAAAGAATCCTTTTGATAAAAATGCTACCAACACTTCAACCAATCATATCATGAATCATCATCCTTGCACTAATTAGGACCAACAATAAGAGAAAAATCTATATCAAAGAAAAGAGAAAGTCATCGAAGCAAAATAATCAAGAAATCAAATTGGAGAAATCAAATTCAAATGGATGCCAAAGCAAAAGAAAGAAAACAAACCCTATCAAACTCCATTAGTCAAAGAAACTATGGGGAAAAATAAGAAAGGGTACTTCATCCATCAAAGATGTCCACCGATGCAAAAGAAGGCTTCAAGAGCGACATATAAAGTATATAATGAAGTTGGTCCTAATTTCACTCAAAATTCCATATCCACCTTTCATTGCTCATCATCCCAAGTATGGAGAATCAAATATCCATCATCCAAACTAATGACCAATCCATCTACATCCCATATTCCTCATCAAAATCCTCCATCCACTTTGAAATCAATGATATCCAACTCTTGCATTTACCATGTATTGGCAGAATTTTTTTATCATAAGGACTTTAAGGGCACTCTATCACGATGTGGGCATCTAGATGAGGTTAACTCTGGTATTGAAAAGGAAGACAAGAACATTCAGGGGTTACATGCAAGTGCCTGTATCTTGGAAAAACAACTCCTATAGGTAGGTTACCATTGGCACATCTTGACAGTAGTGTCACCTACATTAGCACCACTAGGTGGTCTGACATAAGCATTCAAAAATCCTAAAAAGTCAGAAATCATAATTTTTTTTTAAGAAAATAGTAAAGAGAAAAATCGTCCTTTGGTGAAAACCACTTTGGTGGCAGTTTGGGTAGGTACCATGTTGAAAACCTAGAAAATAGGTTGTTAGATGCACATGACAACTAAGAAGGGGAGGGTGAATCAGTTGTACATTAAAACATTAAATCCCTCATTAACATTCAAACCCTTAACAAACTTTAAACCCTCATTAAGCATTAGTAGAATGTAAACGTGTGAAACAACAATGCAAAAAAAACCATACATAAGAGAACACCAGATTTACATAGAAGACCTTAATTAGGGAAAAACCACAGTGAGGATTAGCTCACATACATATGAATAACAACATCGAATACAATTAGGCTCACTGTCAAGGGCTCACTGCTTAGAAAAGAAGAAAGGCTCACTATCAGGTGGCTCACTGCCAAGAAGAAAGAAGAATAGAAGAAACTATCACAAAGAGATTCACTATCTTAGAGCAATAGGAGAAATCCACCACTACAACTCTATGTCATCCACAAACTTTGGCTCACTACCTCCAGCAACTTCAAGCAAACTGAAAATGTAGACACCTTTTGCTCACCACATCTTGAGTCATATGCATTTAAGATCACACTCAAATCACCACACTTGATCATATTCACATCTCACACTTGCCACATAGATCAACACACATCTCCAACAATTCACCTTGCATTTATACCATCCATGACCTAAACAACCTCAATTAGTTTAGCCTCAATGAAACGTATGTACCTAAAATGTGCAACACCAAATAGGTCGGCACTAAACACTTTCACGGTGGAAAGAAGTGAAGTCAAACCACACCATGGGTTAACTAGGACTGAAATATACATCACCACACTACTCAACACATCCACAATACATGAGATACCTCTGCAAATAGCGCTAGCACACTAGATCAACCAAACCTACACTAACACTATAAGTGACCACATGCATGCCTCTCCAAGTCCAGAAACAACATGTGGACCACACAAAAACACCACACGACATCCACAAAAATCCAAAAATATTCCAGCATCAACATACTACACTGCAACACTGCTAAAACCACCTAAAATTGAAGAATACTTTCATCATGTGCATTAGGATGCACTACCACTTAACTTCAACATAAGCACTGAACTTGTAGAGAAAATGAACACCAGAAATTCCAAGGGAAGATAAATATAGGCAATATAAGCATGTTCCCAAATTTGCAAGACAATAAACCTTAACACGAAGAAATGTGGAGTAATCTCATTCTCCTAGACAACCTTCTATGCAGACAAACATACTGTTAAACACAACTTCCACTGCCACATGATCCAAAACTTGAAACCCTGGATGTAGCACCTTTGAATAGCTCTGATCATCATATCCAAACCACACAAGCATATCTTCAACCATGAAGAAATATAGAGCACAACACTAAACAAACCTTTATCACACTACACACTCTTTTATTCAAATTTTCTCAAAAGCACTTGGAAACCAAGTGAACCAGCTACATCAACAACACCACAAATATATGTTCATCATATCTACAACATCTGCAACATCATAAATCTTTCTCATGCAAAACTCTTCAACAACTCCAACAATCTCCATACTATTGACATCAATGACCAACTAATGACATCAATGACAACACCAACAACATACTTGCAACAATCTCCCCCTTTGTCATTGATGGCAACATTAGCTCTGAAAAACCATCAACAACAAAAACAACTCTACATTAAGCAACACTCCCCCTTACTACGGCACACTTCACTCTCTCCCTTTACCTTTGTTCTTCAAACACCATTCTCTCCCCCTTTCTTGAGGATTTCTTCATATCATAATCTCCCCCTTTGACATCAATTCTTGTGTTTTTCATACTTCACTCTCTCCCCCTTTGACATTAATGGAAAAGGGCAACACTTGCATAATTCACTTCAGGCAACACCTGCAAGCAAATTTCTCTCACTTTCTCCACTACTCCTTCTCCACTACTCTTATATTTTAGTTCTCTCTCCCTTAGGGGCACAAGATATGCTTCACCTGATTTCACCAATCAAAAACACACCACTACCTACACCCCCTAAGAGGTATCCTTCAACATTAATCTAGGACCAAGAATGTATATTGAAATGCTTCCTAGACAAATGCACCACTTATGCATCTAGTTGAAAGGGGGGGAAATAACACCTAAATTATGTCGAAGATACTCAAATGTATCTTTAGGAAGAGTCTTTGTAAAAATATCTACAAATTGATCCTTTGTAGGCACATACTCCAACTTCACCTCATTCTCTACAACTTTTTCTCTTAGAAAGTCATACCGGATAGAGATATGTTTTGTTCTTGAATGCATTACTGGGTTCTTTGAAATATTTATAACACTTGTATTATCACACAAGATAGAAATAAGTTCATCATATGATATTCTGATATCCTTCAATTTTTTCTTCATCCACAACACCTATGTACATGATGTTGCTGCAATATATTTTTCCTCTAAAGTAGATAATGACACTGAATCCCATTTCTTACTCAACCAAGAAACCAACCTGCTTCCAAGAAAGAAAGCACCTCCACTTGTACTTATTTTTTCATCTATACAACCTACCCAATCTGTGTTTGTATATGCACTCAAAGAGAAATCAATATCCCTAGGATACCATAAACCAAAATTTGGAGTGCTCTTCAAGTATCTAAATAACATTTTAACTATTGCAACATGTGATTCTCTGGTATCTTCTTGAAATCTTGCCACAAGACATATTGTATGCATGATATCCGATCTAGTAGCAGTTAGGTATAGCAATCCACCAATCATTGATTTGTACTTGCTATGATCAGCTTAGGAGATTCATCATGTAACATTCCCATTGTTCTACCCAACAATTTTTCTATGTAACATTATGAACAATAAAATTTTTCTTTTCTTTTCAATAATAAATGCATCATTTGAAACATAACCTTCCTTTTCCATTGCATAATCAAAGAATCATTTCATCAATACAAGTATGATTTCACTTTACATAAATATGTTCAAGATAACATTTCACATTTACATTTTCCATATAGATGGGCACATGATTATATACGTAGCTTCAACAAGCTGACATGAAATATAAATGAAAACTAATACATATGTCATAGCATTGGTGCATACATTCTAGATGTCCCCTTTCCTCAGGGTGCATACCTTCTAGCTGTCCTCAATACTGGCACGTACATCTTCAATTCTTGAATTAGAAATACCAATGGTCCAAAATATCCTTCTCCCAACTCTTGGCCGCCAACTGCACGAGTAGAAGCATCACTCAAGCACTTTTTCACCAATAATGGACTTGTTGCGGTCCCTACACATCTACCAAACTCAATAAGATGGCCCTCCCTTCAACGAAGATATTAGTTTGGTAACCTCATCCTTCAAATAGCCTTTTCTGAGCATAGCGATGTGTCCTAAATATCTAGAGCTACCATAATGTCTACTTCTACATGTATGATTACCTCAGCCTAGAATGTAAATTGGATCACACAATGAACTAGCAGTGTAGACAGTGGCTACCTACACTACTTTGGCCAAAGATTTATCACCCAGTAACTTCGAGTGAGGTCATTTGTTTACCACATTCAATTGCTCGATTTGTATTGACCATTATTATTCTATTCTAAGGTTATCCCCTTTCTCGTGGATTATCCTAACCCCAAGAATAACCTTCCCATTAACTCATATCTAGATGAAATTGCTACAAGTATCTCAAATCAACTCTACCTTACCAATTAACCATATAGATAATCATAGCGTCACAACATCAAATGAATCTATTTCAAAAGTACATTCTCAACAATAAAATTCTCCATTCAAGAGTGTAATCTCAACAATAAATGACTCCCATAAAAAGTATAATTTCATTAATAAATGACCTTAATCAAAAGTATAACCTATAGTGTAGGAAAAAGTATCCCTTTTCACACTTAATTTGGGAATAATTAATAATAAAATGAGCTTAATTATGCCTTAATTTAGTGTTGTAATATGTTTTTCATATTCACATTAAGTTTAGGGCTCTTTTAAACTAAATGGAATCAATTGTTCCTTATTTTTGGTGTTGTAAAGTGTACCTTTACACTTTCACATTAATCTAGGGCTTTATTAATTGATTGAGGTTAATTTACCTTAATTGACCCTTTTAATTCAAATCCAAGCCTAATTAAAAGCAATTTCTGAGGGATAAAACCCGAAATTCATAAATGCTATTTCACAACACTTAATTTTTGAAGATGTGTGTCCTAGGTAAGTGAAGTAGGATCCATTCACCATAGGGTGAATGGGTCCTCACTTGGTCTTATGACCCTATTTTTACACGACATTTCACCTTTCCTAATGTGTGTCCTAGGTAAGTAGCCTAGGACCCATTCACCCTATGGCGAATGGGTCCTAACTTAGACCTAGGACCCCTCTTTTGAATATGTTTTTGGTTGTATTTTAATGATTTCAAATCTATAATTCAATGTCGGCTTGTGATATTTGAATTTTGGGAATTAATCTTAAGATTCTTATAAATACAAGATTATTTCACTATATTTCATCTGAGATCTTCATAAGCAATCAAGAATACTTTCACAAGAAAATTATAGGAGCATTCAAGAGTATTTTCAAGGCATTCAAGGGCAGATTTATTGAAGAATATTGCAACAATCAAGATTCCATTTGTCATATCAAAGATGTATTGCATCATGCATGTTGTTTGAGCTAATATGCTGATGTAGTGTTCAAGATCTATCAAGTATATCAAAGGCATTGTTCTAATCAAGTTTCATGATCAAGATCTACATTCATTGAGGCCAATTCATTCAAGTTTGCAGGTTTGTACTTCAAGGTTTCAATTGAGGTTTGGTGAGTTGTTACGTATTGTTGTTCATTCATCATTCCTTCATGCTTTTATTCATTTCAAGGTTTAATTACCAAAATGGGGTTTGACCAAGGAAAACCCCCATTCCCTAACAAAAAACATTTTTCTCTCTTTGATGTGTGATGGCAAGTTTTAGGTTGAAGATAAATTGAAGAAAGTTGCAAAGTTGTAAAAGTTGCAAGAAAAGTTGTCAAATCATGGAAATTGAGCTACATGATTTATTTTCAGCTTTCCATCAGTGACCGACTGGAATCTGGGAGTGCAAACATAGAAGAACAAAACCCCAAAACTAATTTTTCAGGAGCCCTAGCCAAGACCCATTTTCCATAGGGCGAATGAGTCCTCAGTGAGGTATGAAAACGCATCTTTGGTGAAAGGTACACAACATTTGACCCTTTCCAAATCTACCTTTTGACTATTAGTTGGGTTATATTTTGTTACTGTTTCTCATTTGCACATTATAGTACACATTTTGAATGAAATTAGGAGAAGTAGGTGTATCATATTCAATTCATTTTCATACACCACTTTTTCATACATTTCATAACCTTCAAGAATAAACAACTTCTATCAAAAGTATAACTTTCAACAATAAATGACTTCAACCAAAGATAAAATCAACAATCAAATGGTTAATCTGATTTTATAGGTTAATCCCAAACTATGTGCTTTAATCAATAATCAAGTAAACACCCCAACCAAGTAGGTTATTCTCAACCTAGGATTTCATTTGAAAGTAAAGTAACGATCAAGTGATCAATCAAGTATAGATTATCAATAAGGTTTGCATAACGTCATTTCCTATCGACAATGATATGTCTATCATACCATCATTACTGTTGTATTGCCAACCTCATTATACACAAGGGTTTACCTAGCATTATAAGCTAACAAATTCAAGTTACCTCAAGATATTGATATATTCCACATTTTACATTTCACTCTACATACGTATAGTATAGACCAACTACAAATAGTCTAAATAAAAACACCATCATATAAATTCCCATATATAGGGTATATAAAAGTATAACCCAATAGATAGGTTCCACCAAAGCAAGAAACAACCAAGAACATGCAAGCATAAACAAGCATCACAACATACTCAAAACCATTCCTTTCCAACATAGTAATCAAAACTATTTAACCTTTCCAATGTAAAAGATAAAGGTATAGAAACTAGCATGCCTGTATAAAGCTCCAATTGTTTAATCTTCCTTCCTAGCTCAATTCCTCAAGCCGCTTGCTACTTCCGCTAAGATCAACTTAATTCCTTCTTCTAAGCTCTCACTAAATATCTCAAAAATCACAAATTCAAAATAGAAAAACAACTCTCTAACTCTCAAGCTCTCAACTCACTAGCACATACATTGCAACAGAATAACAATGAAGTAATTAGAATGAGAAGTGTAGAAAATGGTAGAATGAGCACCTCTATATATACTAAAATGTGAGCAACCAAAGGCTACAAACAAGCTAATACTTCTACCACCTTCCTAACCACATGCAATGACTCATCAAACAAACTTACAGGTTTGCAACACATAACAGTCCTCACCTTTTAAATAGTTGAGTCGACTTTTTTTAAGGGACAACAAGACTCTTTTACTGGGTCAAATGAATAGTAAGCTTCTAAGAAAGTTTCCTATTTGGTTTGCACATCAAATTCCTTATATTTTTTCCAAGTTTACATTGACTGAGTCTCATGGCTGAGATATTGCTTTTCCAAATTTATGCATAGTTAAAAGACTTATGCACTCCACATACTAAAGCATTGGTGCCACATTTTATAATTTGGCACCCTTTGAGATAGCACGGGTTTGACCGCTTCCACATTGCTTAAAACTGCATTTACTTACTTTTGCAACGTATACACAACACTCCTATTTCATGCGTGATTCATGGTATTCATTGACTTATTCATGGTTTTCTTTATGTGCAACAATAAAGCTTTGGTTATTACCTCACATATGGAAGCACTATTAAATGTGCCTTATAATTTGCATTTACTTATGCGATTTACATCTTTTTCTATCCACGTTGCATTATATCACAAGCAAGACTTACCTCATATAGGCACTGCTCTAGGTGCTGCAAAACTCGTGTTCTCATTTGCCAACCTTTGGCCATTAGAATCCGCCCTTTTAGTGGCCTTTCAAAGCATGGTTCAAACTCATTCATGTGTTGGATTATTAGGTGAAACATTACACCTCACTCATGCGCTATTCTAAAGGAAATCGACTTAGAATTTACTTTATTAATGCGTTATACATTGTGTTGTCCTTAAATATGTATAAGCAGTGTTATGCACTATGTTTTTTACTATGGGAAAAACATGCTTTGATGGGGCCTCGAAACCCAGTACATACAAGTTTTATAGGGACCTGAAACCCGAAGAAAGAGAGAGCTGATGTTAATACAATGTGTAGGTTTATATTTCAAAAATTTAACATTATATATAATATATATCTAATATACATGCATATATATAACATATCCTCAATATATATACATATATATTTATTTTCTCAAGATTATCAAATGCATTAATTGCCTATAAGCATATTAATATATATAAGTATATTAATATATATATATATATATATATATATATAATATTATTTTAATATCCTTATATAAACACATATTACTACCTATTCAATGATAAAAAATAAATGTATATATACATATGTGTATCTATGATATATGTCAAATTGGTACTTCGATGCATACGATGTATCCATGCATGGATACACATAAGTATTCCTACTCTCGTATAGGCATGCAAATATACATTCATTATGCATGAATTATCATTTTTACACACACATATATACATTATATATATTTAATCATCATTTTATATAAATAAATGAAGAACTCAAACTCAATACAAATATTTAAACATGTGGTTCAACCAAAGAAATAATCACATAATTAAAGATGACCATACAATCTCTCCAACTTATCCAAGACTCCAACTAAGGGTTTACTTACCAAATCCTGACTAACTTGACTCTTCTAAACCAATCTAGGATGTGAGTGTGTGAATGCTCAATTAGGCTCATTAAGGGTTACTAGACCAAGCTCCTCTCCTGAGTGATACTCCCCATCTCGTACCTGAGGGCTTGGCCCCTTCCTACATCCAACTTAGTGCATCACAAAGGTACTTATCCGTTCACATAAAATCCATCAGTATCATAAATCATTTGCATCAACCAAGAATTAAAGTAATCATATTGCAATACATATTCATTCATTGCATTTTCCATCAGTATAAAACATAATCATTCCTTCAAAAGCAATAACATCATAATACATATTTTAGTATTTCATTCTCCTATTGAACATATTAAAGTTCTAATAAACATTTATCATCTTATTTACTTACAAGGTAAAAGCAACCCGATAACTAAGAGATGGGGTGTAACACATCATTTTTTCTCAACTTACAATGAGTAACCATAGGAGTACATACTGGTTTAGAATCCTCCATTCCAAACTTCTTCAACATTTTCTTGACATACTTTGACTGTGAAATGAAAAGACCTTTTTATGATCGACAGATTTGTAATCCAAGGAAGAAATTCATCTCCCCACACATTGACATCTCAAACTATTTTTGCATCTCATCTGCAAACCTCTTACAAATACCTTCATTTCCTCCAAAGATAATGTCATCAACATATACTACCACAATCAGGGTTTGTTCTCCCTCAACCTCGAAGTAAAGGTTGCTATTTGTAGTACCTTTTCTGAATCCTTGCTACAACAAGTAATTATCCAACCTTGCATACCAAGCTCTAGGAGCCTGTTTGAGTCTATACAATGCCTTCTTCAACTTGTAGACCATATCAACATCATTTGATAAATGAAATTTTTTTGGTTGTTCAATGTACACCTCTTCTTCTAACTCACCATTCAAGAATGTAGACTTGCTCCATTTGATATACCTTGAAGTCTTTATGTGCTGCAAAATAAAAAACATTATAATGATGTCCATCCTTGCCACCAAAGCAAAATTCTCTTCAAAATCTATTCCTTCCACTTGTGAGTAGCCCTTACACACAAGTCTAGCCTTATTTCTGACAACTTTTCCATCCTCATTCAACTTGTTCCTGAAAACACATTTAGTTCCTATCACATTCTTGTTTTTAGGTCTTGGGACCAATTCCTAAGTCTGATTTTTCTCAATTTGTTCCAACTCTTCTTTCATAGCCTTGACCCAATTCTTATCTTTGCACGCCTCAGTCACTATTTTAGGTTCTAATTTTGAAAGTAAACAAAAGTTTACATGTTCTTTTGTCAAAGAAGCTTTTCTTCTTGTCAATACACCTTTTCTCTTATCTACAATAATTTGATCTTCAAAATGATTCTTCTGTACATACTTAGGAGTCTTATGGATCTTTTTTGGAGCTTCTTCCTCTTCAACTGCCATCTCTTTTTCTTTCTCTTCATCTTTTTCTTCTTCACTGCAAGGGGATTCATCAAATTCATATCCTTTTATCAATACAAAACTCTGATGTGGTTCTTCATCCACTTTGACACTTGCACTTTCAATAATATTCTTCAACTTTTTATTATAGCACCAGTATGCTTTGCTTCTTTTAGAGTATCCAAGGAAGATTCCATTATAGGATCTTGCATCAAAATTTCCTAAATTTTCTTCATCTCTTTTGATATAACATTTACTTCCAACCACTCTAAAATATTTCACAGTAGGAGGTTTTCCATACCATAACTCATAGGGATTCTTTGAACTGTTCACTCTTGCTTGACCCTCTTAAGAATGTAGACTGTAGTATGAATTTCTTCTATCCAATAGACATTCGATAGATTTTCTTCCTTCATCATTGTTCTAGTTTCCTCTTGAACTATCATATTCTTCCTCTCCACAACTCCATTCTACTAAGGAGTCCTAGGAATTGACAAATTCCTTTTTATTCCATGATCTTCACAAAAACTGTTAAACTCATTAGAGGTGAACTCACTACCTCTGTCAGACCTTAAGCACTTGATTTTCAGATCCATTTCATTAACAACCATATACTTGAATGATTTAAACTTATCTAGAGCTTCTGATATTTCTTTGAGAAATGTCACCCAAGTCATTCTAGAATAATCATCAATCACCAACATAAAATATCTATCACCTTGAGAGCTTCTTATTATGATAGGTTCGCATAGGTTTGTATGCACCAACTCCAAAGGACCTGTACTAGAATATTCCGTAGTCTTGAACCTCTTCCTTGTTTTCTTTCCAAACTAAGATTCCTTGGAAATTGCATTGATAAGACTTGTAATTTTTGGCAGATCTCTCGCAACATTAGTATAACTAATTTTTTCTAGGCTATAAAAAATGTGACCCATTCTTCTATACCATATCCAACTTTCATTGATTTGAGAAATAAAGCACTTAGCACCACTACCTTTGAGCTAATAAACATTACCTTCTATCCTTGTTCCTTCAACAACCAAAGTTTTAGATCTTCTTTTTCTAATTTCACAACCATCATCCTTAAACACCAAATTGTATCCTTTGCTACACATTTGTCCTACACTTAGAAGATTATGTTAGAGACGCTTGAAATAAAGAACACCATTTGTTGTATGCTTGCCATAAAAAATAATTGAAACTTTTCCATAGATCTTAGAAGATGTATCATCACCAAACTTAACAAGACCACCATCACACATTTGAAGTTTAAAAAACTTACTCTTATCACCTGTCATATGATTTGAGCATCCACTATCAATTATCTAGTAATTTCTTTCCTAGATCTTACATGAAAAGTAGTCACCATATTTCCTTTAATGTTATGACCTATTTTTGGAGCACTTTCCTTCATACATATTTCAAAATTAGTAGAATTAGTTCCAAAATTTAGAGCCATGAACATGCATTCATCACTATCTTCATTAGGATAGTCTAATCTTCATCATCAAATACACCATTGTCTTTTTCAACATAATAACTCTTCTTGATAAATTTTCTTTTATGATCCTTATGTTTATCATTGTAATTTTGATTGGACATTTAGAGGCATAATGACCTATATTTCCACAACTGAAACATTTAAAGGGTAACTTAGCTCTATATTTGTCAGTTCCCTTTTTTAGTCTCCTTAGAAAATTTGTTTCCACTTCATCAAGATCATCCAGATCTGATACATCATCCTTCTCTACCTTGCAAACATTAAAAGTAGTTTCTTTCTTTGTAGCATCTTAACCAAACTCTCTTAATTTATAAGAAATTAAAGCACCAAACATCTAATATCTAGAATAATTATCCAAATTTTGAGCTTCCTCAATAACAAAAACTTTAGCGCTGTAAGTTTTAAGAAGAGTTCTTAATACCTTTTTCACAACTTCACTTTCTTCCAGCTTATCGCCAAGACCATTGATGACATTAACAACTTCATCCACTCTGAGCATGTAGGCTATAATGTCTTCATCTTCAGACATCCTTAGGGTTTCAAATTTGGATTTGTAGTTCTGCATCTTCGCTTTCTTGATTTTATCATCTCCTTGATAAATAATTTCCAACTTTGTCCAAATCTCTTTTGCAGTTTTGAGGCTTATCACTTTCCCAAGTTCTGAATAAGAAAGACCACTTAGGATAGAATTCCTTTCTTTTCCATTGTTCTCATAATCCTTGATTTCATCATCACTTCTCAAACCAACAATAGGCATAGTATATCCTTTTAAAATTGATTTCCAAACACCACTTCCAAGAGAGACCAAAAAGGATTCGATCCTGGCTTTCCAGTAAGCATAATTCATTCCATCTAACATAGGAGCTTTAATACCCTTCCTATGTGCCATCCAAATCTACCTCAAGAAGTTAAGCTTTCTCCAAGGAACCACAAATTTGATACCAATTGTTAGTTACATAGGACAATTGAGAGGGGGAGGTGAATAAGTTGTATATTAAAACATTCAATGCCTCATTAACCTTCAAACCCTTAACAAACTTAAAACCTTCATTAAGCATTAACAAAATGTAAACATGTGAAACAAAAATGCAAACACAACCATACACAAGAGAACACAAATTTACGTGCAAAACTCTAAGTAGAGAAAAACCATGGTGAGGATTAGCTCACATATATATGAATAACAACATTGAATACAATTAGGCTCACTACCCAAAAAAGAAGAAATGATCAATATCACTACCAAGAAGAGAGAAGAATACAATAAACTATTATAGAAAGATTCACTATCTTAGAGCAACAAGAGAAATCCACCATTGCAACTCTATGCAATCTGCAACCTTTGGCTCACTGCCTCTAGCAACTTCAAGCACACTAAAAATGTAAACATCTTCTGCTCACTGCATTTGGAGTCATGGGAATTTAAGCTCGCACTTAGATCACCACACTTTATCACAATCACATCTCACACTTGCCACACAGACCCACACACATCTCCAACAATTCACCTTGCATTTGTACCATCAGTGACCTAAACAACCTCAATTAGGTCGGCCTCAATGAAACATATGCACCTAAAATTTGCAAAACCAAATAGGTCGGCACCAAACACTTCTAGGGTGAAAATAAGTGAAGGTAGAACATGCCATGGGTTAACTAGGACCCAAATCTACATCACCACGCTACTCAACACATCCAAAATCCATGAGATAGCTCCACAAATAGTGCTAGCACATTGGGTTGACCAAACCTGCACTAACACTACAAGCAACCACATACACACCTCTCTAAGTTTGGAAACAACATGTGAACCACACAACATCACCACATGACATCCACACAACATCCCATAATATTCCAGCATTAACATACTACACTGCAACATTGTCGTAACCACCTGAAATTGAAGAATACTTTCATCCTACGCATCAAGATGCACTACCACTGAACTTCAAAATAAGAATTGAACTTGCAGAGCAACTCAACACTAGAAACTCCAAGGGGAGATAAATACAAGAAATATAAGCATGTTCCCAAATCTTCAAGATGAAAATCCTCAACGTAGAGAAATGCAGAGCAATCTCATTTCTCCCAAACAACCTTCTACACAGATATACATACTGGGCGGGTGCATGAAGATGGGTTACATTTTTGTGGCCACTTTTTTTAAAAAAAGTGAAAACTCATAACGCGCTCGTGTTATGACATGTTAAAAGAAAAAAAAGAGAGGTCGAATTCATTTTCATTTTTGACTATTTTTTCTCTTCTTGCCCGCGGCCAAAAACACTAGAATTCCACGTTCACGTTCTAGGAGGAGATTTTTTTTTAAAATATTCATCAACAGTTGCTGATTCATCGCCAGGATGCCGCCATGTCGACGAGGAGGTCAAATAGGTAAGGATTGTTTTTTTTTTTTAATTTGTTAGTTTTAGGTTGTATTTGATATTTATTTTTTGAATTTGTAGATGTTAATCAACCTAGAAACCCTCCTCAAAATCCATAGCAAGAACAAAATCCTGAACAACAAAATCCTCAACCACAACAACAACCTCCCCCACCAATCCCTCAATACCCTCCTGGAACTCAACAAAATTTAATGGGTGAAATTGAGAACAATAAAAAACAAATTAAGGATTTAATCGGGAGGTTGAATGATCCAAACGATTCAACTATGGAAAGAATGACCCTGGCAACTTCACTACAAGATATGTTAAAAATGTAGATTGAATCAACAAACAATTAACTGGTTGGTAGGATAGGAAGCAGGCGGCTAGGGATTTTTACCAAGATAAATTGTCATATAAAGATGTTAAAGATTTAAAAATTATAAAAGTTGATTTGTGCGCATTATTCACTGACCCACGGTCAAATGCAAATCTCTCCCTCAATGTGAAGAGGTTTCCTATTCATTGGTGCCACCACCAAGAGATTAGGAAATATTTTTGGGATAGGTGGTACATGGTTTTTGATGACCCACCATGCAACAATTGTGAAGTCATGCAGTATTTCCTTAGGAAACTATACGCTGAGTTCATCTTGAACAAAATTCAAAATTATTTTGATATGAGGGACTTCTAGGGAGAGGTGGGGGGTCAGCACAAGATAGACCTGGTGCACAACCAGATCCTACTCGGCAAGCGAGACGACCTCTCGCTAGGTCACCTCATGAGCACATCGTCATCCCTTCCACCGCGAAGGAGAGTGCTGACGTAGAGACTCTGTAAGCCATCAACTCTTTGACGCAGAGTGTCATCTAGCATGCTAGCCCTCTTGTACAACACCATCCAGGGGAGTCTTCGACAGGTGGGCTTCAATCCCATGTGTGTCAATCTTGCGGGGTGACTTGTTCATATGAACCCATCGACACTTAGGAGGCTATTGCGCAGGATCCGTCTGCAACTATGGAGATGGAGAGGGAAGCTAACATTTTGCATTAGGCGTATGGCATTGATAGTCAAGTAAAAGTTAGCATGTTGATTGAATTGAATTTATTAAATTTTTATTTTGAAATGCAAGATTAACTAATTTAGTTTTATGATTTTAATAAAATTGTAGGGTCACAGTGTTGAGACTAGATACACCGGTCCTACACCTGCTTTTTTTTGTAGTACACCTATCAGTGGGGTATGTAACTAGTAAACAATTATAAATTTATTACATGTTAATAGCATTGTTTTATGAATGGTATTTTAATATGTGATTTTGGATGTTGAATAGGCTAATATTGGAGGTTTCGAGGGAACACCTCCCAGTGCCAGTGGATTTACTCAAACCTACACACAGGTAATAGAATAAAGAGTTTAACTAATGAATTATACTTAATAGATATGTGTAGTTTATATTCATATCGTTGATTACGTTGCATTGCACATCATTCAAACTCAAAGCATTACTTCACATTCCATAACTAATAACTAGATGTTGATACATGACAAAATTTCAACTACAATATAGTTGTTTCGAAATTCAACATAAGCAGTGATGCAATTACTTCACAGAGCATAAGTAATAAGTCTAGGAGCAACTTCCAATTGCATTTGCTTGTCACCTTTTTGCATTTTTACAACATTGATTGACAACTTTTGTTAAGATTCTGCAACTTTACAATTTATGCCTAAAATGACTACCAAAGACCATTACAAACTCAAAAATGGCTATTTAAGCCTTATTACATCATAAAAATACCTATACAACCTCATACATTATAAGTCATGACGTAGATCGCTATTATAGTTTTTGTGATTGAATAATTTGTTGTTTTATTTTCAGATGTTAGAGGTGGAAACACCTCCAAATGTTATGAGGGCAATGGATATCGGTGTTTCACCTGCGTGCTATACAATCCTCAATGGCTTTGACAGGGGAGGTATGAGGCAAATTACTAAATTTCAATTTGCATTCATTGTTATAGATGTTAGTTCTAGTGAAAAATCAAACCATTATTGATTCATAGTTTAATTTCTATTTGGATGGTTTATATAGGGCTTGAGCACGCCTCAGCATGGGCGTGCGAATATTTACCTCATGGAGAGTGATCGTGAGATGGCGGTAAGTGATTATTTTGTTAAATATATCATTTTTTATAATGTAATTTCTATATATTAATGTCTTTACTTCTTATTGTAACTGTTAAAACTTCACCAAGAACTTAACAGTAGGAGTAGTAGGAGCATTCCTCGAGCACAACACAAACGAGTGACAGACTTATCACGATCAGATCGACAAGCAAAGGGAAAGAATTTATTTCCAGAGCATGGAGAGAAATGAATTTTGATTCCATAGCCCTTTGTTGTATGCTTACATGTCAGTTTTGTACATATTTTGGATTGGATATATTTGACATTGTATGCCTATATGGCATTCTCGTAAGCCTATATGGCTATTTTGTACCTATATTTTATACTTATATCAACATATATTGATGTATGCGTACATGGCTATTTGGTTAATACAAATCTTTTTTATCGATGGTGTCCATATTTGCATTATAAATTCATGGTTCAATAGATATGAGTTATGTGCATTCAAGTGTATACTTTACAACTTACATGTATACTTTGTGACTTACGTGTGCTCCAATATATATTTTGTGACTTACGCGTTTTCATACGTATACCTTGTATTCGTGCATATACTTTGTATTAAGTTGTGTATACTATGTATTCGTGTGTATACTTCAAGGCTTACGTGTTTGTGACTACTTGTGCTTCCCTTATTCACATGTACATGCTTGAATTATTCACGTGTATACTTATTAATTGGTTAGCCCTAACATTGATCATTGTTGTCCTTCATGGTTTGTCTTGAATAAATTAATTGATTGATGCTAAACAACTTTATCTATAAGAAAAAACCACATTTTCAATTGGTATACTATGAAATGATTCATAAAAATATTCCAATATATTTAATCCTTTGATTGGAACAACTCAATTAAGCAAATGATACATAATCTTCACAACACTGCAAAACATAATATTCAGAGTAGATGAAGTAGTCAACTTCTTGACACATTATCTATGTTACCGGGTTCTTCTATTTTAGCCCTGGTTCTGGTCCTGGTTCAATTCGTTTGTGGGTTGGACCAGGGTCCTTCATTTTGGGGTCTGGTTCACCCAGGAAGAACCCAAGAGAACTCGGGTAGAACCCAGACAAAACCCAGGGAAACCAAGACAAAACCTGCGTACCTAGGCATCCAAAAAGTGTTTTTTTGAACATTTTTTTAATGTTTCATGGAGTTTGACTTTCACCCACGCCCAAGGGAACCCTAAAAGTGACCTCTAAATCACTTCAAACACCTTAACTACCTCATTCTTATTCATTTGTTTTGCAAATAAGCATTTTCATTCCAAGAGGCCGAGCTTTCATTTTTGCTTGCTAGATTGAAAGCGGATTGTGACACAACTTTCTTTTTTCAAAAATTGTTTTGCATCATTGAATTGAGAATTTATCACACATCTGTAAAGAAATAGAGGAATACTACAAACTAAAACACATTACACTTCTATTCTCACTGGCTTGATGTACTCTCCAACATATCTCTTCTCTCATGTGAAGAGTTAGAACTGCTTGGCCATGCCTTTGCATCATTCAGGAAGTTTTTCTCTTTTTGACAATGTCAAAAGCATGGCTACATACAGATTAGGAAAAATACTTTTCCTTTTAGATTAGCAATGCATGGAAGTTTCAAAAAGTATCCTTGATAGTGAAAAAATATATGTGTTCATACACTTCAATTGTGCAGTCACCCTTTGGTTCTTTGAAAGAAAAATCTGCCTATGCCACTGTTACACTGCACAGGTAAACCAATTTTTTTATTGTGGAGCTATATTAAGCTACCACTCTCAAGACCAATGTAACAATGATACAAAATAATGTTTGAGACTACAAGAAGACATCAAAATGGCTAGTGTACTAAACAAATTCTTATGATTTCTGAAGAACGCTGATAACTCTATTCAGTTGGCTTCTTTTTTCAAAATCATACAAATTGAACCCTAACATCAATAGACTCTGTATATCAAGCTACCACAATTCAAGTTTCAACGATGAATATTTATCATGCATGTTTTAAATGACATTCAAGTTTATGGTGGTTTTGTTGTTTATATGATGTTATGTGATATTCTAATCCCAATTCATGCTTCTAGGCTACACACACACACACACACACACATATATATATATATAATTTTTATATGTTTTTTGTACCAACGAACCCAAAATGAACCGAACCCCCCTCCAAAAAATTTTGGCCGAACTGGCGAACCGAACTCCCGAACCTGAACCCGAACCTCATACAACCTCAAAACCTCTTCCAACACTCTTCATTCTACCTACACAAACTTAATTGATCACCAAATTATGTTGCCCCCTGACTTTACCCACTTTTACTCCCTCAAACCTCTCTTTTTCATTCAAAACCCTTGTTTTCCCAACTAGGGCATCATGCCATAACATAATTTTGACTTCCCCTATCCTTGCAGACCTTTTGAACACATCAAACTCCACAACCTCACCCTATTTCCAACCTATTCTAACTTATTTTCAAGCAATTTCTTCTTTTCACCTCTTCTAGCCTTGCTTTTAAGGGGCCTCAATTCTGAATTTTCAACAGGGGAAACATTAGTAATCTCTTCCAATGCCTTTACCAATGGTATTTTATTATTCCTACTCCCTATCCTACTTACATTAGGCCCATATCACCGAGATACAGCCTGAACAATAGGTGGAATGGCCTATTTCAACATATTACACTCAAACCCTTGTATGAGCAAGTTCAAACCTGATTTAGAAATCTATTTCTAAGTTGCTTGGAACTTAATATAATTCCACAAGAATGGATTCTAATCAACCATCGTGCATATGTTTCTCTTTTTGATTATTTTGCATGCCATCATAAGGGATCAAGCCGATTGAACATAGATCGAACCAATTTTGTGTGTTTGGGTGCAAAAGAGGACCATTCTTAGTGTAAATGTACCTATCGGGACATGTTGGAGCAATTTGTTTGGTCACATGAATTTCAAAATGAAAGTTGCACCACTTTGCAATTTTACACTACTTGCATTTGACACTTTTTCCATCAAGTGAAAACAGGACACCACAGGCAAAAAACTTTGAGATAACAAAAATGAGAGAGGTTATTGTAGAGGGGCCCAATTCAATCCCGTAGGCTCAGACAGAGAGTTTGTAAGCATCACAGTTTCTGAGTAATAGCCCGTCAAAGATTGCTTCCCTTTTGAACTTTGGACCCTTAAAAGATCGATCCGGTTGAACGTAGCTCAGAGCAATTCCGTGTGTTTGGGTGTGAAAGAGGACCATGTATAGCGTAAATGTACCCATTTGAATGCATTGGAATAGTCCGTTTGGTCACACGAGTTGCAGAATGAAAGTTGCACCACTTTGCAACTTTTAACTATTTGCATTTGACAACTTTTTCCCCAAGTGAAAAATTGCCAGCACGGGAAAATACCTCTGAGATAGAAAAAACTGAGAGAGGTTATTGTGTGAATAGTCCGTTTGAGTCACACGAGTTGCAGAATGAAAGTTGCACCACTTTGCAACTTTTAACTATTTGCATTTGACAACTTTTTCCCCGTGAAAAATTGCCAGCACGGGAAAATACCTCTGAGATAGAAAAAACTGAGAGAGGTTATTTAGGGGCCCAACGTGATCCCATGGATTAGTCTCTTGAATCACGGTATCCGAGTAACAACATGCTGAAGTTTGTAGCCATTTTGCACTTTGAACCCTTAAGGGATCGATCCAGTTGAATGTAGCTCGGAGTGATTCTGCGTGTTTGGGTGTGAAATAAGACCATGCCTAGTGTAAACATACCTATTCGGACGTGTTGGAATAGTCTATTTGGTCACATGAGCTGTAGAATGAAAGTTGCACCACTTTGCAACTTTCAACTACTTGCATTTGACAACTTTTTCTCCAAGCGAAAATTTGCCACCACGGGAAAATGCCTCCGAGATAGTGAAAAATGAGAGAGGTTATTATAGAGGGGCCCAATGCAATCCCATAGGATCATACGAGAATTTTCCAAGCATCACGATATCCGAGTAACATGCTGAAGTTTGCAGCCTTTTTGCACTTTGGACCTTTAAGGGATCGATTCGGTTGAACTTAGCTTAGAGTGATTCCGCATGTTTGGGTGCGAAGAGGACCATTCCTAGTGTAAAAATACCTATTCGAATGCGTTGGAACAGTCTGTTTGGTCACACGAGCTGCAGAACGAAAGTTGCACCACTTTGCAACTTTCAACTACTTGCATTTGACAACTTTTTCCCCAAGTGAAAATTCGTCACCACAGTAAAATGCCTATGAGATAGAAAAAACTGAGAGAGGTTATTGTAGAGGGGCCCAACACGATCCCATATGATCATATGAGAAGTTTCTAAGCATCACATAATATCTAAGTAACAACATGCTGAAGTTTGCAGCCATTTTGCACTTTGGACCCTTAAGGGATCGATCCAGTTGAACGTAGCTCAAAGTGATTCCACGTGTTTGGGTATGAAAGAGGACCATTCCTAGCGTAAAAATACCTATTCAGATGCGTTGGAACATTCTGTTTGGTCACACAAGCTATAGAACGAAAGTTGCACCACTTTGCAACTTTCAACCACTTGCATTTGACAACTTTTTCCCCAAGTGAAAATTCGCCACCACGGGAAAATGCCTCAAATATAGAAAAAAATGAGAGAGGTTATTGTAGAGGGGCCCAAGGTGATCCATTAGGATCAGACGAGAGGTTTCTAAGCGCCATGATATCCAAGTAACAACATGCTGAAGTTTGCAGTTATTTTGCACTTTGGACCCTTAAGGGATCGATCCGGTTGAACGTAGCTTAAAGCGATTCCGCATGTTTGGGTGTAAAAGTGGACCATTCCTAGCATAAACATACCTATTCAGATGCGTTGGAACAATCTGTTTGGTCACACGAGTTGCAACTACTTGCATTAAACATGATCTTATAGCATTTGACATTTTTTTCATCAAGTGAAAACTGGACACCACGGGAAAACCACTCCAAAATAACAAAAATTGAGAGAGGTTATTATAGAGGGGCCAAACATGATCTCATAGGATTATATGAGAAGTTTCTAAGCATCGTATTATCTGAGTAAGAATATGCTGAAGTTTGCAGCCATTTTGCACTTTGGACCCTTAAGGGATCGATATGGTTGAACGTAGCTCAGAGCGATTCCATGTGTTTGGGTGTGAAAGATGACCATGCCAAGCATAAAAATATCTATTCAGACATGTTGGAACAATCCGTTTGGTCACACAAGTTGCAGAACAAAAGTTGCACCACTTTGCAACTTTGCACTGCTTGTATTTGACACTTTTTCTATCAAGTGAAAACTAGACACCACAAAAAAACCACTATGAGATAACAAAAACCAAGAGAGGTTATTGTAGAGGGGCCCAACGTGATCTCATAAGATCAGACGATAATTTTCTAAGTGTCACGGTATCCAAGAAACAACATGTTAAAGTTTGTAGCCATTTTGCACTCTCGACCCTTAAGGGATCGATCTGGTTGAATGTAGCTCAGAGCAATTCCGTGTGTTTGGGTGTGAAAGAGGACCATGCATAGAATAAACATACCTATTCAGATATGTTGGAATAGTTCGTTTGGTCACACAAGTTGCAGAACGAAAGTTGCACCACTTTGCAACTTTCCATTGCTTGTATTTGACACTTTTTCCATCAAGTGAAACTTGGACACAACGGGAAAAGCACTCCAAGATAACAAAAACTGAGAGAGGTTATTGTAGAGGGGCCCAACATGATCTCATAGGTTTAGATAGAGGTTTCTTAAGTGCCATGGTTTCTAAGTAATACCCCATCAAAAATTGCTACCCTTTTTCACTTTTGGATCTAATGTTTCCTTGAACTATACAGTTCCGTACAGGGTGATTGTGCTCTCTTTTCAATGGAATTCGGTGGGAAGCAGACTTAACTCCATTTTAGTTTTGGTTTGGTTTGATTTTAAGTGATTTTGTGCATTTTAGAAGCCAATTATTGAGGGTCAGTCTGTATACCCTGTTTTAAGGGTTTTGGGTGCATTAAAATGTCATATTAAGCCTTTCACCCATTGCATGCTTCTACAACTCAATGGAAAGGCTTAGTTAGGGTTATAAAACGTGTGTGTAAATTTTTGTGCGCAAGGGAGGTGAATAGAGGGTTTTTAGGTGATGCCCTAGATGTCAAATGGTGCATTTTTGAGTGGAAAATGGTGGTTTAGTGCTAGGGTTTGAAGAAATATTTGGGGGCAGTGATATCTCTTGAAATTTTAAGCTTGTGCAGACCTTTTTGAAGGTGTTTCAGGCTTTGGTTGGCTGTGGGAAAGTTTGGAGTATGGGTTTTCAATAAACCCTTTCCTAACTTGTGAAAGAAGAGGGTTTTGGGGTTTGTTATGTTAGAGGGCCTATTGATGCAATTCAAGGTGGAGGAACTCTTTTCAACATCAACTAATCAATTCTCAAACAATGAACCCAATCTTTGATCACTAAAAGACCTGACTTCTCAAAACACATTCAAAAGGCTTCTAGCCTTCAATATTCAACAAATGAAGTTATCCTACTGCTAAGGCCATACAAAGGCCAACAAATCATCACTAGAGACTTACCACAATTCTACTACAATATTCACAAAAGATCCCCATAAGTTTCTTTGTGCCGTCATGGAGAACCAACAAACTAACCTACTAAAAGACTACTAGAATTACCCCACTTTTCCAAACAAAGTACCTTTTAAACTTCTTGTAATCACACTATCCCTTGGACAGTCACTAATTGTGAATCAAAACATCAAATTCATTGATCATTACACCAACACAAGGCTTCTAGGGTGTTGTCCCAACAAACCCACCCTTTTCATGCATAAAACTAGGGTTTTACTAGATCTACCATAAACTAGGCTTTCCAAACTTTGAAATTATTTCCAACACACCTATTTATGTCTGCATAGACATTCTACGCCATTACCAAGCCAAATCCATCAACATTTCACTAAAACCATTCATAAAACCTCCATTTTCACATGCATTTTGCTCTACCCAGCCCTAGGGCATCACTCAAAACTGACCAAAATGATCTCTTAGCCTTCCAAATCCCCTGTACAGTTAGATTACAATTTTCATGACCCATTCCACAAGAAACAATGGAAACATAAAGTGGAATGGGTCAAATCCACATTTTAGAATACCCTCAATAAGCAAACGGTGTTAAATCAGGGGAGCAATAGAGTACTGAAGAGAACTCACTCAATATTTTGTCTTAGAACCTCCAAAATGATGCAAACTAAAGCTACTTCACACTACCACACAATGTAAAAGGTTTCAGAGAAAGAAGGACCTGTACGGGTCTATACAAGGGAAAGAAAGTTCAGAAAACTCAACAAAATACTGAGAAAACGTTGTTTTCAGTTTTGAATTTCTTCTATCAGCAAAATTACATTGTGTTCGAGCCTTCAAGAGGCTTTAAATAGATTTTACAAATAATTCTACATCTTTCCAATCGTGCCTAACTTTTGTTTTTGTAACTAACATGACTTACTACATTATAAATCAATTGGTCTAATATGACCTTATTCAATTGACAAAACTCAAAACACAAAACTAACTTAAGACTTCCATGAACCAAATTTTCTCAATAACCTTGGTGCCCCTATACCAAATTTCAATATTTCAATTAATCTCATTACAAGTAAATCTCATTACAATGCCTTAGGTACTTTGTTCTCACAGATATTTTACAATGTCACTCATACATTCGAGATTCTCTTATAATATCTACATCATAGGTTCTCATTATGAGGTTAACTTCAAATGAGTAACTTGAGATTCCCTCACAAAGCTTCACACGCTCTTTTATAATGGCTTCAAATCAGAATTGATATTTTTCAAGATCATCAAAATAAGGATGTTGCATTACTTTTTTGGCTGAGGTTCTCTTCGATGGCTCATAAATCAACATTTTCTGCAAGGAGAGACCAATCAATTTTTAGTAGTTTAGTTATAGATACACAAAGTAAAAGAAGAAAAAGAAACAACATCCAAAATGGAAATGAAATGAAAATAGATGGAAGGCACTTACAGATAGGCATGATAGTCTCTCAACTTAGTCACTCTTGGTCATACATCTTCCCTGGGAGTTCCAAGATACCTATTGCACACAACACCTCTCATGAATAGAATATCTTGAAATCATAGGTGCTCATGATAAGGTTAACTTCAAAAGAATAACTTGAAATTCCCTCACCAAGCTTCACATGCAATTTTGTAATGGCTTAAAATCATAATTGAGATTTGTCAAGATCATCAAAATAAGGATGTTGCATTGCTTTTCTGGTTGAGATTCTCTTGGATGGCTCATAAATCTACATTTTATGCAAGGGGACACCAATCAATGTTTACCAAGTTACTTACAGATACACAAAGTAAAATAAGATGATAGCATTGGCATCAAAAAAATTAACGTGCATACAAGTATAAATTAATAAGAACCATTGTGCATATACTTACAAATTAATCCAATGAACCATCCGGGTTTGATCTACTCTTTATTGTGTCAAGTATTGCCTCATGGTCAGACTCACAGACCTTCCACAAGATCTTGTTCAAAGGTCTACCCCCATATTTTGTCAAGCGAACATTGGATGCCATGACAAGGTTCGAGTAATGAAGTATCTTACGATGTGTGTCAAAGTCCTGAAATAGCCAATGTTTAACACTCTTATGTGGGTACCTTCTAAGCCATGTTCCATTAACAACAACTGAGCCTGTAGGGTATTCGATGTTTTTTCTATCTATAACTGGGGATTCCAATTTCTTTTTGGCCTCAACATAATGACACAAGTAATAGTCTGTTCCCTCTTCATTGTCTTCATCTGCAATAACTGCATAAACATGCCCTACATTGATATGTGCAACAAATATCTTGAAATTAGTCAAAATTATGAATACAGTACAAAGTAAGATAACAATATGGAATTTCAAAAACTAAGCAAGTAGATATATTACCTGGTTGAACTAGATCTGATACGTGGTCAAAGTTGATAGATGATTCCATCTGTGTTAGTTCCAATGCCGTCGGAGGGTGATACATGTGAAGTGGGCTAAGATAACTTGTCAACCGTTTGTCAACCCACTCCCCTAACTCACAATCATTCCAGGCTTGCATTGTACATGAAGAACAAAAGCATGCCATCTTACATGTATCGATACTCCATGAACCTACATTTGAGCTAAGGAAAGAGTGTAACTCACTCGATCCTGTTAGTGTACACCAATCCTCATATGGTGCAATGTTAGTATCATCCATCAACCAAAAAAATCTATGAACTAAAGACGTACCTTCATTACCTGGACCCATCGAAGCATTACACCACTCGACGATTGATCTTGCATCTGTCAAATTTGCACTATCTTTATACTTTAACTCTTATTTCCATGCCCAGCCTCACAAAATTTCTGCATATGTTGAACACCTGTAGTGAGATGCATCTTGCACAACTAGTAGAACATGCACATGTTCTTGAAATGTGCTGCACAGTTATTCGACCATATTATATGCCAACTGTATGCTATGCCCCTCTGAGCCAAATCACTGTAGAACATCTGGAGGAAACCTTGCATGAACTCTGGAGAATGTGTGCGATCATCACTAATATAAAAGTGACACTCTCTCAATACCTTCCTTTGGTCCTCTGTACTATCAGTTGCATGAATGAATGCTATCTGCACAAATATCAAAACCCATGTGGAGTTGTAATACCGTGACTGCACCTCACGTTGTGGTTGTAGAGTGTAGTTCTCTACAAAGTCAACCATTGATACTATGTTGCCAACTGGAAAGGCATCCTTGCATAGCTTGAATTGTGTGTCCAGCCATCGGGCTCTATGGGTATGTCTTGCATACTCATACACTATATTGTCATGAAACATGGACATAAACTGATACACTTGAATCTTTTGAATAACCAAATCACACCTTTTTGCTTGAGACCCATCTTTTGTAATGTATGACATTGTTTTATACTTCCCGAACTCTACTAGTTTTTGTCCCACTTCATCTGTGATTTCCATATGTTTACATACTGGCATTTGTTGCAAGCCACCACAACGCTCGCATGAACCATCCAAGCATGTTGTCCTATAGAATATTTGGCCATCCTCTATTTCCCATAATTTTTTTGATAAGAACTCTCTTGAATATTTTGGTGGGGATTCTATGCCACAATCCTGCAAAACATTGTTAGTATGCAAATCTAAACATATAGAACGATAAACATTATAATGGTTAGAGAATTCAATATGTAGTCTACAACAACAAGTAGTGCGTGTGTGATTTATCTTGACATAAAAAGGTTTAAGCATTTCAAAAAATCTTTGAGAAATACTAATTTGAGGATAATCATTTTGAAATTTATGAAAAAATTGGGTTTGAGTCGTATCCAAAAATTTCTTTGGATGTGGCTCACAGTTCCAACTACCGATTCTCCTTCTTATGACATCCCTTTGATTTGGAGATGGCCTTGTATTATTATTCCAATACTCTTCAATTAGTGTTCTCAATGCTTCAACAACTTTTTTTTATCTTTTGTGGTAGTCTCCCCGAGAATTCCCATAATTCATTTGAATCGGTGCCCTCAATTCTTTGCTGCCTTTGAACGGTTTTTGATAAAGTTTTTCTACTAATTGTCATTTGTTCACTTGTCTTTTTAATGAGACGAGCTCTCTTTGTTTTATATCTTACCAAAGTTGATGTAATGACATGTCGGGTGACATTACTATCCTTTGAGCGTGAGGTCTTACCCACACTCTCATAAGCATCCATTAGATTCTTCACAATAGTGTTTTCACTTGATGCATTCAATGTTCTCAACCCAAGAGTCTTCATGATGTTTCTATACTTTAAACCCCGCATCATTTCAACAAATAGTTGACATCTTGCAGGCTCATTTAACCTTTCAAAGAAGATTTTCCAAATCTTATCAGCATATCTTCTACAAGTGCATTTTGGAATCTTACCTTCCATGTGATGCAAAATATCCTCATCAATATTAATCAAATACTTTGGCTTTCTATGCAAAATTCTGGGTGGTGTTCTCCTAGGTACATACATCTCAACATTAGAAATTTCATCAATATTTAATTGAGGTGGGCTAGATTTTGTACCTTCGACCGAGGGTGGAGTAGAAGACATACCTTGAGGTTCATGTGGGGATGATGCCATACCTTCTTCATCAAATCTGAGTGATGATGTACTCTCAACTTGAGGTGCGGTGGATGGTATCCAACCATATTCACTTGCGGTAGATGGTGTCCCTTCATATTCTCTTGTGCTTAATGGTGTCCCTTCATATTCACTTATGGTAGAGGGTGTGTCTCCAACTACAGTATCTGCATCTATCCTAGCACAACGCTTTCGCATTCATTCCCTTTGTGTTGCCAAATTTTGTTCTCTTTTTGACGGTTGAGGTTCCTCTTTAATAGAATTGTTTTCGTCAATCATTTCCAACTTCTTCTTTTCATGATATTCCCTCAACCATTCTCTCTCCTTTTCTTTGAAAGTTTGGAGCTCTTCATCTGTTAGTTTCTTCCTTGTTCGTTTCTTTGGCATGGCGGATAATTTTACTTGTAGCATGGTAATGAGATGAATATTAGTTCCTCAAAAATGTATCCATTAAAATAAATGAAATATATGTCATTCAAGGCTTCATAAATAGACAACTTAGGTGATGAGGTAATTTAGAGATAGAGATGAAAACCAAAATAGTTTAAATCGGTGCTATTAATGTGGGAGGAGTTGGTGCAGGAGCACCATTTAAAGTTGTTAATCCATTTAAGGTCATAAGGTCTAGATTATAGTTTTGGAGGAATTTTGTCTTAATAAGGTCTATAAGACCATGTGCTGATGTAATTGGTCATTTTTTCAATAGTATTTAGGGGTCTAGGTAGTAGAATTTTCAAAATGTGCAAAAAGTGCTAAGTTGTCAAATTAACAAATAGTGAAGGGTTGTAAAAGTGTATTAAAGAGGGAGAGCAAAGGTCACCTCTTTCAAATGTTAGTTTTGGAAGTTGAAGTTATTTGTTTTAGGAGGGAAAAATTATAAAAGGCCATGAGAACCTCGAATGGAGGATGATCCCTGGATTGGAAAGAAGAATTTGAACAATAAAACTCAAAATTTCTCCATTTTTTTTGTATTTTCCATTATAGCAGCAGTTGGTATAGGCCGTACAACATATTTTTGATTCATTTTATTGTGGAATAACATATTATATTGTATCTTCTCTCATTTGAATCCATTTTGAGTTTTTTCCATTAAGTTTTGTGTGATTTATCTTCAAATTTCTCTAATCGGCTGAAACAGGGTTTCTTGTAAGTTTGTAAACCTCAAACATGTATTAACTCCATCCCACCTACTGTAAGGCTTGTAACTCAGTGGTATGGATTGGAAACAATAGGTTTTTGGTGGAGGAATTTTGAACTAGAGCAGGGGAGGTCTGGAAGTGGATTGGGTGTCAAACCCTATGAGCAAATGTTGAGTTTTCCTTAAGAAAAATGAGGTTTTGGTGAGTGAAATTGAGTTTCTGAGTTGGAAAGCATTATTTTATGTTAGATTGAGAATGAGTAGGGTATTTTAGGCTTTTTTGAACAATTTTCAAGTTTTGGAGTGTTTGGCAAGTGCTACTTTCAATAAAACCTAGGGTTTCTAAGCCTAGGGAGAGGGTTTTATGGTTTGGGTGGTAAATGATTGAATCTCTACAATCTAATGCTGAAATATGAAGTTTTGAAAAATATAAAGTGTTTCCCCAAGGTTTCAAAATATTTGGACAAGTTTTGAAGGTGGTCCCTTTGTAAAAGTGGGCTAATTTGGGCCCTTAAAAGCGTAGAAAACTTGATTTGTGCAGTTTGGTACAAAACAAGCATTGGTGATTGTTGGATATGTTGAAAGGCTTTGTAATGGGTCCTTGATGTGTGTTGTGTTGTGAGTTTAAAGGTTGTGTGAGTGGAATCATACCCAATTGAGTGACTTTGATATGCTACAAGGAACAGTGTGAATTTGCTGAATGAAGAGGTCCCGATGAAATTGTAAATTGAAAATTATGTTTGCAGATTGGAGTTGTGTGTTTGTGTGTTGCAGGCCTCCCCCTACTGCATCAGGAGTATATTCCAATTTTTTAGAGACATGTATGGAAAATTTGGTAGCATAGACAAGGCAATCAGCTGGTTTGTATAACTGTTTGACAAAATACCTCAATGAAAGATTTGGAAGCATAAACAAAGTAAGTCAATTGTTAAATAAAAAAATGCCTCAAAGAGATGTGGTTTAAAAATGTAATTGGAAAGTGTATATAATTTTGTGATTTAAAATGTCCATTGACAACCTAAGGTTGTAACATGACAAACAAACAATGATCAACATGGAATATGCAAAACAACAAAAATGAAAGCAAGCCATAATAGAATGAAAGAAAATGTGTAAAGACTTCACATACCTAAAAAACTAGAGTTTCAAATGGAGTTCTACCCAATTATGTAGCCTTTGCTTCTTCTTTCCTCAAACTCCTCAATAATTTGACTTTTTCAAAAGCTTGTTCCCCTCCAAACTTCAATTGTATATTAGTTATCACTAGAATTCAAACTTGAATTGATAGTATATTCCTTTCAACATGAAAACTCTGCTATTTCATGCAAAGATGGTGGAAAGATCATGAAAAAGGTGGTGGAATCTAAAAATCATGCATGCCACTTCACTCACTTATCAAAAAGATACTTTTTGTCAGAGCACGCATGGAACCAAGAGAATATGTAGAATGTGGGCCGACATCATGGGTATATTGTGTTTTTTTACCATTTTTAGAGCAAGAAAAAATGCGCTCACGTTATTTCTTGCTAAAATGATCATGTCTACTTCTTCAAAACGCGCCCGCGTTATGAGAAAGTTGGTTTTTTATAGATTTATTTTCTCTCTTTGTCTATACCCTCTACCCTAATTCTATCTCTCTCCCTTCTACCCTTATACCTTAATTCTATCTCCCTCCCTCTCTCCCTAAACCCTAAACTCACTCTATCTTCCTCTCTCCCATTCTCCCTCTCCCTCCCTCTCTCCCACTCTCCCTCTCTCCCACTCCCTCACTCTCCCTCTCTCTCTCCCTCTCTCTCCCTCTCTCTCTCTCCCAGTCTCTCCCTCTCCCTCCCAGTCTCCCTCTCCCTCCCTCTCTCCCTAAACCCACTCTATCACCCTCTCTCCC
>VDFB02105785.1:135991097-136103608 GCA_007258455.2 Sequoia sempervirens | reverse complement strand
CTAGGTATCATTCAAAAAATCCAAAAACATGTAAAAGCACATAAAAATCGAAAAAATGTTCAAAATATTTTTTAAAATCCCAAAAAATTCAAAACATTTTCAAAAATCTAAAAACATTCATAAAACATCAAAATATCCCAAAAACATTATCCAAGTCTAATAATCGAACTACGAAGACTTTGCATAGTTATGTAAGCAAGGCCATCTCCGATGAGCCCTCAAGGCATAGGTCAGTCCCTTAGGTCTTGTTCTCTTGGTCAATATGTTTCAAAACTTCAAAAACATCCAAATAATTGGAAATCTTCAAAACATTCAAATAACACAAAAATCTCAAAAATAGCCTCAAATATCCTCACAAACTCAAAAACATTTAGATATTTGAAAACCAAAAAACAAATTCAAAAACATAAAAAAATCCAAAAACAGTCTCAAAATAATTCAAAAAGTAAAAAACAATGAAAACATCGGAAAAACAAAGTCACCTATCATCCATAATAACATTTTCAACATCCTCGACCTTTGATAACACAAAAAAAAAAAAAGTGCAATACTTATCCAAAACACAAGCCTTAAATGCAAAATCACGAGTCTTGATCATTGTTAAACCTGTCAATTAACCATCATATCAACAGCTTATCAAACATCTACATCCAATCCTCATCCAATGTATGTATTATAGATAGATCTTTCCTACAATAGACATCATTTCAGATATCACCTTAAACAAACCCTTTCTGGCAAGAGATATGATAATATTGACAGTTTGTTCATTTTGAACTTTTCTTTTGATTTATCTTGTTGGTCCATTCTGATGATCTTTCAGTGATGTCTGTAAACAATTTATAGAGAAAAGAATGGGGCATTGATCATTGCTTTTATTTGTTGTGTTTGTTGGATATTCTTGTAATATGACCTCAACGAATACTTGCCTTGCGTATGTGGAGATAGTCTCAAGTAAAATAATGGCTAGGAAATATTAGGTTCTTCATAGCTTTTGTGTATTAGTCTCCTTACTTTGATGTCTTTATTCTTTCACATGACCAAACAAGGTTTTGGTATGTTGGGTATGAACAAGGATACTCCTGTCTATTCGCCTGCCTATTCGCAGAGTCAAAGTGCACACATTAGGTAGAACGCCACCCTGGTGCTTCATACCTTGGCACATTGTGTCTATTTTCTATATCAAAAATAAGGATTGCTATGATGAAATTAGACCTAATCTAAAAGAAAAAGCAATATCATCTATTTTTTCTTATCATATATCCAATAAAATTTCAAATAATCATAGGTTTGTTGGTATCTTGATCAATCTTAGCAACAATGCTAATCTATTCTATCCATCATCACTCTAATCATCCTATTACATATCGTTCTTCTATCTTTACTAACATTTCTATCCAAGTATCAAATTTGTGCGATATACATTAAGATATACATGAGGTTATCCACAACCTATGAGTGTGTATACATCATAAAATCTGCCTATATCAAACTTCATCAGCTTCCTGAGACTTATTTTCCGTCCTCTGGTTAGCAAAACCACTCCTGTGACTTTGTCGCAATTTTGATCTAAAAATTGGTGTTTTTGCTCGATCTCTCGAGGGGGAAGCACACTAGCATTCCTTTGTCCAATGGGGCATCCAAAAAAATCCAAAATTTAAATTTTTTCTCCAAGCAGTATCATTTCTTTAAAGCAATGCAATAGGTACCTCACTTCAAAGAGGGGAAAATGTAGATACTTGAAAATGTCTTGAGTATATCACACACATTGATTTCACTTATTAACATCATTTTATTTTATAGTTTACCTATTTCATGTATTTAATTAAATAATGTCCAATTATTTAGTTAAATTCACCTTTTTCTCCTATTAATTAAATAATTAGCTTTATTTGATTAATTCATCACCTTCATGCTAATTTCTTCTCTTTTGATTAAATAATGTCAAATTATTTAATTAAATTCCATTTTCTCTCCTTAATTAAATAATTCTCAATTGCCAATATTGGCATGGTGTGATGGTTTAAAGGTAGCATTGTTGTTCTCGCTACCAAGGTTCAAACCCCGTTGGGGTGGTATTGTTGAGTGGTTGTATTCCGGTTCATAGCTCCGGTTCAAAAGCGTTTACCCCTTAAATAAAAATAATAATAATTCCCAATTGTTTAATTAAAACTCTTAATTCTTCCAACTTGCACAATCAAGTGATTTTCCCAAATTGTTTAATTAATTAATATTCCTCCAATCCTCCAACTTGCATAAAGAATATTCTCATGGAATGTTCCCTTTTCAAATTCAAATTCAAATTCTTTCCTCCAGAGAAATATTATCTCCAACATATTTCCTTAAATTTATGGATGTTGTTGAATCCTCATGGATTATGGACCCTTGATTAAATCTTCGATCCACACCTTCATGGATTATTAACCCTTGATCCATCTGTTGATCCACACTCACATCCTTAATTCAATTTCATCCCTTGATTAGCATTTTGAATCCTCACCATTGATCAATGTTTCAAAAATCTATAAAAGCCAAGCATTTTTACATGAAAAAGGATTCACAACCCTTATGCACCCTTACTCCCTTGAATTCTATAACCATTTTTGAGCAATTTGAGAACACCTCTTTTTTGAATCATCTTCATTAATCAACCAAGATTTTACAACACATATTAGGCAAAATTAAGAAATCCACATCCATATCACTCCAAATTTGCACTCAGTCCACAATGGAATTGGATGTTTGCTTGCTAGTATATTCAATTGTTTAGAATTTAGATTCCTTCATGTTAATTGAATCATTTTAGCAATTTTTACTAAATTTCATTGAATATGGCTCTAATTGATTAATATCTTGCTTGAATTTAGTTTAATTTCATTGTTAATTGATCATTTGAGTTTACCATATGACAATTTCATCTCAATTTATGTGAATATATAAGGTCATTATACATCACTAGTTTTAGGGGTCTTGAAAGTTTTGAATCAACATTCTAGAGTACAGTAGGGTCAAGAATATTTGTGTAAAAGACCCATCTATTCAGAGGTACCAAGGGTTTCTCGTACACCTAGTAATATGTATACCATCTTTTGTTTGCTCTCCATTATCAACTAATGATGAAAATATATCTTGTTGGCACTAAGGAAAACCTTGCATTAAACAAAATGTCATGAAGGAAATTAGAATTTCATAACCCCTATTAATGCTACCTTTGAACTATCATATGAATGAAGTCTTAAAACCCTAACTGAAAAATGCCATGGCAGTTTTCAACAACCATAATAGTGGGAAAAGCTCACACTTTTCATTCCTAATCCAAAGTACATAACAGTCAATGAATGAGGGGGTACCTGATTAATGACGTGTCATGAATAATGGAGCAAGGTATATGATGGTTCTCAAAGATATGGTAGAGGATAAGAAAAGAGTTATAGGTTAGATTGAACAAATTTGGAGACCTATAAATGGCAAGGATATAGTTGTGGACCTAGATCCTAGTCCTACAATAACACAACAAACAACACATTAGTAAGCTTCAATGCAAGTTAGAATATAGATCCCTCAAGAAATCCATTTATCAATGCTCAAAATAGGAAAATGAAAGCAATACAATGGGAAATCAATAAAAGAGATTAAATCCTATGAAAGCAATGTAAATTCTTGATCTCTTGAGGGAGTTGGTGCCAATTTGATGTGAAAATTGACCCTTTCCTAGCTCCAATGCTAGCTTTGATGATTTGATGAATATTGTGATCCACTTTGTTGAATATTGATGAGTGCTCCAAAACAAAATCTGCATAACCTAGCTATAAACTCAATAAGATGGATGGGGATTTCTATAAATTTGAGTATAGTAAGTTTACTCAAGTTGTGGATGATCAAATGAGGATATTAGCCTCTTATTTATAGAATGTCAAGTTGAGGAGATGTCCAAAATAGAGCAATGCGGGACTAAGAATTAACTAATGACAAAGTGCCACTTGTCAACATGTGAGTGGATGGAGGGTGTGCAAGTTTTGAAGAATGTGTCAATAAATGCATATATTTGAATTTTGAAATTGTTGAAATGCATGTAAGAGGGAAAGAAGGTGCATTGAATGCCACTTGGCTCAAGGAAAAAGGACCTTCCAGGTGGAGTAAATGCCTTGTTGGAAGGACAAAGTCCACTTGGATTTTGAATTCAAACTTGAGGGAATATTCCTTTAAAGATACCTTGTGAGAGAAAATAGAGATTTAATAAATGAATTAAATCTTTTTCATGTGCAAGTTGCAAAAGCTAGAGGATGGAACATGAGAAGAGATTAAATTAATCAAGGTTAATTAATTTAATGAGAGATTAGAATGATGTGACATATTGATTTAGATTTATGGATTGATTTAAATAAAATATGAGAAGAATATGGTTTCAAGATTAATTAAATAAAGATTTTTGTTTTTATTTAACCAAGGAGATGAAGTTAGATTAAATCAAATAAGGTTTTAATTTATTTAATTTAATAGATGAACTTTAGAGATTTAATCAAATAAATTTGATTATTCGATTAAATAGGGATAATTAGATCAGTCTGATTGATTTAATTAATGAGAAAGGATGACTTAATTAGATAAATGATTTATTCAATTAAGAGAGGAACATTGATGAATTTAATCAAATAAAGGTATTGGATTAAATGGTTAGACCGATGGATGATTCAGGATGAAGCAATGTTATTGGTCGGGATTAGATGTGCAGTGTCAATTAGTACATTTTACGTGTCTACAATAGTGACAAAGAGGATGATTGGTCTATATACTCAAAGACCTATCTATTCAAAGGTAATGTTGAGGCCAGTATTGTTAAAGGACAAACCTCTTATTGCAATGTGAAAATATTTTCATGAATTAAAAAATATGGCAATCATATACCCTTAAACACAAAGGCAATACTATGATAGTTGTGAATCAAAATGTAAACCATGATAGTTATCTTCGTAAGTTACATGCACAATGGACATGCAACTTTTAAAGGATGGGATTTTCTTGGCTAGCATAAGGGTAGATTTCATGAAGTAACCCTCTATGTTCTACAAAGAAGAAAAAGATGATAGGAAAACATGATGGTAAGGGCCCTATTAGAACCCTTCATGGGTAGCATGGTTGAAAAAATATTGATAGAAGAAACCAATGCTATTTGGAGAACTAACAAAGACAGTGACATCATAAAAAAGGAATGATAGTCATATGGAAGAGTTCAATCTTGGACAAGTCATAGTGAAGAAGAAGGAGACCTGAAGGAAAGTTATGGCAATCAAACCTCAAGGGTGATAGTGTTAAAAATGAATGATAAATATACAATGAAAAATGAATAAGGTCCTCGTGACAATGTGCAAGTTTAGAATGGTCAAGAGGGCAGATCCCTAGGGAGAGTGGAAAATGTATGAACATAAAATGAAAAAACGACAATGCATAGAGATCAAAAGGGAGGAATCATTTGAAAAGGTATACATGCATGAAAATATGATAGTGATAGTCTCTAGAAAATAATGATATACCAAGAAGAGTATGAAAGGAAATGATGAGTGACAAAGGTCAAGCAAGAAGCTAGGGTATTTTTAGTGTTTTGAAAGTTTTGTTGGTATTCCATCAAAATTTTGTCAAAATATTTCAAAGGTTTATGCTATGCATTTTAGGGTCTATGTTTTTTTTTCTTGTTTCATCTGAATCTCACATGTTTGTATGAGTGTGAGGTTACAAATTTTCCTTTGAATTCAATAGACCACATATAATTGAAGACTATGATACACAATGATAGGTCATAAAAAATAAAAAAGATAATGGGAAAGATATGAAATACTAAATAAAGGCGATAGCTGAAGGAAAGAAGTCTACGCCTGTGGAAAGGAAGGGCAACATACTAGAAGCATAAATTAAGGGGTTGTGATGATGTGACATGGGTCGTGGAAATGAGGAATAGAGAAGTAATGAGGGAATAGCTTGAGAAGCTAGAATATGGAGTGAACAAGACAACAACAAGGAGGTAACCAATGGGAAAGAAATAATATATATGTGAATGAAATAATAAGTGCAAGTAAAGTGGATCATGTGCAGAGTGAAAGTCATTGAATAGAAATGAGAGGATCGTGTGGAATGTAGAGATCAGAGGAGAAGGCCATTGAAATCCCTTTGAATTAATAAATTTACATTGTAATGTAATCATGTGACTGATTTAATAGAATAAAGATTTTGTTGTTGTAGGAATTTTGGAGTGTTTAAATTTGAATTGATTTGCTTGACAAATGAAATTGTCAAGATAAATTAAGTTTTAATTTGAAACTAGAGTGAGTTTTTTTGGGTCAACAAGAGTGAGGGTGTTGTCTGGACCAAATATTGAGGGTGTGGTTTGCATCAAATGGTATTAGAGTGGGTAGTCTTGAGAGTGGAGAGGATCCAATAGGACCTGCAGATAGAGAAGAGTGTGTGAAGCAATAGAGTTGTTTGAGAAGCTCAAGAGAATTTTTGCAGGTGTGCGAGGAGTCCTGAGCAATTGAGAGTTGAAAGGGACAAGCCGTGGAGATGCAAAGCATGTGAGTTGAGGTGAGAATGCAGTAGAAAAATATGGGATGGGTCGTGAGGAGACCCATAAGAATATTGTTCTAGGAACAATATTGGGAGAAAGTAGAAAATGAAATGTTTGAGGCAATGGAAGAGATAGTTCGTGAAGAAGTGTGAAAGATCCAGGTGGGGATCAAGAAATTGGAAAGGAGTATTGGAAAGGATGAGAGGAAATTGGTGAAGAAAAGTGAGAAGAAGAGAGATGTGAGAGCAACCCCTACCAAAGAAGTTGTAGTGAAGACATGCCATGAGGATGGTATGGGGAAAAAGGAAGACAAGAATGAAGTGAGCAACAAAGAGGTTGCAATGAATGGCGAAGGTGAATAAGATTTGCTAGCACAAATTTTAGTGATAGAGGATGAATGGTTTAAGAAGATCATAACAAATGAAGGAGAGAAATATGTTGCTGACATCACAGTGAAGGATGATGTTGCAGTTGTGGAAAGGAAAGAGGTAAATGCATATTTTAATTATTTGTAAAAGTGGAAGTAGAAGATGTAGTTATAAAATTTTGTGTAGATGTTGTGTGGTTGTGTGTAGAAATGGTAGAGCAAGTTGCAGGTGGATGTTGGTGGAGGTGGTCAGTTTGTGGTGGGTCAAAACCCACAAGAAAGGAGAAGAATGAAGAATTTGTTTGGTGGAGGATGGCCTATGGTGGACATGAGTCCATGAGAGGGATTAGAAGGAAGAGAATGTAGTGTTGTTGGAGAAGGATTCCGTGTGTTCTAGCACGATGTTGGAAAAAAGAGGAAGAAGGATTGATTTTGAGCACTTTGGACAGTGATGGAGTTCACTGCAAATTGGTTAAAACCTAGAAGATTAGTTCAACTACTCAACTCCACTTTTGTGAGCCTATTCTCACAAATTTTCATACATGGTGTGTTTGATACAAGATCATCTGGGTAACAAGCAATCCACATCATCCAAAGACATTGGAATTTTCTTGTTTGATCATATTTTTGGCTTCAGCGGTAAATTTGGAGTTATGTTAATTTCAAGGGATGGCCAATTTATGACAATAAAAGACAAGTGAAAATTTTTATGCCAGTCGATGGATAAAGAATGCTTAGGCCGTGAATGGGAAGAGTCATAACTTTAGTAGATGGGATGCACATAGAAGATAAAAGGGTGATGCAAATGAAAAGGTAGGAAAACATAATTAAAAAAAGACATTACATCGCCATAATGGGAAGAGAAGATGCCTTGTAGCTAAGGGAGGCAGGTGAGGGGTTGTGTTGGGAAAAAAATCATAGTATGTTGGGAAAAAAATCATTTAAAAACAAAGATAGGTTTGGAGGGGGCGCGATGAAGAGGATGGAATCCATTTTTGGAAAACAAAAAAAATTATGATTGTAATTGCCAGTGAAAGGGCACGCCTCGAGGAGAGGAAGACTCCACGCGAATTCTAACAGGTTGAGGAAATTTTTGATAAACTACAACCATTGCTTATAAAAAGCCAACGCCTAAAAGGGAGATAAGAAGACATTTTTAAAATGTGAATGAGAAGAATTTAGGAGGAGAGCAGTAGGGTGAGATGTGATTGCTTTTGAATAATGAATGCATACAAACAACTTGAAAATGAATGCAGATAAGATACATAGGGGTGCAAACATTTGAGAGGGAGGCTGTGGAATTTTTGAAGACAAATAAAATGGTTTTATGAAGATATGAAATACTGAATAGAGGCGAGAGTTGAAGGAAGGGAGTCTATTCCAGTGGAAAGTGGGGGCGACATACTAGAAGTAGAAATTAAGGGATCATGATGATGTGACAGGGGTTGTGGAAGTGAAGAGGAACTGCATAGAGAAGTAGTGAGGGAATAGCATCTTAAACAATTCCTTGACTAACACTTGAACCTTTATCTGACTCAATGTTTGAGCCATGCCAATTGGTTGATATGTTGGAAAAGGAATAGATAGTGGAATAGTCACAACATTAGTGTCAAGGATGAAATGCATTTCCAACTTCTTTAGCCACTTTTTATTTCTCATTTGTTGTTTGTTTAAATTTCTTCTATTTGAAATTATCTCTAGTCACTTTTCATTCTTCATATTGTTGATTGGAACATTAATACTCTTTTGTTTAGGGATATATTTCTTCTATAGGGTGATATTTGGTATATGCATCTTCTTTTTAGGTGGTGGCTTCTCTAAAATCATATCTGATTTTTTTTTTTGCATTTTCATCCTTTTGTTTCATTTTCCTATTTGTGTAGTTGGCATATTAGGAATATCAACACCTCCAGCTTGATATTTGACATCTAATTATCTATTTCTTAACTGATAATCACTTTGTACTTGTAATACAACTACTTCAGTGAGAACTTTAATGCCTTCATTAGGTGGATTAGCTCTCTTGTACCTCTATTACATTAATTCCTTGATCTAATTGAAATCCCTTCTTGGCAGCTCATACTAAACATGGTACTTGTCATGATCATATTGAATGAATTCCTCTTCATATACATCTAGCTAGTCCATATTGTCATCTTCATAATACTCAAATACACCATCCTCTTGTTGGAATTATTTATCTTCTTTAAGTGTTATAGCTACAACACACTTTGATGGATCATGAGATAAGTATAATATCACACAAAAATGAATCTTCTTTTAAGATTCAAATGATCCTTCCTCAAGGGATCAGGGGTTTGTCTATCTAGGTATCCTTAGTTTACATTTTTAGAAGTGATTTTATTATTATTCTGGTTAGGTTTTTTAGACCAATCATGATTATATTGTCTATTGTGTAATCTCCAACCTTCATTAAAATGAGTAGTAGCATTATTGGAGGGCATCCCCTTATCATTTCTAATAACCTTATATGATAGATCTTTCATAGCTCCATTAGCTTGTCAAGTTTTTCTTTTGCTGTGAGGGGATTTCTAGAAGTCCCACACCTAGTTTTATAAGTTTCATATCAAATGACTTGAAACTCTTACCAGATGTTATCACGTTTCTCTCTATATAACCCACCAAAGCATAAGATTCTCTCAATGCTTAAGGGTTCTTATCCTATAAAAAATAGATCAACTTTGCATTGAATGCTTCACATTAGAAAAAAATGCACACATATTAATTTGGCCTCACATGAGGGGGCACTTTTATCATTATCATTATAAAAATATTGTTAAAATAGATATCTATTTAATTCACCCTCTTCTTTATTGTTGCAAGTTGATGTATTATAATTTTTAGATCCACTCTTTCTCCATACTAAAGTCTAAAGACTGACATGAACTCATCCCATAAGTCTATACTACTATTTGGAAGGTTCCTATACCACTCTTTTTCAATCTCAATATTTTCATCATGAAATCTTCACCTTCTATCTTATATTCATCTATTACATTGATGAAATGTTTTTTTTTTCATTCGTTACATTGATGAAATGTATTAAGTGGTCCTCACCAACGATAAAATTATCGCCTTGGAATTTTAGCACCTTTCCTCTAATATAATTTGGGATTGGATTTAGGGTAATTGGAATGCCATAAAACTCAAGCTATGTATCTTTATAATCCCGATGGTTATATTTCTAGAACAAACCTCTAAGAATGTCTTTGATGACTAGCTTGTATGTTATGTCTTACATTTTATTGTTGCTAATGGTAGTACTAATTTGGAAAATTATGTGCATTGTTTTGATTTCTATTCTATTATTGAGAAATATTTTGATTTTGATTCATTTTATAGGCCTATTGAGAAATTTGAGATTACCATAGCTCAAATTAGGCTTCTAGTTCACGTTGTCTTTATCTAAGTTGATAAATTAGGTCTATCTACTAATCTAATTCTCTTTCCCTATGCTCATTTTTTACTAAGTAGCTAAAACATCTTGGAAAATAGTTTCTCCTCCTATTTGGTTTTACAAGATGAGGTAGGAGATTGTGATGTAAAATTATCCTTGGATTTATTAAATGTGTAGGTAGGGGTAGATTCATATATATACCTTCGGTATGAAATTCCTAGGGCGTATCTCTATTCCTTATACCGACATTTGTTTCATTTTAGATATATTATAATCACATCCCAGAGTTCTCCTAACCATTCTAACCTTGTTGTTAGTTGAGTCATCTAAGGTATATTGATATTGTTCCTTTAATGCTCCTCCCCTACCTAATTTACCTACTAATTCAGTAATTTGAGTCATGTTCAGGTAACATACCTAGATTTTTAGCTCTCCACTCAACTTATCACCTCCTTCATTTAGCTAAAATTACATCAAAATGTATTTAAATTTTAGGCCAGTCTTCTCTTTCCATTTTTTACTTCTCTTTCTTGGAAAATGATTTCTAGTTTCTTTCTCGAAAAAGTCTGCACTCTTCAAATTAGGAGAAATATATTATTATAATAGTTTTTTGTTTAAGTATCCACCAACGGCTAGTTTACGTAGATACACCATACTTTTTGATTAACAAGGTTATTCAAGTTGATTAATGATTTAAAATTTCCCCATCAATGATACCAATTTGTTTATAATTTGAGTTGTCACTCCAAATCAGTAAGGTTGCACAATTTCCAAGTGCTAGGGGTGTAAAACTTGGGAATACAATCACAAAATATATGTTCAAGTTAGGAAAATAAGGACCAATTATTGAGGTGGTTAATACCTCCATTTTTTAGTTTTCAAGGCCAAGGAGGGTTTCCATAAGGTGCTACGTTATATTATATCATAAAGATTGAATATTTATCTTGTAGCAAACCATACTAGATGTAGTATGTACCCCTACTTTGGTTGTCAAAATGTACCTATGTGCTAGTTTGAAAAAATAAGACTATACCTTTATAAATGAAAAGGTTGACAATGTAAAGTGTTTGAAATATGGATATATGATCCCTTATTATTGTTATATACTTATACATGAAAGATAGAAAATAAACAAAGTTGAAAATGTTTATAATGTTTAATATTTCTAATATGTTAGAATGATTGAATGGAGAACAAATTACAAATTGATCTACCTATATCTAGAGTGTGCATAGAGTATTAGATGTATACAAAACATGTAACATTTAAAACCAAATAGAATACCTTAATCAAGATACACCCAAAGAATATATTTACTTAATTGTACACATAAACCACAGTTCTACACATGCAAAGGAATAAATAAAAAATAAAAATAGAACTTTACATGTCTACTTACTAATTTAGAAATAAACCTATAAATTTAATTATTATTCTTGGAAAAGATACATTACAAAAGTTTTGGAATGGTTTTACAAACTTATAGCTAACCAACTAATCAAGAACCTATTAAGAAGATACACATAATACTCCTAGAGACACCCAAACAATGTTGGATTTGGTAATTACATTTTTTCTTAAAGGTTATAAAATTTTTATTACAAAATTTGGACAAACCCACATCAATACAATCTCCAAGGTAAGATACCCCAAAACTAGGTGGTGAAATCCTGGGGATTGTTGTATTATTTTCTACTTGCTAGTTCTACAACTATTCATTTCTCTATTTTCTATCCCTCAAATGAAAATATTTTTGATTCTTAATGCCTTGTGAATAATTTTAGATTTTTAATAAATGTGGCATAATCATAGATAACATGGTGTTAAGAACACCCATATTTATCAAAAACTATTTCCCTAATTTGTATCATATATCACACTACAAATCCATCTAGATGTACTAGAAAATATGGGGAAATTTTCTCCCTTGAATTGTAGGTGTCTTCATAATTAATGTCACCATTATTTTTGAATTTTGTGCTAAGAAAAAACCTACAAAGTTGTTGGAACAATGGTTGAGCTTCACTTGCTACATTTAAAACATAACACTTTTTCCCTTTGTAGGCACTACAAGTGTGTGAATCAGTGATAAATTTTAGAAACCCCCCTTGAAAAAATATATAAAATCCTAGTGTATCTTTCATTTTTTTGAAAAAAAAATTCTATTGGGAAATTTTTTTTTTATGTTAAAAAATATTAATTTTATTGTCAATTTTTTTAAGTCGCTAGAAATTTGTTGAAAATATTAGTGAATCTTGATGAAAAATAGGAAAATGTATTAATTAACATGGTGAATCATTCCTTTAAAAAAAAAAAAATCTTATGGAAAAGTAAGGGCTTGAGGGTGACAGTGGTTGACTAGTTTAAGGTGTAGTGCTAGTGTCTATAATTCCTTAATATTTTAGACCAAAAATTGAATATTTTAAGTTAGCCCTAAATTTATTTTCACCATTTTTGTTTTTATTTGTAATCTAATGGTTTGGGTTCTATTTTGGGCCCCATGGACATTGGAGCTCTAGGGGTACATTTTGGCCCTTAGAATTTAACCCCGACTGTTATATTATAAATCTTCAACAACCCAAATACAATTTTGGACTCAATGGGCATTAGAGCTATGTGAGTACATTTTAACCCATAAAATACAACCCCAACCATTACATTATAAATAAAATCAATGGTGGTGATTAAAAATTTGTGATATGGTCCTAAAGTAATCAATATTTCTATAATATTATTGGTGAATTAATTTCATTTTCTACTATAACTTATAAATTTAGGCCAATTTGATCTAATTTGGCATCGAATATTGTGGCAAAATTTTGAGTTTAAAAGTTTAATAAAATAAATATTCTAGTGATTTAACTAGGACTAAAATAAAGATTTATAAAAAAAATATGGCAATTTAGGTCACCTTACAACTTGTACTATTAACCAAATTTTGAATTCTTGATTTCAACTATTATCTAATTGGCTAATATTCACCACTAAAAAATAACTAGTGTGAATCCATTCCTATAATGATGAATAGGCATTTTTTAGGTGGGGAAATGTGATCTAGAAGGTCACATCATTTTGGGTCATTAATGGTGGTTTGGGATGTACTAATGGCATGTGGAAGTAAACCCCAAGAGTTTTTAAGTGCTACATGTCTCTTGGCAAGCTATTTGTTCCAAGATGGACCTTGTAACCAAGTCTAGAGGTGTAAGGGAAGTCCATAGGACTAAAAAATAAAATATATGAATGAAATAGTAGGAATTGGTAAGTAGGAGGAAATAAGGAATTGGAATCAAGTGAAAAGATGTACAATTTACTTGGAGGTCCAATTCTCTAAGAAGAATGGGTCAAGGATTGAGAGTTGAGAGGGATCGAGAACATCAAATATGAATGAGAGGTGAAACATTCCCTTATGAATGAAATAGAAACTAGAATAGAGACTTGGAGAGGAAATGGAGCAAGGGGGAGAAATGTACATGAATAAAAGTTTGGGGTAGACTTGGCACTTGAAACTTAGCGCCAAGGTCCAAGGTTCTCTTGAAATTTTAAAGTTTAGGAATAGTGGAGTTGCTTCAGGGCTTTTAGCTCATGGGGAACTCCATAACAAGGATAAAAATTAAGTTAAATCCAAGGATTGGGGATCATGACAATGAAAGGATTTGAGATCAAGCATTCCAAGAAATATGTACCAAATGGGAAAATTTTTTGACAAGGGAAGGGTTGTTGGGGTGTTGGAGAAGAGGTGCTAGACATACCTCAAAAGAGGTGCCAATGGAAGGACAAGTTTGACACCCCATCAATAGGAAAATTTTAAAAGAATTTACTTAACATTTAAAAGTTTGGATGACTGACATGAAAATCATGATAAGTTTAATAGGCCAATTTTTTTTACAACCCTTTAGTTGGATTACTGGGATCAAGTGGAAGGGTATGCTACATGGATGAAGTCTAACAACTTGATAAAAAGGAAAGTGGAGATGTAAATGATGAAATATTAGGATGTACAACCCTGAAATTTTAAAACTTCAACAACTCACATAACTTAAGGAATTGACCTATACAAATCCAACTCTTATTTTTTTTAGCATTTTTGCAAAATTTGAAGAATAATGAGCACATAGGGGACAATACATGACATATTTAAATGAATTTTAAAAATATAAAAATCCACTTATATTATCTCATATTGATTCTAAATGGTGGGCTAACACATAGCAATTGTAGCACAAGGGAAAACAAAGAAAAGAGAGACATCAAAATGGAGTAACAAAAAAGAGCATATTGTTAGGAATTGTAGGAAAAATTATCAATTAAATGCAAATAACAAAGATAAAGTAGAGGAATTAAAACATAGAAAACAACGAAAGACAACACAAGATTTAACGTGGTTCACCCAAACTCGGGCTAGGTCCACCAATAGGAGTCCAAATTTATTATATACTTCTAGAAAATGTAATTATAATGACTTGCAACAACAACTGTAACTTGCAACAATCAAATTAACCATGATTTCTATTGTTGTTCACACATGCACTGTGCTACATGTGCACGTTTCTTAAACTATGTTTTCACAGCCTATCACAATACGTGACCTGCAACTTCCCATTACCATTCACATTCCCTTGTAGAATCAACATTGAAATCCATGTGACTGTTTGACTTCTTCCCACGTGTTGCTGCTTACATTCCAACTCGTGACCATTGAAATTCCATGTGCAAACAAAATTGTTCATATTTTGGGGCATATTTCCAATAGTTTTTAAACCGTTCTTTAACTATATTTCAAATACAAACTCACAACAATTTCTTTATTAAAATAATGCCCCCCCTTCCATTCCCCCGTTGATTGATTTGTGGGGAAAATACACTGACAAAAGTGGGGAAAATTTAACTCTAAGTCTGATTGGGCTCAACATAACAACACATATTGTCGTTTTCTTTCTTTTGGAGAGGGGGTTTTCTTACAAATTTTCTTCATTTTCTCTATTTTTGAGAGATTAATTTGTAAATAGAAATCTCATTAGGCCTTGTTGTTGGGACCATTCCTCATTTTCTTGTTTTCTCTAAGTTACACATAAGGGAGAATATTAGTGTGAATGGGGTATATTACCTAACTAATCCACTTTTAGGCCTTTTCCACATCTATTTACCTAATTTTATTCGGGGAATTATTCAAGAATTCACTTTTTATATTTCAAATCATAAGATTAAAGCACATGCCATAACATAATGTTTTTCTACATCTCACCATTGCCTATATATAGAAGGGAATCTCTTTGTAATATAATAATGTAATCATATTGCATATTTGTTTTTTTTGATATAATAATTATTTTTAACTCTTTTTAGATTTTTCTTGTGCTTTCATTGAAGCTCCTTAATCTTGGGTGGCTATCTCCATATATAATTATTTCATGTTATTTGGTGATTCTATACCAACTTTCATAGATCCACATAACATAAAATTTGATAAAGTATTAATAAATAAGATTATACAAATCAATCCAACCTATTCTAAGCATAAAAAATGCATAAGTTATGTGTATTGGGACTAAGAGGCAATACAAGAAAGGTTAAAATCATGACAGAGTATGAAAAAACCATGTAAATGACAACAAAATTTAGTAAGGTGGTATGGTAAAAATGGTATTTAAAGTAATAAAGTGGAAAACCTGGTATAGATGAGATATGATGGGTTTTGAAGGAGGGATAAAGTAAAAAATAACACTAGGTATTTTAGGATTTTTCAATGGGAGAGGAGTGATTGGTGATGGAATAAGGAAAAAAAATAGAAACACAAATCCTACAAGTCTAATGTAAAAGTAAAGGTGATGGTTGATGGAAGAAGGGAAACATATAGAAACACAAAGCTACAAATCTAATGCAAAAATAAATGTGACTAACATAATAACTAAAAAAATCAACATGCAATGAGGACTTGGGATCTAAAATATAAAATGAAAACAAAAACTCAAGCTATAATGATATGGGCTTGTGATGGAGTTATTAGTGGATGAGGGAAGAAAGATGATGAAAAATGGGTCTAAGGATTGATGGAACTGGATGGGGAATGGTGAGGGATGTCCAAGGAGTGAGGTTATGTGTATTATAAGCTAAAATGAAGTAAAAGTAAAAAAATGTAAAAAGAAACCTAAGTTAGAAATTGTAAACAAAGAAACATGATACTAAAATTGATTGATTTTGTTGTAAAAGGTTGATGTGGTGCTCCAAAAAAGTTTAAAAATATATTAATTGAAATATGAATCACTATACAATTTCCCTAACCCCTAATACATGCTCATTTATTTAGAAATCGATGCTCAAAAATTCATCTCAAGTTAAAGTTTGTTGTTAAATTAGTTACATAAAATAAGATTGGGAGGATTTTTATAAGATTTTGGAAGTAATTTGGCTAGAAACTTAGTTTACCCTATTCATTAGCATGAAATGAGCTTGGTGTAAAAATATTTATTGGAGGATGTGGATTTTTCCTCACCCTTGATCCCAAGGGTGGTGAGAAGTCGTAAGGTCCAAGGATGCTCAATTTCCTAAGACAAATGGAAGGTAAGATTTTTCACCCAAGGGTGGTGGTTCCTAATCATGAATAGGTTTGAAAAGTAATATTTTAGGATCTAAGAGGTGTTCATTGGATTAAGTTTAAGGTATATGATATCATTATATAATTTTATTAAAAGGAAAAAAGGTGGCAAGGAAGGAGGGTGAGGGGCATGAGGATGGGAAAACACTTAGGATAAGGAGACAAATAAATAAATAATAAATTAAAAGGAAAAATACATAAAAGGGATAATGTGGGAAAATATAAGCTAAGACAAGGATAGGGAAGGTAATAAGAGGTGTCTAAAAGGGGCCATGACAAATAGGTAAAAATAATGACGAAAATGAGTGCAAAATGCACTAGAAAAGTATAAAGTATACAATTTATCTTTTACAACCCTATCATATTTAATCTAACAACACAAGGCTTTGAAGTTTGATAGCAACAAATTATTAGAGAAAACCCCTAAAATATTGATACATCAATAGTGATAGGTCCATAAATATTGTTTATTACAATATAATGACTTAACATCCAACATGTAACTTTATTTAGCATATTGAGACTTTGACTATTGAGCATGTATCAATCAATGCAAGCTATTGATCTACGGCTTATGATTCATTTTCTTTTTAATTTAACATCAAAGAGTCTACACTATTGTTTGGAAGGAATTTGATAGATTTCTAGGTGGTAATATCCTAAGGAATAAAGTGAAAAGTGATGAATTTTCATACAAAAGTAGTAATGGATATTGTTAAACCAATGAAGAAAGTTTACAATGAGACTTTTGAAAAAGTATATATATTTTTATTGTAATAACCATAAAATATTTAATGAGTATTTAAAATCAACAATAATAAAATTAGTAAACTAAAAATTTGAAACAAATAATGCCAAATGTACATGGAGAAATCTGTTAGAGTAAATAGGATAATCACCTAAATAGTTAATTAATCATTAATTAATTATTAGATCCCCTTTTACTTTATTTCACTTAAGCTAAAATTAGGAGTGGTTTTTTCTATATTTAGGCCATGTTGTCTCATAGCATAGGGTGAGGAAACTTGTCATGACATAATCTAATCCTCACCTAGGGTTCCATCTAGGGTTTGATTTTTTCTTTTATAAGCATTCATTATTCATTATTGTAATTATCAAATCCAATTGTATCCATTCAGATCAATAAATATAGAATCCATCATGATTTTTTAACTCAAATATATTCTTAAGGTTGTATAGCACAATCATGCTTTTTGTCTCAATGTGATAGGTGTTTTGGTTGCAAGTGATTTCTAGGAGTTGTGGGTTTCACTATCAACTCCAACATGGTATCAGAGTACTATATCTATGAATTCCTATCCAGAATTTTAGGGATCCAACATTGAGGGAAAACCAACTCATCTTGGAGTAAAATTGACATCACCGCTGAGTCCAAAACAACCAAAAACCCTAAGATCGCTTGTTAATTTGCAAAATTGGAGTAATTGAAAAAAATAAAATATTGCACAAAAATTCATGTATGGATCCATATAATCATACACCATACGTCCCTTGTCACCATTAATACATGATCATATGCATTGGTATGAGGGTTTTTCAAATTTCTATTTTTAATTATTTTTTAGTATTAAAATTAAAAAAAAGGTTCTTTTAAGATTTGTGTAGGATTTCATACCTTGCATAGACCTACACCATTAGGGAATATTCCTTGAATATTTGCGGGGTTCAAAACCATAGTAAAAACCCCACTGACTGGCTGATGGACATTTACTATCGGTGGTTGAGCTACACAATTGACATCCATAACAAATCTTAGTAGTGCAACATCTAACTGATGGCTATTACTAGCCATGAAAAATTTGGCCAATAGTTTTCTGATTGCTATATAATTTTTTTGTCACCATCCACAATTTTTTTGGTAGACTGATAACTAGCTAGTGAGAATATAGAATAATCTGGTAGGTTAGTCAATCGATTCTAATAATCACTTTTTTGGGTGACATTAAACCTTCTCTAACCACAAATAATTTAACTAGCAGGAACAAAAATATTTTGTGATAATCAAGAATATTTTTGGAGCATAAAGAATATCCCAACAAAATCTTCATATACTACTAACCTTTTTTCCCATTGGAGAGGGGAATATTCTAGGCACAAAGGGTTATATTGGTCATTGATTTTTGCTAACATCGTCCATATGATCTCCCTACCTTGGACCCTCCAAACCCTAATTTTCCCTAAATGATCTATTTAGTCAAAAAGTTGGCTCCACACACTTTCTAGTGGTGTAGGTATCATCATCAGATTTTGTTGTTGGTGCAATTTATTACTTGTTGAAGTTAGATCATCATTTTCTACTTCTAAGCTCATAAGTTTTTGGCTATATATTTGAATTTTTTATTCTTGTAGTGTTCAAAAGGCATTTCAGAGATCTTTAAATCTATCCATACATTCTTTCTAGAATCTACCCCAAGTATTTTTTATTCATTTTTTGTGATTTCACATCTTGGTCAATTACTTGGATTTATTGGCACCTGGAAATGATTTTTTGCATGATGACTTAATTTTATTTGATTTTCATATATTTGGGTTATCAATATTTGGTTTTATTACTTGAGGAGGTGTCCTGGGTTTTTTTGTTCATCCTTCTATGACAATCTTGGAAAAGGATAATTATGAGTCTTGGAAAAATGACATCCTAACACATCTTAGGTGGCTTAATATTTTTCCCTATTTTTATGGACTTATACCTACACTAGAAACACTATGGAATAGATTATCTTAGGTAACATCATTGACAATGTTGTAGGATTGATTTGTTCTAGTTTTGATCATGACAATATGTGTGCTATATCAGACATTGATTGTTCCCCTACACTTTGGACTAGAGTTTTGGAGATTCATGGAGATCCAAATATATCTTTGTTATTAGAGGATCTTATTGAAAATTGTCTCATTCCCCTTGATGATATAAATATTAGACCCTTTATGATGATACTTTAGAGGAGCTTGAGTATATCAAATTCTTGCATGTTTTGATGGTTAAGAGGCTTGTCTCTATGTTCCCACTCTTCATATCAAGACCAAATCTCCATATTTTTTTTGTTCTTGATCATATTAGTATGACCACATATATGGATCCTGTTGATTCAATGCAACAAGATATTCATCCTCTTCCAGACATAGCTACTAGGGATTCATATCTATCATACATATCATCCTTGCTTATGGAGTCTCATATTGAATATTTGAAGGATTATTTTGATTACATTAATATACTCTTTCATGATAGCTACATCATTGTTGTTGGCCCATCATTATTGTCTTTAGATATTATTCTACATCAATATTCCCATCATTTTGGATTGAAATAATCTCATTACAAAATGTGGACATTTGAGAAGTTTTCAGAGGCACACATCATTTGGATTTGGATTTTCTATTTATCTAGCTTATGGGAATGAATTCTCAAATCACTAGTGGATTTGTTTCTTTCTAAGGGGAGAAATATTTTTTACAGGTGGTGGATCATGTTTTTTATTGAAACTTTCATCTTTGGCATATGATCTAGTAATTAATGGGGATAATTCATATCCTCATTTTATTTCTTATGTTGGGGGGACATCTATTATACTTATATCATAAAAGCAGTCCTTGGGGGGTCATATCGAGTCCCCCTTTTATCCTTCTCTCACTAGTGTATTTATTTCTTTTTCATCTTTTGGAGAGCATTTTATCCCTTGTGATATTCTCCTTTTCTTCGATTGTGAGAGATTTATTTATTTATACTTGGGTACTTTATTAAGCCTTGTAGTTGGGACCCATCCATGCATGCATCCATCTTTGCATTCATCATTAGGTTTCTAGCCTCTCCCTAAGTTTTACTTAAGAAGGGGGTGTTAGAGTAAATAAGATAATCACCTAACTAATTAATTAATCATTAATTAATTTTTAGGTCCCCTTTTACTTTATTTCACTTAAGCTAAATTTAGAGGTGATTTTTTCTATATTTAGGTCTATGCCTCATAGCATAGGATGAAGACACTTGTCATGATCTTATTTAATCCTCACCTAGCATTTCATCTAGGGTTTGATTTTTTCTTTTATGAGCATTCATTATTCATTATTATAATTATCCAATCCAATTGTATCTACTCAAATTAATCAATATAGAAGACATCATGCATTTTTGGATCAAATCTCTTTTCAAGGTTGCATAGCACAATCATTCTTTTTCTCTCAATGTGATAGGTGCTTTGGTTGTAGGTTATTTGTGGGAGTTGTAGGGTTCTCTAGAAAAAACTCCACTATCAAATACATGTTTAAGAATGTATTAATCTTCAAGAATAGAATAGATATATGACACTCTAACTCCTTCAATTTGACTATTTATTCTATATTACTTGTGTACTTATGAAATAACATAAAGAAAATACTATCTCATGTGTTTAATTTATAGATAAATGGGAGAGGAATACCAATTTTATTTTTGTAAAACAATGTACCATTAAACCATGGTAAAATTCAAAAACATCCATATCCAAAATGAATTAGATATTTTGTGAATACTAAAAGTAATTCTCAATGATCCATGAGTAGCAAAAATATCCTTTATACTAATAATGTAAAACATCTTTGAATTTTAAATTGCCAATAATGGTCCATTTCCCAAGATAGGTATCTAAATTCACTATCCAACTCATATGGGACCCACCAATAATATATAAGATGCTCCACCACTCAATTATCATTCCCAATCTAGGGAATATTATAAAAGTAGAATTATAAATACCATGTCCAAATAGAGGAGAATCATAAAGCCTAGATCTCATCTATTTTTCAAGAAAGAATGGTTTATTTCTCATCCAAACTGGATAGATTAATTTGGTCTAAAGAAACAACATGTTGCTATACAATTAAAGGGTATAAATCGATTTCTCAAGATCCTCAACTAACAGATCAAAGAGCATATAAGTTTTGTTGGAATTCATAAGTCTTGCCTAAAGCAGGTTGTTTCTCTTGGTTAGAAATACAAAATAAAATTCTTACAAGTGATAAGTTAGCTAAGCTAAGGATAGCCGCTCCTTTCAAATGTGTACTTTGTGATGAAGAATTGGAAGACATTAATCATATTTTCCTTTTGCGTCTAGTAGCACAAATTTGTTGGATGTTTGTGATTGGTAAAATGAAATGGGTGACAGTTTTTCCAAACACTATTTGGAAGCTATTTACTAGTTGGCCATAGTTGTTTAAATCTTCCTTTTTTTCAAGTATTTGGTGTATTATACCGTCCTTTGTGCTATGGGATATTTGGTGGGCAAGAAACAGATGCATCTTTAGGAAAGAGAAGTTGAATATTGATCAGATGCTGTTATTATTAGAAAGGTCTATATCTGAAACAACCAATGCTTATGTGTAGTAGGTTCACTCTTCACTGAATGGGATTCAAGCATGTTGTCCACATGGAAATCTTTATCTTTTCCTTTCAAAGGCAATCTTCATCAACATGTCCAAAAAGTGGACAGAGCTTCCATTGTTTGGTTACCCCCTCTATTTGGCATTTTCAAGTTGAATATTGATGGAGCCTCTACGGGAAATCCAGGTTTGTCTAGAGCAGGGGTGATTATAAGAAATCATAGAGGATTAGTTTTATGTGCCAAATCTTTCAAATTAGTATCTGGAACTAACAATGTTGTTGAGGCTCAAGCTCTTTCACAGGGCTTGAAATCAGTTCACAGTTTTAAACTTCCTATGATCCAAGTTGAAGGTGATTCCTTAATCTTACTCAATGCATGTAAGGATCGTAAGCTTCAAAATTGGAAATTGGAGTATATTGTTAAACAGATCTGGTCTTTTCTTGATAAAATAGGTAACTATCAAATTTTGCACACATACAAAGAAGGAAATATGGTGGTTGATTTTTTGGAAAACTATGGGTGTGATTGTAGTGTCCCTCCAGTTGCTACTATGTGTTTCAGTTTGCTTATGTTCATTTACTAGTCGTTTAGCTTTTTTGGATACTATATTATATTTCTTCTAGTTACGACACATATGTTATGTTAGTTGTTATACTCTATGGATGATACATTTGATATTGTGATCATCTGGTTATGTTCATGTGATGACATTATGATTGACATGTGTGTTATGGTATATGTTGTTTTTGAGTTTTAATGAGGTTATCATGATGTAATTATTGTTTATGATATAATGATGCTCGTCAATCTTGGTGAAGGAGACAGTGTAGTGTTATTCACTTGTGAGTGCCCTGCTACGCTGTGACTCTTCTTCATGGTGTGTTTGTATATATATGATGATATGTTTAACAGTGTTGTTTAATGTAGTTTACATGTATCGGGTATCAGCTCCACCTGCTTGTCACGTCTGAGCGTGCCCTAGCCCAATGGAAATATGTTGTTCGGAGATAGTGTCAGGTCCGTCATTAGCCATCATTCTTCATTGAACGAGTATCTGTTTGTCACCTGTTGTTGTTTTGTCATCTAGTCCCGTCATGTTAATCTTGTTTGTATTGTTTTGTTTGGCAATTAATTAATTCAGTTAAATGGTTTATTTGTTAATTTATTTGATTAAATGTGATTTTATTGAGGTGTCAAATTAAATGAATATAATTATGGTTTGATTTATTAAATTAAAATAAATAAGGTATTTATTTAAATGCAATTGTTTTTTATTATAGTAAAAACAGGTCTTGAAGGGACCCAAAACCCTTTACAACCAAAACAAAGCTACAAAAAGGACAGCCTGTAGCCAGCCAAAAACCAGCCCCCAAACAAGACCAATCAAGATTTACATTTAGAACTACTCTTGTGGGAGCAGAGAGTCATGTCAAAAGAAGGCCTAGAGAATTTTGCTTTCTTACCCTTTACAGTAATCCAACCTTCTTCCACTTGCGCTACCTTATCATGCCAAGCCAACACACTATTTTGCTAAAGATGAATGCTTGCAACCACTGTCTCAGAGATTTCATCATTATTCCTTTGTGTAGGAATAGACTTATTAGAAGAGCCACCAGAATGATAGCCGGAACACTATCACCAGAAAAGGCAGCCTGAGACCCATTCTCTCGTTCTTTAGGGGTTTCAACATGATAATCTTGTTGAGCAACAATAGCCCCACCATTTGAGACATCTCGAGGGGATTCCCCAAGACCCTATGATTCCAAAGCAACCAACTCAGAGAAACTTCTATGTTGTTCAAATTTCTTCTCAACCGTATAATGTTGTAGAGAGGCACCTTTCCACCATGTAGCCATCATTTCTTTTTTCTCAAATCTGCATTGTGCAGCAGCATGACTTGTTTTAAAACACCTTCTGCAAGGGAAGGGAATCCCTTCATAGTCCAAAGATTGGACCCAAGAACTCTTAGAAGATTTAAGTAAAATTTCAGCAGGAAACCCTTTTGAAACATCCATTTCAACCAATATGTGAGCAAAGGTGGAGTGAAAAATGTCATAGGATTCATCATCCACCAATAAAAAATCACCAAGGGCTTCACCCACTTCCTCCAAAACAGGGTTAGTCCATAAGTGGAGGGGAAGATTAGGTAGCCGAACCCAAATCGAGATCTTGTTGAAAGTTTCAGAAGAAGGGTTGAAGTCAGAGTGCGAAGGCTTAATCATCAACAAAAATTTGTCCTCCTAGCTAAAAAAATTATCACATAAAATTATGTTTCTATCCTGGGCATTATCAAACTTAACAACAAAAAACCCCTTGGCCATGGGGAAAATATGAACTTTACCAGAAATTAGAGACTCCCATTCATTGGAGATCCAAGAGTGCAACTGAGGGAGGCTAGGCCAAAAACCCCTAAACTGACAAATCACCCCACGAATGGAGAGCTTAGAAACATTTTGATCTATTTCCTCATCCGTCTCTGCTTTTAGCTCAACTGAGATAGCATTGGCAATAGGGATAAACCCACCATTCGACAACCTCCCATGCTAGAACCTCACAGTTGACGTCTTAGCTTTAGCCACAGGGCCACTACCCTTAAGACGCCCCCTGCCAGACTCAGACACGCCAGAGGCTCCAATTCTTTTGCAGCAATTTCTTGTGGCCTAGTCGAAGAACAACCGCCACCTTGGAAGCCACCATCGCCAATGAAGCTCGCGCCTTCTGCTTGGTTAGCTTGGGTAGGGTTTCCACCCGCACGGGCCGCCATTTCCTATTTCCTAAGTTAAACCTTATTTAAATGCAATTTTGTTGAATTAATTGTGCAAACTTAATTTATGTGAAAAAAAATAGATATTTTGATGAGGTAGTTTTCAACAAGTATAAATAAATATCTGAAAACTTGATTTTGATTTAAAAGATAATATCTTAGATATTTATTAGTTAGAACTGAATGATCAATTGGAATTGCATGCTAACTTTGAGTTAATTAAAAGAGGGAATTAAAAACCTTTGCATGTGCAAAGATTTTTCACGGCTGTTGTTTTGGAAAAAGTTTTGCACAACAATTTTTAGGAAAAAGCTTCAGGTTGGAAACTGCAGAATTCTTCATCAATATTTTTGAGTGATTTGAACGGGATTAACAGGTTCTTTATGTTTCAATCTATATTTTGTTTTAATAATAAAAAATGAAACTTCTGTGATAATGAGTTTGTATGCTGATTGTTCTTGAAGAAAATTATTTTATCTACGAAATTTGCTTGATCTTTTTGAACCTGCACACACAACAGAGAAATGAATAGGAAATTTTTTCAAATTTTAAAGAAAAGCAAAGCAGAACAAAGATAAGGCAAAATTAGAGAAATATGGTTTATATTTCTTTGAACAATTTTTCTTGCATTAATCTTAAAGACGCAATTTGAGACAACGAGCTTCATAAATCTTTGATTTTGGGGAGCTGCTTTGTCAGATCCATCTTGTGCGTATCCCTCAGCCATACAATTATGCATCTGCCTTTTCTAAACTTATATTTTGTTTGGAATTAGCGCAAATTTCTCTTTAGTTTCAGACTCTTTTATTTCTGCACCTTTGCTTGAGATTATGTTTCTTTCTGAATGACAAACCCCTCTTTGTTGGAATTTGATGCCTTGGGGGTCACTTAATCTAATTGATAATTCCAGTCTTTGTTTGTCAATTTTTATTCATTGAATGATGCATACAAATTAAACAAAATCTATTAAGGATAGGTAGCGCCAGTTTGTCCTAAATATTTTACAGCTTGTAAATAGCGTTTCTATTCCAATCCTCCATTCAAAACAATGCCATTAGTGGTTTAATATATATATGTGAGTTGGGCTCTTTGTAGCTATTCGGTTTCAGTCATTTCCATCTATTACTCTTCTATGTGTGTTTGCTGAAAAAAAAGTTTCTTTGTATATTCTGCTTAATTTTCCTTGCCATCTAGAATTCGAACTGTGAGTCTTCTTTTACCATGTCTCTATTGTTTATCTAGCGCTAGTCTCTTTAGTCGCTGCCTGAAACATTAGAGATTAAAAAAAGTATGTAAGGCTTTCTTTTCAAATGGTGTACTCTCATACGCAACCTATCACAGCGGTAGAACTTGAACATGGTAGGTTTTATAGATTTAAATAACCTCTCACTGATGCAGTGCTTGAACATAAAAGGCTGTAGAGGTTTAAAATACCTGTCTAATTCCTTTGGCAACTTGTCTCATCTGCAACACTTGAAAATAAAATGTTGTAGAGGTTTAAATAATTCCTCCAATTTCATTGTCAATCTATTGTAGTTGCAACACTTGAAAACAAAATAAAACATATCTGCTTTAAATAAGGGAAATGGGTTACATCTCTCAGAACAAATTCTCTTGCAACGATTATCTCTCAGAACAAATTCTTATTTGATGTCTTTTGCTATCAATAATCTTGCATTGACATCACCCCTCTCTCTTCATAAGATAAATTTTAGATATGGGAGAGTTTAGTCAACTGTAGTTTGTCTTATAAGATATCTTGGCACCGATATTTCTTTTCTTTGGATTGACTGATTAGTATCTTCAGTACTAACCGAAGATTAATTTATATCCACAGTATGACGTCAATTAAGTCTAAACTGTTGAAAGCATGGTTTATTAAGTCATGCCCTGTAGAAGGTGTGTAACCCCCTTGTGCATGCGCTACAACAGATGTTTAGTTTTGCATGATTTAATAAAGTGTAGTTAGTATAAGCTATTTCTTTCATTGGCCGCGATAGGAGCTTTGTAAGATCCAAAACAAACTTAGAGTTTGGTGAATTTTATTATGTGCTAGTGTTTGAATCGAAATGCTTGCAAAGTAGAGTTAAACTGTAGAAAACAAATTGTGTATATATATATATACTTTAATAAATATATACATACATTAGAAATCATTTAGTTTTGAATTGTTCACTTTAAGTTGGTGAGAAAGTTTATCAGTATTGGTGTATTTTTAAATACATTTGATGTAATTTAGTTTATTGAGTTTTGAAAGAATGATAAATTAGATTTAGTTGCTTTTAGAATAAATAAACATTTATATGGAATATAAATGCTTATATAAAATACGAAAGATACTATTTATATTTAGTTTATTTTTATTGAATAAATGGCCATGATATCTATTTAAGTGAATAGATGATATTTAGGATTTTTGTTTTAAATGAAAATGGCATTTAAATTGTGATTTAATGGACTTATACATTGAATTATTCTTTTAGTATTGATTAGTGTTAAAGAGAGTTTTTGTGGAGACTAATTGTTAGAAGTTATCAAAATGAAAGATTGTTTAGTATTGTGAAAAGAAATAGTTAAGTTATGCGTAGCAAGAGTGTTTAAGCTATGATTGAAAGTATTTATAATTATAGTTTTGAATTGCTATTAAAATTTTTATTTGGTTTGTTTTAAAAGCTAAGATTATAATTGGTGTGAAAATAAATGTCTTTGAGGTATGTTGTTTAAATATCTTTGAAGTGAATGATGATTATGCTTAACAATGTTTAAATGTGAAGGAGCATTATGTATTTTGGTGCATATGTCTTCATGAGACTTGTATGTTCTTTAAAATAATTATTGATTTAATTGAGTTTCTCAATTCTTGTATAGGATTTTTCAAAGTCAGGTCATGCACATTGTTTATGTTTTCTTAGTGGTGAATGAGAGTATGATGTTTTATGTCATGGGTAAAATGTGATCATACCCTATTCTGATTTGTGCATGATGGCTATCCTATATGTTATGTGAGTTTTATTTTGCTTATAGGAAGAGTGGCTTTCATTAGGGGCCGAAACCCTAAGAGGTTGCTAGGGTAACCTACCGAAAGTAGTTAATCCAGTGAAAAACTAATTTAATGTACATGGGGTTGGGTGATAATCATAATATAAATAAGATAATTTGAATGCCTCACCTAGTGCCTTGATGCTTGTATAGGTTATGGGTAGGTTGAGAAGGCCTAGAATGGTTTGGTCGTTTACCTTGTCTTCCTAAAAGGTAATCTAACTCCACATGAGTTTGTCTAGGGGCCTAGAATTGGTAGAGATTGCCATGGTAACTTTGGATGAGGGCCGATAGTCTAGGAAGATTCACTAGGGTAACCTAGAACAACTATGTGATGACACTCTGTCCTGAAGCATGTTTGTAGTCTCTTGTGTAGAGTTAACTCTTGTATTGTGGTCATCTCTGGAAGCATATGTTGTGATTACTATGGTTTGATGTGGTCATGCTGTTATGTCTTTGTCATCCATGTAGTGTAATGTCTATTCTTTGTTGTTTGTTTGCTTGTTTTGTGGAGCTATCATTATCTCCTAGCACAGAGGGAGTGGACCTTTAGGTTCCACGCGGTTGGGAGGAAATTGTACTACTTCATCCATTGGGACCTCTATCAGATGTTGCTACTTGGATAACATTGTTCGTGGAACAGGTTCCTGATTCTTCATTGTTCGTGATGTTGGATGCTGAGCGTACTCATGAACGAGGCTGGCAACATGAAATGTTCATCTTTATTGTATATTCTCTTGGTTTCTATGAGAGAAATTTTGTAATGATATTATATTGATACGAGATTTATTATAATCTCATTTGATGTAATCTGGTTATGTAACTTGACTTTATAAAGTTTATGAAATTGGATCATTCATGAATATGATATGTACTTATGTTTTATGACTTTAATATTATGACATGATGTTCTTATTTGTAAATGTTTAATTAACGTCGTCTTGGAATCCTAAGAACGTTTGTGTAATCAAATGACTTTTAAAAAAAAATTGTTTGGTTCTTTTGTTACTTTAAGTTTTGTTCTCTGGATTCCCTAGTGGGGCGTTATAGTTGGTATCAGAGCACAAGGTTCTAACACTAGATACTCTGGACATTTGTGAGCCCATTACGTTGTACTAGGTGTTAGACTCTGTATTTGTGTTTTCCTATTTGTTTTGTTTGTCTTATAGCTGAGACTTGTCCTTGATTTCTATAGGACCATGCCTGGATGTTGAGGTAGAGGTTGTGGTTAAGGACGAGGTGGTGTCCGTGGGGCTAACCACCATAATACTCCCCCTCAGAGCTCTCATGAGAGTGATCATGTAGAACAATTGGGTCCTCAATTGGATCAGGTGAGCGGGGAATAGATCCCAATATGACCAAAGGTAGAGGGAGCATAGTTGCGTCCCTTACTGGAAGAGGTTCTTGCCAAACTTGGTCTGAGATAGAAAGTTGAACGGGAAGTGGTTAGAGAGCAAGACATATCACCTAGGAGAGTTGTTGATACTATGGAGTAGGATGCCATTGTTGTAGGGCATATGAGAGATTTATTAAGGGCACTCCCTCCCACATTTCACAATATTGGTTGTGGTCTAGAGGTGAAAACTTAGTTGATAGATTTGGGACGGTGTTTCGCTATGCTTCCTTATGGTAGCAACACCAAAGCTAGGTGTGCTATTATACATCTTAGAGGATTCACCTCTACATGGTGGCGATTGGAGGAGCAGAAGCTCCATCTGGAGATTGGTTTAGTTTAATGGGATATGTTTTTGGAGAGATTCAGAGTGTGTTTCCTGTCAGAGCATTGGAGACAACAATGTCCAGACAAGTTCCATGATCTGTGTCAATTGGCTATGTCCATAGAGAAGTTTGAGCATAGGTTCTACGAGCTCAAACAATATGTTGGAATCATGGATGACGAGGCTATGTTGGTACAACATTTCATTAGGGTCTTGAACACTCGTATCAGTGGAGGAGTCTGTGTCTTCGAGCTGAAGACTATGGAGGTAGCTGTGGAGAGGGCATGTATTGTGGAGGAGAATCTGACTATGGCTTTGGGTGGAATTACAGGTGTCCAATTAGGTAGTGCACCTACTCCAGGTTTTGGTCTGTGAGGTGGTCAAACTTAGACAGGGGTTCCTCTCGGAACCAACAGACACCCGTTAAGGGAGGACAACAACAACAACAATGTTACCCACCAAAGAATAAGAATTCTCAAACTCAGCAAGGTAACAATTCTCAGACTGCGATTAGTGGAGGCAGTTTTCCATGGTTTAGTGTACCTCCAAGTGATAGAGGATTCTGTAGGGGTATAGAATGTTTCACTTGTGGTCACTAGGGCCACATTGCTTGACAGTGTCCTCAGAAGTGCACTTCTGGATTCAGTCAGAAACCAACAACTTTAGAGTCGACAATAGGTAATGCTAGTAGAGGACATGCATCATTCTTTGGAAATCATATACATTCTACAACATTGGAGTTGACCCTCAGGGGTCAAGATGTTGATCAAGTGCAGGTAGTGTGGAATCTTCTGTATCTTGTGAGAACGTATTCCTGATGTGTGTGTTATCTATTCTTTGTTTGCAGGCTTCCAAGAGTAAGCCTTATCTTAGGGGGGAGGATGCAATGTCCCTCCAGTTGCTACTATGTGTTTTAGTTTGCTTATGTTCGTTTGCTAGTCGTTTAGCTTTTTTGGATACTATATTACATTTCTTCTGGTTACGATACAAATGTTATGTTAGTTATTATACTCTGTGGATGATACATTTGATATCGTGATCATTTGGTTATGTTCATGTGATGACATTATGATTGACAAGTGTGTGTTATGGTATATGTTGTTTCTGAGTTTTAATGAGGTTATCATGATGTAATTATTATTTATGATATAATGAAGCTTGTCAATCTTGGTGAAGGAGACGTTGTAGCATTACTCACTTGTGAGTACCCTGCTACACTGCGACTGTTCTTCACGGTGTGTTTGTATATATATGATGATATGTTTAACAGTGTTGTTTTATGTAGTTTACAGGTACTGAGTATCAACTCCACCTGCTTGTCGGGTCTGAGCGTGCCCTAACCCAATGAAAATATGTTGTTCAGAGATAGTGCCAAGTCCGTCATTAGCCATCGTTCTTCATTGAACGAGTATCTTTTTATCACCTTTTGTTGTTTTGTTGTCTAGTCCCATCGTGATAATCTTTTTTGTATTGTTTTGTTTGAGAATTAATTAATTTAGTTAAATGGTTTATTTGTTAATTTATTTGATTAAATGTGATTTTATTGAGATGTCAAATTAAATGAATATAATTATGGTTTGATTTATTAAATTAAAATAAATAAGGTATTTATTTAAATGCAATTGTTGAATTAATTGTGCAAACTTAATTTATGTGAAAAAAAAGATATTTTGATGAGGTAGTTTTCAACAAGTATAAATAAATATCTGAAAACTTGATTTTGAGTTAAAAGATAATATCTTAGATAGTTATTAGTTAGAATTGAATGACCAATTGGAATTAGATGCTAACTTTGAGTTAATTAAAAGAGGGAATTAAAAACCTTTGCATGTGCAAAGATTTTTCATGGCTGTTGTTTTGGAAATTTTTTTGCACAACAGTTTTCAGGAAAAAGCTTCTTTGCAGTATTTTGATTTTGGAAAAAGCTTCGGGTTGGAAACTCAGAATTCTTCATCAATATTTTTGAGTGATTTGAACGGGATTAACAAGTTCTTTACATTTCAATCTGTAATTTGGTTTAATAAAAAAAATAAAATGAAACTTCTCTGATAATGAGTTTGTATGTTGATTGTTCTTGAAGAAAATTATTTTGTCTATGAAATTTGCTTGATATTTTTGAACCTGCACACACAATAGAGAAACAAATAGGAAGTTTTTTCAAATTTAAAAGAAAAGCAAAGCAAAACAAAGAAAGGAAAAATTAGAGAAATATGGTTTATATTCCTTTGAACAATTTTTCTTGCATTAATCTTAAAGACGCAATTTGAGACAACGAGCTTCATAAATCTTTGATTTTGGGGAGCTGCTTTGTCAGATCCATCTTGTGTGTATCCTTCAGCCATACAATTTTGCATCTTCCTTTTCTAAACTTATATTTTGTTTGGAATTAGCAAGAATTTCTCTTTAGGTTTAGACTCTTTTATTTCAGCGCCTTCAATGCTTGAGACTGTGTTTCTTTCTGAATGACAAACCCCTCTTTGTTGGAATTTGATGCCTTGGGGGTCACTTAATCTAATTGATAATTCTAGTCTTTGTTTTTCAATTGTTATTCATTGAATGATGCATACGAATTAAACAAAATCTATTAAGGATAGGTAGCGCCAGTTTGTCCTACATATTTTATAGCTTGTAAATAACATTTCTATTCCAATCCTTTGTTTAAAACAACACCATTAATGGTCTAATTTGTATATGCAAGTTGGGATCTTTGTAGCTATTCGGTTTTAGTCATTTCCATCTATTACTCTTCTATGTGTGTTTTCTGAAAACAAAAGTTTTTTGTATATTCTGCTTAATTTTCCTTGCCATCTAGAATTGAACTGTGAGTCTTCTTTTACCGTGTCTTTGTTGTTTATCTAGTACTAGTCTCTTTAGTCACTACTTGAAACATTAGAGATAAAAAAAAGTATTAAGGATTTCTTTTCAAAAGGTGTACTCTCATACACAACTTGTCATAGTGGCAACACTTGAACATGGTAGGGTTTATAGATTTAAATAACCTCTCACTGATGCAGCGCTTGAACATAAAAGACTGTAGAGGTTAAAAATACCCATCTCATTCCTTTGGAAACTTGTCTCATCTATAGCACTTAAAAATAGAATGTTGTAGAGGTTTAAATAATTCCTCCAATTCCATTGCCAATCTATCGTAGTTGTAGCACTTGAAAACAAAATAAAACGTATCTGCTTTAAATAAGGGAAATGGTTCACATCTCTAAGAACAAATTCTCTTGCAATGATTATCTCTCATAAAAAAATATTATTTGATGTCTTTTGCTATCAATAATCTTGCGTTGACATCACCCCTCTCTCTTCATAAGATAACTTTTAGATATGAGAGAGTTTAGTCAACTATAGTTTGTCTTATAAGATATCTTGGCACCGATATTTCTTTTCTTTGGATTGATTGATTTGTATCTTCAGTACTGACTGAAGATTAATTTATATCCATAGTATGACGTCAATTAAGTCTAAACCGTTGAAAGCATGGTTTATTAAGTCATGCCCTATAGAAGGTGTGTAATCCCCTTGTGCATGTGCTACAACAGATGTTTAGTTTTGCATGATTTAGTAAAGTGTAGTTAGTATAAGCTATTTCTTTCATTGGCTGCGATAGGAGCTTTGTAAGATCCAAAACAGATTTGGAGTTTGGTGAATTTTATTATGTGCTAGTGTTTGAATCGAAATGCTTGCAAAGTTGAGTTAAACTATAGAAAACAAATTGTGTATATATATATATATACTTGAATATATATATATATATATATATATATATATATATATATATATATATATATATATATATATATATATATATATATATATATATATATATATATATATATATATACACACATTAGAAATCGTTTAGTTTTGAATTGCTCATTTTAAGTTGGTGAGAAAGTTTATTAGTATCGGTGTATTTTTAAATACGTTTGATGTAATTTAGTTTATTGAGTTTTGAAAGAATGATAAATTAGATTTAGTTGCTTTTAGAATAAATAAAAATTTATATGGAATATAAATGCTTATATGAAATACGAAAGATATTATTTATATTTAGTTTATTTTTATTGAATAAATGACCATGATATTTGTTTAAGTGAATAGATGATATTTAGGGTTTTTTCTTTAAATGAAAAGGACATTTAAATTGTGATTTAATGGAATTATACATTGAATTATTCTTTTAGTATTGATTAGTGTTAAAGAGAGTTTTTGTGGAGACTAATTGTTAGAAGTTAACAAAATGAAAGATTGTTTAATAGTATTGTGAAAAGAAATAGTTAATTTATGCATAGCAAGAGTGTTTAAGCTATGATTGAAGGTATTTATAATTATAGTTTTGAATTACTATTAAAATAGTTATTTGGTTTGTTTTAAAAGCTAAGACTATGATTTATGTGAAAATAAATGTCTTTGAGATATGTTGTTTAAATATCTTTGAAGTGAATGATGATTATGCTTGACAATGTTTAAATGTGAAGGAGCGTTATGTATTTTGGTGCATATGTCTTCATGAGACTTGTATGTTCTTTAAAAGAATTGTTGATTTAATTGAGTCTCTCAATTCTTGTATAGGATTTTTCAAAGTCAGGTCATGCACGTTGTTTATGTTTTCTTAGTGGTGAATGAGAGTATGATGTTTTATGTCATGGGTAAAATGTGATCATACCCTATTCTGATTTGTGCATGATGGCTATCCTATATGTTATGTGAGTTTGATTTTTCTTATAGGAAGAGTGTCTTTCGTTAGGGGCCGGAACCCTAAGAGGTTACCAGGGTAACCTACTGGAAGTAGTTAATCCAGTGAAAACCTAATTTAATGTATATGGGGTTGGGTGATAATCATAATATAAATAAGATAATTTGAATGCCTCACCTAGTGCCTTAATGCTTGTATAGATTAAGGGTAGGTTGAGAAGGCTTGGAATGGCTTGGTCGTTTACCTTGTTTTCCTGAAAGGTAATTTGACTCCACATGAGTTTGTCTAGGGGCCGAGAATCATTAGAGACTACCAGGGTAACTCTGGATGAGGGCCGGTAGTCTAGGAAGATTCACCAGGGTAACCTAGAACAACTATGTGATGACACTCTATCCTGAAGCATGTTTGTAGTCTCTTGTGTAGAGTTAACTCTTGTATTGTGGTCATCTCTGGAAGCATATGTTGTGATTACTATGGTTTAATGTGGTCATGTCGTTACATGTCTTTGTTAGCCATGTAGTGTAATGCCTATTCTTTGTTGTTTGTTTGCTTGTTTTGTGGACCTGTCATTATCTCCTAGCACAGAGGGAGTGGACCTTCGAGTTCCATGCTGTTGGGAGGAAACCATGCTATTTCCTCCATTGGGACCTCTATCAGATGTTGCTACTTGGATAACATTGTTCATGGAACCTAAGGTTCTTGATTCTTCATTATTCATGATGTTGGATGTTGAGCGTACTTATGAATGAGGCTGGCAACGTGAAATGTTCTTCATCTTTATTTTATATTCTCTTGGTGTCTATGAGAGAAATTTTGTAATGATATTATATTGATATGATCAGATTTATTATAATCTCATTTGATGTAATCTGGTAATGTAACTTGACTTTATAAAGTTTATGAAATTGGATCATTCATGAATATGATATGTACTTATGTTTTATGACTTTAATATTATGACATGATGTTCTTATTTGTAAATGTTTAATTAACGTTGTCTTGGAATCCTAAGAACATTTGTGTAATCGAATGATTTTTTTTTTTTTAAATAGTTCGGTTCTTTTGTTACTTTAAGTGTTGTTCTCTGGATTCCCTAGCGGGGCATTACAGTGATCAAGTAGATGAAGTAGTTACTCATGTGGCTGAATTGGGGAAGATGCATCCTATATTAGAATCTTTACTAACAAAAGAGGAAAGTTAGTAATTTATCTTCAATCATTGATGTATGGTGAAGCATCTAATAATCAACTGCTTCACATATTCTTATAATAATATGCATATGGTATGACAAATATTTTATACAAGCATGAGATGATCTGGTAACACATGTGTAATTGACAATTACAAGTGTGTTTTGATTCTAGCTAGAACTATGGAAAATATTTACTTGGTGATCTAGTTACGCATATGTAATTGACAGTTACAAATGTAAGCATATGTATATGAATTTGCTACTATGGTTTTGGAAATGCTTGTGTAATTAATAATTACATATGCGTTATGATTTTATTTGAACAAATCTATATAAAATATGGAAAAATTAATATATTGATTATCTAATAGCACACGTGTAATTGGAAATTACATATGTGCTAGGTCCAAATCTTTACAAATAAAAAGAAAAGTGTCATGATTGTATCTAGATGTATTACAAGGAATATTGCATCAACACATGCATAAGGTGGTGGGTCGACACCAATGATAAAATACTAGTACAGTATGTGGTACAATATGGTACCATTGGTGCTATTTCAAGGTTGTGTGTTCGGTTTGCATTTAGTTGAGCTTTAGTAATCGCTTGCGAGTTTTATTGCAAAATGTGCCTCTCAGTTCTTTGGAAGTGAGACTGAAAAGATTATGCCTTTTAATACATCAAAGGAAATCAAAATATTATGATGATATCCTTGTAAGGATTGCACGATATAGGATTGCATTAACATTTCTGATCTATGTAGGTGTACAGGTGTCAAGTATATGATATCACACAATATCTCAAAATGTGTGAGCTCAGAGCTTGAATTTATCATGATGGTACAATCTGTAATGAAATGATTGACAAAAGCTATATGAACTTTATCTAAATTTAGATAAGTTCTATATAGCTAATGTTATTTTGCTTATTGAAAGTCATACATTATAATTAAGCACAATTTAGTTATAAGTTACTTCTCAAAAGTTGATTACTAACTCCTTGTGGTACATGAGTACAAGTTGCACATGATTTGTAAAGATATTCCAATAAACACATGAGAAATAAACTAATCATGATTGTTTCTCAAAATTTTACAAATGAAGTTGAGGCCAGGAAGAAAGACTTCAAAATAATGCATATGTTTTAGTCAAGCTCTAGTAGTGGGGAGCAAGTAGTATTCCTAAGATTTTTTGTTTGGAGAGTGCAAGAAGGAAAATGGAGTTTTATCCGAGGAATTATAGAATCTTCATACCAGTCAATGACTGGGAGTTTCCAGTATCAGAAGAATTCAAAGATGCAGAGATGCATTTGGTTTTTAAAGATCACTGCAAAATTTTCATAAAGCACATCAAAAGGGTTGTAAGAAAGGAAATACTGGAGCCAGAAGCAAAAAGGTTAATATATCCTTCTCAATTGCTATCCATTTTTATATCAAATCTTATGGATCTACTACAAGACTTCAGTATGGTGGAGTTTTTCACAGGTAAAGTTGTGAATGAGGTATATTTGAAAAATGATATTCTTCAAAAAGCCTGTCAAAGGTATGATTTTTGGAAAGGGCATGGGTACGTAGGAGGTTTGTTCCCAAGGAATTTCCTTCTTCATAGGGCAGATTTCCAAAAGTTATATATTGCTATCAATAAGACTCTGTCATATCAAAATTCAAGTTTTATTTTAAATGTACTCAAAAATTATGCTTGTGGGTTTGCACCAAAATTTGTTAGCAAGGTAAAAGTAAAAGTTCATGCTATTTTGGTGCTACTTATGCATGATCATTATTTTCCTTTGCTTGTTTCTTGTCAAGAAACAATACAGTCAAATGTGAATAATTTAAATTAGGTTGTGGTTGAAAATGAATCTGAAGCATAAATTGGTTTTTCTCAGGAAATGACAGAGGTAAACACATAAATTGGGGTTACTCATTTCCAATTGTTAGGAGTGAAAATTGCTAATTATTTCAATCTTAATGATGAGCCTCTGATTGCCGGTATTGGCATGGTGTGATGGTTAATAGGTGACATTGTTGTTCTTGCCACCAAGGTTCAAACCCCGTTGGGGTGGTATTGTTGAATGGTTGTATCCGGTTCATAGCTCCGGTCAAAAGTGTTTACCCCTTGAATAAAAAAATGATGAGCCTCTGATTGATGCTAAGAGTGGTGAACATAATTTAGATTTTCTGCAAATACGACTTAATAATTTTGGTGAAATGCAAGTTGGTGAAGGCCATGATAAACTTACTATTTGGTCAGATGAAGGCCATGGTGAAGGCCATGGAGAATATGAACAATTAGATATGATGGAGGTTGAGATATTATAATATTTAATATATGTTTCAATTTTGTCTCATTTTTGTCCAAAATACAATATGACGGAGGACACGGGTAATTGCTAGCAAAAATGGATTTACTGGTATGCATGCAAGTGGAAGCATAATTTGAAGGATATTTTGGGTATTTTTTGAAAAGAGGATTATGAAATGTCTTAATAAATCATCACTTCTGGGTTAAAATGGTGCAACATTGGAAATCTATTGACAAAATGTAAATAGGTGTAGAATGTTGCTATATCAAAGCATAGAGGGATGATATTGTTATAACTATGCAATTTTGTTGTATCAAAGCATAGATGGATGATATGTGTTGTAGCTATGTAATTATTTGGGCTTTGCATCCAAATTATGTAACTTTTTGGGCTATAACCAAAGGTTTTCTTCCTGATTCTTTGCTGTAAGTATGTCCTATTGAATTAGGGTTATGTACATATTAAATAAAAATAATATAATATAGTGGCTCAACCACTTTTGATTAAAAAAATAAAAATAAAATAATATCTCTCAACAATATGGGTGTCCAAGTACCCATTCCAAGATTGTTTGAGTTGCATAAAATAATATTAGGATTATAATTAAATTTAAAAAAATCCCAAACATTTAAGGTACATACCAATGACATCCAAATTAATAATAAAATATATCAAGAATGAGGTCCAAGGCCCATAGTCTTCTTGCACTAGGAGAATTTTTTTATGCTTACTAGCTTCATGAGGAAATCTACAACATTATCCAAAGTGTCAACCTCTATAATAAAACCTTACCATTCTCTATCATTTCACACATAAAGTGATACTAAAAATCAACATGATTATTAGAAGAATAATACGTAGGATTTTTTTCTAAAAAAGTAGCACTTTAATCGTCACAATCAATTCTAACCTCCCTATACTCAAAACTAATACTTGTACAAAGTCTATAATGTTATTGCATCCTTAGAGGCATATGTAGCCACCATATGCTAAAATTTATTGGTTGAAAAATAAATTTTCGGTTGCCTCTTACTCATCCAAATTACTACATGAAATAGAGAAAACATAAAGCCACTATTTGAGTCTCGACTATCCAAGTTAGTTTCCCAATATACATTCACAAATTCCTATATGTATAATGTATTATACACATTATTAGTATCATGATAACACAAATAGTAACTATAAGTACCTCACAAATAATTAAAAACCCTCTGGACATAATTTTAATTCTCCACACCAGGGTTAGACATAAATATACGTGAAATTCCCACTTCTTGGACAATATCTAGTCTAGGGAAAATTATTGCATGAATCAAGTTACCAAAAGCACTAGCATGAGTCACATTAGATGTATCCTCAAAATTATTATCCAATTTAGGACACATATCTAAATAAATCTTAGTGTCTAACAAGAAATGGAATAGTCACTAGTTTAGAATCATGCATACTAAACAATTGGAAAATGGTAGCAACATACTTTGACAACAAAAATATTTATATGTATCTAATCTTTGTTGATCTCCATTTGAATAAATATTTTTTAGCCACTAAATCCTTCATAGCAAATGTACCAAAAAGATAAGTTTTGACCTATTTAATCACCACCTTATTGTTACCAGTAAATAACATGTCATCCACACACAATAGAATGATTATAATTTGATAAATAATAGTTTTGTCAAACACAATAATCCTCCCCACTCCTAAAAAACCCACAATTGGTGCAAGATAATTATAATTTTGGTACTATATTTCAAGGTTGATTATTTTAGACCATACAATGATTGTTTCAACCTACAATTTGAATGTTCCTCCCCCTTCACAAAAAAAAATGTCAAATGGTTGTATATAATCTCCTCCTCAAGATCCACATGAAAGAAATTAGTTTTAACTTCCATTTGCTCAATCTCAAAATAAAAAAATCTACAACAATAGATGATATTAATACAATATAAGGTAAATTAACAATAGGAGCAAAAAAACACTAAAACCAACTCCCTCTCTTTGGGACTAGTCCTTGGCCACTAGTTTGACCTTGTATTTCCTTAGGTATCCGTCTGCTCTAGTTTTATTCTTATACAATCAATTGTAACCAACGGAATTTCACCCCTTGGGTAAAATCACAAGAACCTATATGCCACAACTATTTAGAGTCATTATCTTCTCTTACATATATTATATCCAAGCCTCACTATACTCAAAAGAGAGAGCCTATTTGAATATCTAGGTTCATCATAAGTACTCAATAAAGTAAATAAACAATATAAATTTGGTGGGATATACCTATCAAATAGATTATGTTGTCTTGTGGATTTCCTCAAGGGAGGAGTAAGGGGCTTAGGTGTTCTTATGTATGCTCATCTTGCATATCCTTATCTAAACTATTAGTTGAACCATATTCTACCTTTCCATCCTCTAATCCATCAATTTGTTCGTACACAATTTCATATTCCCACTTCTTAACCTTAGTAACAAAATATATTATTTTATATCCTTCTTTTTTCTTTGGTTCAAGAATTGGAAAATCTCTAAATTCATTGAAAATAACATCTCTAGACTAAATTATTTTTTGGGTTAGTGAATTCCAAATGTTACAAATTTTAATGGTATCCTACAAAGATGCATTGATGAGGTTTTGGATCTAATTTATATCACTTTTCTTGAAATACATAAAATAAGCTTCACAAACAAATACCCTTAAATGTAAAATGGAAGGTTTTTCACCTATCCACACTTCATAAGGTGTTTTGTCAACAAGAGAACAATAAGGAGATTTTTCTAATCAAATAAAAAATAGTACTCACAACCTCTACCCACAAGTACCAATCCAACTATATACCACTCAATATACTTTTATATATTTCCATTATATTTTTATATTCATCCTTTTTGCAACTGTATTCTATTATTGTGTGTATGGGGTTATATTTTATCAAAAATTATGTTTATGATTGAAAAAATCATCAAATTCCCCAAAATAATATTCAACGGTATTATTAGATCTCAACACCCTTATCTTTTAATCTATTTTCTTTTCAATTAAGAATTCAAATTATTTAAACTTAGTGAAAACTTTATATTTAACACATATAAAATAAATCTAGGTGTATCTAAAGGAATCATCAATAAATGAAACAAAATATTGGGATTTGCTTATTGAAGCCACATCCAATGGTCCAAACACATCTGAATCAATGATTTCTAATAGTCTCTTTTCCTTATAACTTATATGAGGAAAAGATAAAATGTTATATTTACCAAACACAAAATTCTCACAAAAATTAAAATTCTCATCAAAATAAGAAAAGTGTCAACCATATTTTTATTAATCAAGGTTCTATGAGTTTTTCCATCAGGGTGACCCAAATGTTGGTGCCACAACATACATGTGTTTTTCTTTTTTTTAATTATATTGAAGAATTATAAAATGTGGAAGCATTCAACCTAATCAAAGTCCCAACATGGGATCCTTTAGCTACCACCAAACTCCCTATTACCAAACCACAACTAGACTAGTCAAATGTCACATTAACTCTAAAATTATTCAACTTGAATACAAAAATTAAATTTCTCACAAGTCCTAGAATATGAAAAACGTTATCAAGGAATATAATCCTCACATCATAGAAAAGATAACTATTCCTTTCATTTACTAAAAATATGATGGATGTAGACACTAAATCTTTTCCTTCACCTATGAACACCTTTTTCCTCATCAATCCCCTTCCTCCCCTAATAATTAAATAATTTAAATTACTTGATTATTGTCTAAAGTCACATTTCTTCTATTAATTAAATAATTTTAATTTATTTAATTAATTCATTTCCATCTTTTATTTCTTCCTTTTGATTAATTAAATAAATTCTTATTTATTTAATTATTGTCATTTTCTATTGTAATTAAATAATTATTTTAATTATTCATTATCTTCTTCTTCTATAATTAAATAAATTTTATTTATTTAATTATTTAATAATTTGTCGTTTTCTTCCACTTTGAATTAAAGTATTATTTAATGTAAAAGTCAACCTTCCTTTTTCCTTTATAATTAAATAATTGTTTTAAATTATTTAATTATTCACTACCCCTCCTAAATTAAATAATTTTATAATTATTTAATTTACTCGATCAACCTCTTTTTTCTGTGCCAACCTCTTTATCCATGTCATTTTTATCTCTTCACATCTCAATTAGTTTCCACCCTTGATTGAATTATTTTATAATTTAATCTCAACCGTCCATCCTTAACTAAACCCTATTTTTCCCCTAATTTAGCCCTAACCCTATTTCATTGCTTGGCCATTGATTTTCATGTTTTATTAGATTTTAATCCTAGCCCTTCATTCAAATTTGGTTTTCTATAAAAGAGACTTATCATTGTCATTTCAAGGCTAACTAGTTTAGGCTATTCAAGGAGACAAGTACAATCTTCAATATTTTGCTATAATTATCACTAGGCTTATTGTTGCATACTCAAAATCTGAGGGTAATCAAGCATATAAAGCAAGATGGATAAGGACAATGGAGGTGAATCAACCATAACATAGAGATATTGGTAATATTGCTTTATGTTTTATGTTTATATGTTCATGTGTGCTTCATTGTTGGTTTAGGGCTACAGGGTTTGAGTTTTGTTGATTCACGCCTTTCACCTTAATTTTACCCTATTCTACAATAGGTAGTGTTATCACCAAGTTAAACCTCTCCTCCATCATTGTCCTTGAAAGATGAAAGACATTCCTTATGAGGAATCATATGTTAGGAGTGACCTAAATTAATGAGAAGAAAAATAACTAATAGTGTTTGTAGAAATAAATAAAGCATCAATATCACTATCACTAAAAATATTCTCTATGGATGAATCAAATAATTTTTTGTTTCTATGTTGCTTCTTCACTTGCCCTCTCTTCCCATAGTTCTAACACTTTACTTTTCCCTCCCTTGGGGTTTTAGATTTACCTCTTGATTTGGATCTCTTTTGATTTTTTCTATCCCTATAAGACTTACCTTTATCTTTAGGCCTTCCCTAAACATGTAGGGAATCTCATTTAGAAATGCTAACAATAATCCCATCTATCTTTAATTTTCATCACCACCATTAGTGACAACAATTAAATTTTCCCAAGAATTAGGTAAAGAGTAAATTAACAAGATACAATTATTTTCTTCTATCTTAACTGTTGTGCCCTCAGCACACACGCCCTGTTTGGAACGAGGACCCTCTCTTTCTTTTGCCTCAATGGGTCATTTTGTTGCCATATCCTTTTGCATTCCCCTATTTTAGTGTTCAAATGGTTGGTAAGATCTTAGGGATGTCATCTTAAGTTGACCTTGTTTTTCCTCCTTTTAAATTTTCCAGGTTCTTAGTCTTGGCGGGTTCCCACTTGGTGTTTTCCTTAGTGCTTTAGAGTCAGTGTCCTTGAGACCCATCGAGCCCACCCAGTAGGGCCGCCCCTCCCAGATTTGCATCACTCCAAATGACGTCCTCTAGCCAACAATGATTCGCCCATCAAAACCTGAACCCTTCAATGTCATCCGACTATCATCAAGCAATCTAACTGCCATCGGCTGATGGCGGTCCAACCATCGGACCCCGGAGTTCCCGCGGCCATTTTTGAAATTGCAACTCACCAACCCTAGGTCATCTGTACGTTCATTTAATGGCCAACATTTAATGCCCTAGTTTCTATAAATAGGTAAGTCTAAATTGTCATTTTCACTCGCCAATTTGTCAAAACGAATCAGAGAGCTCTCTCCCTGCGTAGCCTCCGAGCCCAACGGATCCCCACACCAATTCAAGCCATTTTCCAATTGATCTTTTCACCTCATTCATGGGGTTCTTGAGGTGATTTGGCTATCCACACCCCATTTCGTGTTTTCCTTTGATTTCTAGTAAAATGAATCAATTTGAAAGAAGAAAAAACATGCCCTAGATAGAGAAGAACATTACGCCCAAAACCCATGTGGTAGAAACTTAAAAACCATTTAAATCACCTGCTAGGTAGCTACGAAACCTTGTCCTTCTGGCGTCGTTCTTCGGCCAAAGTGTTCATGCTCTCCGAGTCCAAACCTTCTCTTTGTTGTTGCCAATACTTGAAAGCAAAACAAACTTGCATAAGGCGAAACGCTCTTTCGGGTCCGCCATTGTGGGATGAATCCACCCTTTTTCCATCTAAACTTGGAAAAAACTCATAAACCAAAACTAAGCCTAGAAAGCTTCCCGGGTCCACGACCGCAAAACTCCATCCTCGGGGCATTGCTCATGAGCCGTCGTTTCAAAAACCATTAATTGATCCCGACTTTTCGATGCCTCGAACCCCAACTCCCTATTTTCCGGTTGACCTCATGCGCAAACGACTATATGCTCAACGCCATCTGGGTCCCGACTAGCAGACCTCCATTCACAGGCCACCGTGCTAACATCACCATCCCTTATGGCTTCCAAGAAACGACCTCCTACCCTTTGAGTTCCACTCATCCGATGGCTGTTTGAAATGGAAATAGAAAACTACCAAGTACTTAACCTCCTTCAGACCCCTAGCGCCGGGTCTTCATGATCGGGACTTTGTCCCATCACCATCATAGCAAAAGGGAAAATTTCCCTCGTCCTCCTGGCCTTTGGAACCCAACCTCCCATTTGTCGATGAGCTTTAAGCAAAATCAAAGAAATCACTAAAGCTGAGCCTTTAGTCAGACTCGATCCCTTGAATTTCCCCATCCGACCTTCGCATGTCTTCCGCCATTTCCAATGACAATCTCCTCATGGCTTTTCGGCCCATTAGACCCGAAATGCCCAAACACCAAGATATGATATCGACCGCCCTTCGGAGCCACGAGTCCCGCCCGACAGAACTGTGCCCCCGAAATGCTCTCACCAAAGCCATCCCTAACGGTAGACTTAAGTGATAGAGCTCCTCTCTAGTTCCGATCACTCGAAAGGCGATCCAAATGCCCTCCAATCAACAAATTGACTTCGACCCATGTGTTAAAATAGGGCACTCTCCTTAGTCGACTCCTCGAAGTGGCAAAATATGAAGGCAGGTCGGGACAGGTGAGCCACCATGCCCTAATTGTGGTCCCTCCTGTAGCAACTCTAAAACAACCATTAGGCTAGGGAAGCCTGATCGTTGGGGCCTGAATCACCAAAACTCCCTCATGTGCACTACTAATGACAATATGGATTATATGTTAGATTTCTTAAATGCTAAATTATCTAATCTAACTCCGTTTGTAGGGATTTGACTAACGTTTCCATGTTTTTCATGCTCGAATATGCTCACCTCTCTTTTGCTCGTAGGATATATGGAATCAGGTGCGGGACCTTAGGGCCAGCCACGGAGAAAGACAAAGGAAATAAAACTAAGGAACACCATGGAAAAGAAGATAAGGACCGGATGAAGTATCAGTTCCAAGGGGAACCCCTAAAATCAAAAGTCACCTCAACCTAGAAGGAGGTCACCGACACCAACATTGGACATATAGACATCGACAAATTCAAGTAGAGAGTCTGAATCAACCCTAAAATAGAGAATGCATGAAAAATTAGAGGCAGTGGAATATCTAAGGCCACAGGCTTTCCTCCTGCCCTCATTGCCCCTGAATTGGTGATGGCCTACAGGGAGGCCTATCAAGAAGAAACCAGAACCATAGTGGATAGAGATGGAAACGTTCTAGCTGACATGTCCAATAAGGCAATAAAAAAGACTTTCCACATCCCTACCTTCGGGGAGATGGAGCTACTGATCATGAGTGATGGAAAGGCTATGTGGGATGAAGATCCTATTAAATGTAGAAGACTTATTAATCAATACTGGTTGAAGGAAAAGAGGGGTAGTGTTGCAAAGGATCCATAAGAGCTCTTTCAAAGCGACTTTTATGAAGACTACCATGATTTGGTGACCCTACCAAGAAGAGTAATGGGTTTTCCAACTGCTGCTTACTTCCAAGAGTGGATGGCATATTTTGTGGAAGAGATTCTCCATGGAGAGGCCAAGTTCTACTGGGGTGGGATAATCAGTGACTACTTCCATGAGCAATTCATGGCCGTAAAGAAAACCTCTAGGTTTTACATGAAATCCTACTTGGTCTATTCACTAGCCAAACATGTACAATACAAAGGTTTGTTTAGAGCTCCGGATGAGGAACCAGATAGGGAGTTGAAGGTCTATGATAAATACCCTCAATTACAATTCAGAAACTTCAAGAGGGATTACTGTAGGGCCAATGATGCTTTCATAGGTTATATCATTAGATTGCTTGGGGGTGACTTGGAGAGGAGAGTCTCTCACAATGCAAATGCATTTCTAAAACAGTTTTCCTTTCTATTCATCCATTATCCAAAGTTCACATATATTCGTGTAGAAGGATTTTCAGAAAGACCCTACAAGTTGCCCTGGTATCCCAACAATCGGATAATACTATTAGAGCTCTCTTGGAAGCTACAACATGTGCACACCCTTTTAAGTGAAAAACATAAGGTAGGGATTCCTTATCCCCTCTCCTTCAACCAAGGTCTCTACTAACTCCATACCTCTCAATGTGTTGACAATTCAGAGAAGGAATTGGACAAATAATTTTTGAGACTTCACACTGCCCAGCCACGGATGGATCCCTAAGGCCATATCAAGAAGGCACTTGGACTTGAGTATGCCTATCTACATAGTGTTGATGATTTTTGGGCTAATTGCAAGGATGATAATGAAGTGCGCATGAGGCACTATACGTGAATGACCACATATTTCATAAAAAGAGTCAATCTATTCCCTGTACCAAATCAGGTGGAAGAGGATGAAAGCACAGTCATGGATCCTTGGTACAATGCAATCACCAATCACCCACTGCCACTGATTGACTGGGATGAACAGGAGGTCAACGAACTTGACATTTTAACCAAGCTTGTCAAGTCTCGAACAAAGGAATGGATTCACAGGTGAATTTCCCAATTGAAGCAACAAGGGGTCACTTTGACCTATGAGGGGATGAAGAATGAGCCAGCGAGTGAAATAGACAGTGGGACACTTACTGCCCCATTAGGAGAAACTTTGAAATCCCCTCCACTTACCAAGTCAAGGAAAAGAAAAGAGACTGATGAGCAAAAATCCAATCCCAAGGTATATGCTAGAAAGGCTTCAAAAGGTGAACCTTCCAAGAAACACAAAAGATTAGGTAGTTTCACAGAGATTCCTGCTATTCAAGAAGATCTACTCCATGAGGGAGAGGAATTGGAGGTTGAGCAACCAAAATCTCCACCTACTGCCTCCATTACTGCCGCCCTTCTGCCTACTTCTTAGGTAATGGTGGCTACTTCCCCACCTGCGGTGGATATCTCAGTCCACCTTGCCTATTCTCACCTACTGGGAAGGTTGTAATGATCGACTCTTCTTCCACCACCACCTCTCCACTCTCTTCTACTTCCATGTCCTCAACCACATCTCTCTCATTAGTGACAACAACAATGCTAGTGTTCACACTCTCACTTCTAGAGGCATTCTTGCGACATATGTAGAATGTTCCCACTGAGATTTCTAAAGTTTTGATGAATCCAACCATCCAAGCTGCCCTGGTATAGGTTCTAGCCAAGATTCCTACCTCAACTCCCTTGACTGAACCGTAAGAGATGAAAGCCATGATGAAAATATCCGAGGAGTTAGAGAGGTAGGAAAAGGAAACAACAAGGGTAGTGGAGGAGGAAGCAGATGATTACCATGAACACTCAGAGCACCAACATTTGTAGATTGATAAGGTGGTCCACGAAGGAGAAGAAATAGAGTCTTCCGAGAGTGATGAAGAAGAAGATTCCAGTGCCAAATACATTGTGGAGAATTTTGATGTAGACTTCAAGGAAGAGTTGGATCTACAATTGAAGGATGCTGGAGAGGAAGTAGAAAAGTCACCTTTTGAAGAAGAAAGGGAGCCAAGTGATAAAATGGAGGAAGATTCTAAAATTTCATCTGGGGAATAGGAAGAAACCTCTAAGCCTGATGAAGAAATGTATCTCTCGACATAACAAGAAGAACAAGGAAAGAAAGAGCAAGACATGCCACCTCAACACGAGAAAGAGGAAAATAAAGAGGAAGATAAACCCAAAGAAGATTCTGAGATAGATAAGCCTAAGATAGAGTCTCACGGAGAAGAAGAACATCTTGAGGAACATAAGCATGAAACTGAACAAGAGGACAACCCCAAGAAATGCACACCCACCAAGTCCTCAATGAAAGACACAGTGTTCATCTGGGACTCTGATGAAGAAGAAGGAGAAGACACGAGAATGAAGCAAGAAACTCCAAGTGATAAAGATATTGAAGTAAGGAGGAACAAAGAGGAAGGTGATCATGAATCACCCAAAGAAGGATCTCAGATGCCCGAGTGGATGGAAAGGAAATTAGAAAAGAAGACTTCTGCTTCCAAAGATCCAAAAGCAAGATTGGAGGCCATCTTGGCCTGACCTCATATTAGCACCAAGAAAGAAAAGAAGCCTACAATTAGATCCAAGAAGACAATGGATGCCTCTAGATCTAGAACCGTGCAAGTAGCCACACTGGGGGTGGGACAAGAAGGAATAGGCTAAAAAATCTCCACGATCAACTTGGGGACAACTTCCAAAGAGCAGAAAAGAGATCATCTCTAGGAGTCTGTTGTCACAGTGGTAAATTTAATACAGAAGGGTAAGGTTTGCAAGGAAGAAATCAAGGCATAGGTGGCTGATTTGACAACCTATATTCAACAATGGTCATCCACGGAGGAACTACCCATGACATCCTCAGCTCTACCATAGCTGTTGTCTGAGGAACAAATCGACAAACTTGAGAGAAGAAAGAACTGGACTAAGACTACGGAGGATTGGTTTCAACAGGTTCTGTATGCTGGAAACATGGGCATTAATCACATTGTTAGGATAGGAAATAAGTTATTGGACGTACAAAGACACCTAGAGGTCATGAGAAAGTTATGCATTGACTTCTCAGGGATATATGGGTCCACTTATCCCAAAATTGAGGCCATCCTCAAGCTACCTCAGAAAACATGGGAAAAGGAGCTTGCATTCGTGGAGGATGATCATTGGCTGGTGGATATGTGGAAGATGGATTTTGACCATAAAAAGGAAATACTAGAACAAGTGCTCCACAAGGTGGAACCCAACATTGATTGGGCAAAGGACGTTAGGACTGATTGTCTTCAGTATTTGAAGTTAATGACAGGTTATGACATGCCCGTCGTCAAGATTGATTGGGAAAAGATAAACCCTTATTTCCAGAAGATGGAAGAAGGAATGTCGAGCGAGCTCACCACAGATTTCATGAGTTTTGTTGCTCGGGCTTTTGTCCAATCTGAATAGGTCAGGGACAACACTACTAAGTATGATGGAGATTGGGATATGCTCACAGACCGATCCAAGCACTGGAACTGCCAGGTGCTCCATTCTAACATAATGGAGATTGATAAGGTCCAAGCATTAATTGGAAAGCTTATGGAGTATGCCACTTTAAAGAAGCAGAAGGGAAACATAATCATTGATGACAAGCTCCTCACAGAATAGCCACAACAAAGGAAATCAACTAGAAGACAAAGTGCTACAGTGCTACCATATAAGGACAAAATAGGGAAAAGACAAGGATGTAATTTTAAATTATAATATATTTGGGGGTAGGTGATACCCTAGTTTGTAGTGAATCTTGGCCACACAATGCAAATAAATCTTGCCCATTCATTTTATTTTTGAATACTATAAATAGGGGGCCTCCTCTCATTTTCAAGAGAGAGTTGAGTTGTTATAAAGGCATGCTGCAAAAAATTTAATAGAATTTCAATGGATTTTGGTGGATTCTTGAGTTTCCATTGCATGTTATATGGTTCATCTCTCATAGTTAGTTGATCTAGATATGTTTACTTTTCTATTCTTCATGGTTTTAGATTACTTTGGTAGATTAGTTAATGTTGTTCAATGGTTGTGTAGATTTCTACTGTGTTGATGCCTTTCTTGTCTATACTTTTTGTTGTTTGTTGATGCTAAATAGTTGTGTAAAGTTAGTCTAGGCATAAACTAAAGCTACTCCAAAATTCTATCTTTTATTCATGCATGTTTATGGTGAATAAATGGTCAAATATTTTCAGTACTTAGAATCTTGCATGAGTTTGTTGATACTCTGAGTCAATTTGATTAAGTGAAATTCTGTTTTGAGGAAGCTGTCCACAGTAGAACCCTCCATGGTCATTGTTCATTGCTAGTTTTAGATCCAAGAACCTCTTCTCTTCCCTGCCCTTTTCCTTTTTTTTTAATAAGTAGCTTATGCTAAGGCTCATTGCACATTGTAAAGCCAAATATTAAGACAAAATAGGAGTTCATGATTGTTGTTTGAACTTGTAGCAAACTGCACTCTAACTTCCAATCTCAGGAAGTCTGTTTCAAGATTCACCTCGTCTCCAACCAAACTCTGTAAGCTACCCTGTGATTACCAACAAAATCACATCAAACATCAACTGAGGAATTCCATGCATGTCATGACCTAACACCCGAGAGACCTTGGGGTAGTAATTGGTAACTTGTTTGCAAAATTCTATCTTTCAAGAGAGGTAGTGCACCTATGCACTACCTATGTTGAGAAAGTGTACAAAACACCCATCAACAGAGCTGGTGCTAGAAGGAGGGCCTAAGTTAAGATGGATCGAATTGGATCATTTTCCCTCAAAATATTCCAAAGAGTTTTAAGGTCAACACTAAACAAAGGGGAATTTCAAGAGTTGCAGCCCCCCACGAGTGCTAAGTGAACCAAAGGAAGAGACGCAACCTCTTCCTCTTCCTCCATCTCTTCCACTTCTCATCCACCTTCATCTTCCTCCACCTTTCATTCATCCTCCACTCATCCACTCCAAACTTATTTCGTGCCTCATCCTTCCCATAGCTGGGGTGTTGCCCCTTCCCCTACCCTCCAAGTCCAAGGTGCAGTCCCACCTGCCGCTACCCCTATGCAGCCCCAGGTTAGTGTTCAACAAAAAATACCACCTCCACCTCCCCTCATGACTTGTCTTGGAAAAAACCCTTCTCCATTGCACTTCAACGCCTACCATGACATGCCTAAGAATCCAAAAATATTTTGTTTGAAGTTTAATCCTTGGGATCCGTAAAGGATAGTTGAGGAGCACATCAAAATCTTCCAAACAACGTTGAAAGACATGTAGATCGATTAGGAAGATGTGGCATGCAAGCTCTTCCCTTATTCATTGGGGGAAGAGGCATTCTATTGGTATATTAATTTGCCAGCAGGATCCATTACATCTTGGGATTTGATGATGAATGCCTTCTTGCATAAATAAAAGATCCCAATCAGCCCTTCAGAGCTATACCAACAATTCATGATAGTTCGTAGGGAAATCAATGAACTAATGGTCGATTCCATCGAGCCTACACAAGGTTGCAAGCCCCATATATACTCAATGAAGCTACTGCCTTGCCAATCTATTACACAACATTGGACCTCACAACTGCATTGGTAAAGAGTATGCAACCACCCCCAACCAGATTGGTGGACGCTTATGCAAAGGTAGTTATTGCCAGGATAGACTTGGGGCAAAACATTTCTGGTCCGTTACCTTCCTTGGGTCCAAAGGCTCACTCGATGAAGGTTTAAGGGCTCAACCAAGCATTTTCTCATCAGACACCTCTTATGAACCAAGTGCCTCAGCTGCCCATAGTCTCGCATCCAGGACAACCAATGAACCAAGCACCTGTTGTGCCTTCGTACATGCAGCCCCAACAACAAAAAACCTACCTCCAGGCTCCCCAACAACAACATACATACTCTCAATAGTCCCAAACACTGTTATATCTACAGGGACCAGAATTTCCCCCAGCACAACAAAATTAGCTAGCTGCTCCACCTTTTTTCCTTCAAAATCAAGTGTCGCAACCAAGTAACACCGAGAAAGATCGACTTGATGAGCTCACCAAAATGATCAAGAAAATGTCCATTGAGATGACGCATCCGAGAAATTAGAATAATCAGTTGCAAGCTTCCCAACGGAGCATTCAAGCCAACCTCAATAAGAAAGCCAGGGATAGCCGTGATGCAGGTCCCACCTCGGGGCAAAGTTATGAAAGAGGGCATAATTCTAACCAGAATTTTGAAAGGAGGTTGACTCAAAGAAAAAATAGAACGTGGAATACTAGGCCCAACAATGGGAGTGTTCCTACTCCACTTGACCAAACTACAAGCACAAAGAAGACAAGTAGTGGTGTGTACCTTGCTGAGGTAGCTCTCTTTGGATGGTGTCAGATTCAAAAAACTAGCAAGCACTCTGAGTTGGACAGCCCCGAGTTCCTCACCACCGCAAAAATTTTCCAAGTCAAAGTTCAAAATGTCGTGGATAACACCATATTCCATGACCTAGTCCCATTCGAGCCAGATGAATCCTCCTGTCTTGTGGTCAATCTAGCACCATTCCTGTGAAGTGAGAACAATGTCTCAGAATGCTAGGCTGCTCCATCAAAAGAGGACGAAGTCCAAGAGGTAAGTAATGAAGAAACCTTGTCTCAGCTTTTTGATTTAGTAGACAATGTCCCAAAAGATGAGGATGAACCGTATGTAGATGAGGTTCATATGTTCCACTAGAGAGAGACACCCTACTACCTTAGGAATAGACAAGAAAAATTACCCTTCACGACCTCCACTCCACCCAATTACTTTAGCACCCCGCCTGACCCCAATGCCAGTAATAATCCTGGTCTTCCTCATGTACCTACTCAATACTTCAACAAGGATAGGCCATCAAACCAACCATAAAACTAGCCTCAAGGACAACCCCAAAATCAATTGAGTCAGACATAAGCCCAACACACTAGCTCTGCCATAAGCAAAGCCTTCAAAATTGAAATTGAACAAATGGGAAAATATGTTGCAGAAGAGTTCAAGAAAGTTAAGATAAACTTGTCCGCCTTTGAGTTACTTAAGGTTCTTGTAGTTAGGCATGCCTTATTTAGAGTTATTAATGGAACCCCTTCTTCTAAGGCAACACCAAAAATACCAGCCAAGAGAGTCTTGTTTGAAGACCCTCCAAGTGAGCCTGTTATTCAGCAAGTTCATTGCAAGAAGAGTGATCCACCTCACAATCAGTCGATCGGTAAGTAGCCTACAAAGGAATCAAATCAGAATAGTAGGAAAAACCTCAAGGATTAGCCCTCCGGGTAGGCTAAGGATAGGGTTGGCGATAAGAACAAAGCCCAGGTAGCTTAGATGGATATGCCTATGGGCCTTTTCCAAGGGAAGTTGGAAACACCACCCTTCCTCACTACCATTCAGATATTTGGAAAGAATTTACACAATTGCTTGCTTGATTCGGGAGAATCAGCCAACATCATGCCCCTAGTAGTATGCAAAGCCCTGTGGATCACTCTTAGGCCTTCAAGGAGAAAAGTGACTCAACTAGATAAAATAGAGGTTAACATTGTAGGGGAAATGAATCAGATTCTAATGCAGATTGCTATAGATCCAAGGGTACAAAAAGTCATAGACATCCAAGTTGTGGACATCCCCGACACATATGGACTCATCCTTGGGCGAGACTTCACTAGAACGCTGAATGGATATGCTACAATGGATCACTCCCAAATGTGGCTGCCTTGGAGAGGGCTACCAAATCAAATCCATATAGATTGGGAGCCTCATATGAAGTTCATGATTACCAAGTATAACAACATCAACAAGGTACTATTTGTTGAGACCGAGCTGGGGAACTACTCTCCTGTATCATATCAAGAAGAGTCAGAAGATTCAGGGGAGAGGATGGTTGCAGAAGTCCTCCTGGTCCAATGTAGCCCTCCAATCGATTTGGCCCATACACCTCAAAGCATCAAAATGCTAGTAGAACCCGATGGTGAGGAGTCTCCTGAAGACAACACTTTAGGATTGCTAGATGGGTTCTGAGACTTTATGGAAAAATGCATGTAGAATCAACTTAGCTTGGGTGTGAGAATGGATTTCCAAGAGCTCCTATTTCCTAATTGGTGTAGGGTGCACAACGCTGCCCACTCCGAGTTTGAGTGTTGTCTGTGCCAAATAGTAGTGGAACATATCAAAGCATGGGTTACCCCTGAAGAGGAGTTGTCAACAAAGTAGCTTGCAGTGGACATTAATCAACCAATACCTACCTAGAAATCCTCCAATGCGAGTATGAAACTGAAGGAGAGGCCGTGCCTCATCGGCCCTAGAGTCAAAGACTCGCCTAAGTTTAGGATTCTATGCTTTGATGGGTCCAAATCCAAACAAGGAGCCAATGCCAGATTTGAGCTAATCAACCCTACGAGTAAGACCTACTTTGTCAACCATAGATTTCAATTTTATTGCACTAATAATGTAGTAGAATATGAAGCTTTAGTACATGGTCCTTTAATGGCTTTGAGAAAGAATGTTAAGATGCTACAAGTTTTTGGTGATTCAGAACTAGTAGTCAAACAAGTCAGAAAATTATACTCATTCCATGATAGAAGACTAGCAAACTATAGGCATAGAGTCTAGGATCTTTTAGAGGGTCTAGATGCATTCAATATACAATTGATCTCACATTCTCAGAACCATACAACCGATGCTTTGGCTCAAGCAACCAACACTTTGCAACCACTATCTCTGTTTGGCCTCAAGAAATTCACTGTGGAGTTGACCTCTACCTCATCTGTGCCAAAAAATGTCACTCACTTCCAAGTATTCAATGATGATAAACATATCCTGGAATTCATCACTAGTTCTGACGTATTTGCAACACAAATAATTGATGAAGCTGATCCAAAAGAAGCTGAATTAGATATAGGAGTCGTCAACCTCAAAACCAACACTATTCCATGAGGTATGGTTTAGCTTGAGTGCATATTTTATTTGGATCGAATTAGAGATTAGGACCAACAAGCAAATAAAGAGTCCATAAATAACTAATGTGACATCCACAACCTCAAAATAGCCGAGGAAATAAAAAATGTTTTTATTGGCAATATGTGTACTACAGAAGAAAATAAAGGAATTGTGGATGCTTTGTGGATGTATCATGATGTGGTGGCATGGAGCTATGAAGACTTGAAGACTTATGACACTTCCATCATCACACATACCATCCCTCTCAAGCCTGATGTGCGGCCATTCCAATAGAGACAAAGTCTGATCAACTCCTTATTGGAGCCCATCATCCACAAAGAGGTGCATAAACTACTTTCAACAAGGATTATCTTCCCAGTAAGGCACTCCACATGGGTGGCCAACTTGCTCCTGATTAGGAAAAAGAATGGAGAAGTTAGATTGTGTGTAGACTTCAACAATATGAATAGAGCTTTAGAAGGACAACTATCTAGTGGCTTCATTGTATGAGGTACTGCAAGTTGTCAATAGTTTGCAAATGATGTCCTTTCTCGACAGATATTCTGGATATAACCAAGTCATGGTACAGTACGAAGATCACCACAAGATAACATTCACCACCAAATGGGGGACCTTTTCCTATAGATGAATACCATTTGGGCTCATCAACGCCGACATGACCTTTCAACATGCCATGGACATTTCCTTTAAAGACTTGATTGGAAAGTGCATAATCATCTACATGGATGATTTGACTGTGTTCTCGAAGAAACGGGGTGACCATGTCTCTGACTTATGTAAGGTTTTTCAGAGATGTCAAGAATTTAGAGTTTCTCTCAATCTGAAGAAGTGCATCTTTGGAGTTACGGAAGGGAAATTGCTTGGGCATTTTATCTCAAAATGAGGCATCTCCATTGACCCCGAGCGCATCCAGTCCTTACTGAAGATTTAGCTACCAGGAAGAAAAGAAAGAACTCAAATATTTCTTCAGAAATATCAATTTCATCAGAAAGTTTATTACAGGCTTTGTTGAAATCGTCAAGCCGTTGAATGCTATGCTGAAACAAGATGCTAAGATCGAGTGGACCCTAGAGGTGAAGCAGGCCTTTAAAGAAATTAAGAAAGTGATTGTTGAGGCACTTGTGCTGGTTAGCCCAAATTACCTGAAGCCATTTTATATTTATTCCTTTGCTTCAGATCACTCATGTGCCAAAATTTTAACCCAAAAGGACAACGAAGGGAATGAGCACCCAATCACCTTTATGAGTGCTCCCTTGAAAGATGTTGAACTAAGATACCACAATGTGCAAAAACAAGCATATGATCTTTTTAGAGGACTTAAGAAGTTCAAACACTACATTTTGTGAAACAAGGTGTTTGCCATTGTTCCTGACCCAGCAGTGAAGACATTGCTCATGCAAAATGAGTTGGGAGAACAGAGAGCTAAGTGGGTTACACTGCTGCAAGAATATGATATGGAAATCCAACCAATGAAGTTGGTTAGAGGGCAAGCACTCACCCGAATGATAGCTGAGGTAGTAGCTGATGTAGGACCTGAACTTACAGTGTAGTAGTACCAACTTGAGGATGTTTCCAAGGGAGTGGTACGATGATATAATCTACTATTTGTTGAACCACAAGTGCCCACCTCGCTTGCAAGGAGTTCAAAAGTGTGCTCTTAGGATGAAAAGTAGCAACTACACGCTATAGGGGTTTATACTGTACAAGAAGAATCACAAAGGTATCTATCTAAGATGCCTTGGAAAAGAAGAAGCTAATCCGGTTCTGAAAGAGTTTCATGACAAGTATGGCACTGGTCATGGATCAGGCCCCTCCACCACACATCAAATCTTACGGGAAAGTTACTATAGGCTGACAGTCTTCAAGGATGCGCACAACCATGTTTGTATGTGCCACATATGTCAGACCGTTGTGACCAGAGAAAATAATGTTGTTGTCCCATTGCAACTAGTTCTAGAGGCAGGACCATTCACACAATGGGGTCTTAACTTCATTGGTCTGGTAAGCCCACTGTCATCTTTAGGAAACAGGTACATTCTAATTGCTTCTGATTATTATACTAGATGGACATAAGCCATTGCATGTAGGCAATGCAAAACTAAGGTAGTTACAAATTTTCTTGAAAGTTTCATTTTAAATCACTTTGGTTGCCCCTATGCCTTATTTTGTGACAATGGCCCTACGTTTTCCTCGCTTAAGTTTGCTAGATAGGCTTTTGATTATGGAATTTCCATCAAATTCTCGTCCAATTATTACCCCTAGGGAAACGACCTAGCCGAATCCACCAACAAGAACGTGATCACTGTAGTAAAAAAACTACTTGATAGGAATCCCAAGGATTGGCACACCCAACTCCATTTTCCCCTTTGGGCAGATTGCACATGCCACAAGGCTACTCTTGGTGATTCCCCATTCCATCTTGTTTACGGCCTAGAGCCTATATTCCCAATCCACTTGAAGATTCTCACCCTCCATTTTATCAATGATTTTTACAAAAGAGGGGATCGTAGAGAAGCTCGCTTAGCTGAGCTGTTACATTTAGAAGAAGTACGTGACCATGCAATAGAATTTTTTTCAAACATCAGGGCCTAGTCAAGAGATGGTTCGATCGTCGAGCTAAAGTCAAGGCCTTCTGAATCACTGATCTAGTCCTATGTTGGGACAAGGCCCACAAAAAGAAAGGGGGACATACCAAATTTGAAAAGCTTTGGCTTGGCCCCTTTCAGATAGCTGAAATCCTTGGAGACAATGCTTTCTGCCTAAAGACCCTAACTGGTGAGGATGTCCCATTTCCTGTCAACGGGTAGCACCTAAAGCATTACTTCCAAGCCTGAACTCTTTTAGATCTACTCCTGTAAATACTTGTATATAGGTTAGTTTAGGTTACTTTTGGTTTTCTTTTGTTTCATTGCTTTGCGTCACTTCGCTTCATTTTTGCGCGTTTCTCAACTATTTCTTTTTGACAAGGGTGTTCTTCATTTTTGTTGCGTTGGACATGCTCGTTCAATGAATGGTTCACTCTGCTATCCATCTTCAGTGTTCTTTGGCTAAATATTCACTCTCAACCATTGGTCCCTGATAGGTACCTTAAAATGACTTCCTCATTTGAAATATTCCTTAGAAATCGACCCTTGGTTGAATCCATTTACGCTCATCTTAGATCATGCCTGGCTGGTAGTAGAGCAATATTCATGGGATCATAGTGACAACTCCACCGAGGCTATGGATGCCTAACTAGAAATGAGGCAATGTCTAGGTTACTTTTGGGGTTGGATGATTCATGTAGCTTGCTCGGTTAGATTGATTGTTGTCTATCATAGTTTCTAAGGGAAAGGAATGAATTCACTGAACACACACTTCTGAGATGTTTCATAGGTTGACTCAACTAAGGACCCCGTTCTTCTAGTTCACTTTTGGAAGTCGGCCCCTGGTCCACAAAACCAGAGATTCTAGGTTTTGAATGAATACTTATCCTCAAAATGCTTGGGAGCGTTCTCCAATAGAGTCACCATTTTTTGTGCCCTCAACACACATGCCCCGTTTGGAATGAGGACCCTCACTTTTTCCTTGTCAGGTCATTTTGTTTCCATCTCATTTTGTGTGCCCTTGTTTCAGTGTTCAAATGGTTGGTAAGCTCTTAGGGATGTCATCTTAAGTTGACCTTGTTTTTCCCCCTCAAAATTTTCTAGGTCCTTAGTCTTGGCGGGTTCCCACTTGGTGTTTTCCTTAATGCTTTGGAGTCAGCGTCCTTGAGACCCATCGGGCCCACCCCTCCTAGATTTCTGTCGCTTTTTCGCCACTCCAAATGGCGTCCTCCAGCCAACGATGATCCGCCCGTTAGAACCCAGACCCTTCAACACCGTCTGACTATCACCAAGCAATCTAACTGCCATCGACTGACAACAATCCGACCATCATACCCCAAAGTTCCCATGACTGTTTTTGAAATTGCAACTCACCAATCCTGGGTCATACATACGTGCATTGAATGGCCAACATTTAATGCCCTATTTTATATAAATAGGTAAGTCTAAACTATCATTTTCACTCGCCAGTTTGTCATAAAAAATTAAAGAGATCTCTCCCTGCGCAGCCTCCAAGCCCGATGGATCCCCGCTCCTATTCAAGCCATTTTCCAACTGATCTTTTCACCTCTTTTATTGGTTTCTTGAGGTGAGTTGGCCATCTGCACCCCATTTCATGTTTTTCTTTGATTTATGGTAAAATGAATCAATTTGAAAGAAGAAAACAGATGCCCTAGATAGAGAAGAACATCACGCCCAAAACCCATGTGGTAGAAACTTAAAAAACCATTCAAATCACCTGCTTAGTGACTGCAAAACCTTTTCCTTCCGGCGCTATTCTTCGGCTAGAGCATTCACACTCTATGAGTCTGGGCCTTCTCTTCATCATCGCCAATACTTGAAAGCAAAACAAACTTGCATACATCGAAACACTCTTTTGGGTCCACCATTGCGGGATGACTCCACCCTCCAGTCGTCTAAACTTGGCAAAAACTCATAAACCAAAACTGAGATTAGCAGGCTTTTTGGGTCTGTGATCAAGGAACTCCATCCTCGGAGTGCTGCTCATGAGCCGCTATTTCAAATGACATTCTGATCCCGACTTTCCAATGCCTCAGACCCCAACTCCCTATCTGCCGGTTGACTTCATGCACAAACGACTATATGCCCAATGCCATCCGAGTCTCGGCTAGTGGACCTCTGTCTGCGGGCCACCATGGTAATATCGTCGTCCCCTACGACTTCCAAGAAATGACCTCCCGCCCTTCGGGTTCCACTCATTTGGTGGCTGTCTAAAATGCAAATAGAAAACTGTCGAGTACTTAACCTCCTTCGGACCCCTAGCATTGGGTCTCTGTGATCGGGACTTAGTCCCATCACCACCATAGTGAAAGGGAAAATTACCCTCATCCTCTTGGCCTCTAGAACCCGACCTCCCATTTTCTGATGAGCTTTAAGCGAAAACAAAGAAAACACTAAAGCCAAGCCCTTAGTCAGACCCGATCCCTCAGGTTCCCCACCGGAGCTCCGCATGTCTTCTGCCATTTTCAATGACACTCTCCTCATGGCTTTCTACCCCATCTAACCCGAAATGCCCAAATTCCAAGATATGATATCGACCACCCTCTGGACCCACGAATCCTGCCCATTGGAACTCCACCCCCAAAATTCTCTCACCAAAGTCGTCCCTAACGACAAACTTAAGCAATAGAGCTCCTCTTTGGTTTTGATCACTTGAAAGGAGATCCAAATGCTGTCCAATAAAAAAATTGACTTCGACCCACGTGTTAAAATAGGGCACTCCCCTTAGTGGACTTCTCGAAGTGGCCAAATCTGAAGGCGGGCCACAGTGCCTTGATTGCCATCCCTCCTGCAACAACTCTAAAACAACCATCAGGCCAGGGAAGCCCAACCCTTGGGATTTGAATCACCCAAACTCCCTCTTGTGCATTGCTAATGAAAATATGGATTATATGTTAAATTTCTCAAATGCTGAATTATCCAATCTAACTCCATTTGTAGGGATTTGACTAATGTTTTTTTGTTTTCATGCTTGAATATGCTCACCTCTCTTTTTCCTGCAAGATATATGGAATTGGGTGCAAGACCTTTGGGGGCAGCTGTGGAGAAAGACAAAGGAAATAAAACTAAGGCACCACATGGAAAAGAAGATAAGGAACAAATGAAGTATCAGTTCCAAGGGGAACCCCTAAAATCTAAAGTCACCTCAACTTGGAAGGAGGTCACCGACACCAACATCAGACATATAGACATCGACGAATTCAAGCAGAGGGTTTGAATTAGCCCTAAAATAGAGAATGCACGAAACATCAGAGGTAGTGGAATAGCTAAGGCCACATGCTTTCCTCCTACCCTCGTTGCCCCTGAACTGGTGATGGCCTGTAGGGAGGCCTATCAAGAAGAAACCATAACCATAGTGGATAGAGATGGAAATGTTCTGGCTGTCATGTCCGATAAGGCAATAACAAATACTTTCCACATCCCTACCTTTAGGGAGATGGAGCTGCTGACCATGAGTGATGGCAAGGCTATATGGGATGAAGATCCTCTTAAATGTAAAAGACTTAATCAATACTGGTTGGAGGAAAAGAGGGGTAGTGCTGCAAAGGTTCCCTAGGAGCTCTTTTAGAGAGAATTTTATGAAAACTACCATGATTTGGTGACCCTACTAACAAGAATAATGGGCCTTTCAACTACTGCTTACTTCCAAGAGTGGATGGTATATTTCATGGAAGAGATTCTCTGTGGAGAGGCCAAGTTCTACCGGGATAAGCAGATGACCGCTTCCATTCATGAGCCACCTCTAGGTTTTACATGACATCCTAGATAGTTCGGTTCCTCCCCTTCGGTCGAACCCTCTTTGGTTCGGTCGAACAACATTCCGCCCTGCCCAGGGCCATAATTCATTTTTCTCATTTTTCTTTCTTTCCTTCCTTCCTTCAAGTGTTTGTGGCTTCCTCATCACCACCCTACTTGGTCTATTCACTAGCTGAACATGTACAATATAGAGGTTTGTTCAGATCTCTGGATGAGGAACTAGACAGGGAGCTGAAGGTCTATGATAAATACCCTCAATTACAATTCAAAGACTTCAAAAGGGATTACTGTAGGGTCAATGACGCTTTCATAGGTCATATCATTAGATTGCTCGGGGGTGACTTCGAGAGGAGAGTCTCTCACAGTGCCAATGCATTTCTAAAACAATTTTCCTTTCTATTCATCCAATATCCAAAGTTCACATATATTCATGTAGAAGTCTTTTCAGAAAGACCCTACAAGCTGCCCTGGTATCCCAACGATCGGATAATACTATTAGAGCTCTCTTGGAAGCTACGACATGTGCACACCCTTTTAAGCGGAAAAAATAAGGCAGGGATTCCTTATCCCCTCTCCTTCAGCTAAGGGCTATACGAACTCCATACCTATCAATGTTCTGACAATTCAGAGAAGGAATTGGACGAATAATTTTTGAGACTCCACACTGCCCGACCACAGATGGATCCCTATGGCCATATCAAGAAGGCACTTGGACCTGAGTATGCCTATCTGCATCTAGTGTCAATGATTTTTGGGATAATTGCAAGGATGATAATGAAGTGCACATGAGGCACTATATGCGAATGACCACATATTTCATAAAAAGAGTCAATCTATTCCCTGTACTGAATCAGGTGGAAGAGGATGAAAGCACAACCATGGATATTTGGTACAACGTAGCCACCAATCTCCCACTGCCACTGATTGATTGGGATGAACAGGAGGTTAATGACCTCAAAATTTTAACCAAGTCCATCAAGGCTTGAACAAAAGAATGGATTGATGGGCGAATTTCCTAATTGAAGCAACAAGGGGTCACTTTGACCTATGAGGGGCTAGAGAACGAGCCAACGAGCGAAATAGATAGTGGGACAGTTGCTGCCCCATTAGGAGAAAATTTGAAATCCCCTCCAGTTACCGGGACAAGGAAAAGAAAAGAGACTGATGAGTAACAACTCAATCCCAATGTATATGCCATAAAGGCTTCAAAAGGTGAACCTTCCAAGAAACACAAAAGATTAGGCAGTTTCACATAGATTCTTGCTATTCAAGAAGATCCACTCCATAAGGGAGAGGAAATGGAGGTTGAGCAACCAAAATCTCCATCTGTTGCCTCCACTATTGCTGCCCTTCTGCCTACTTCTCAGGAAATGGTGGCTACTTCCCCACCTGCTGTGGATATCTCGATCCACCTTGCCTCTTCTCCACCTACTAGGCAGGTTGTAATGATCGACTCTTCTTCCACCACCACCTCTCCACTCTCTTCTGCTTCCATGTCCTCGACCACATCTCTCTCATTAGTAACAATAGCAATGCCAATGCTCACACTCTCACTTCCATAGGTCTTCTCATGGCATATGCAAAACATTGCCATTGAGCTTTCTGAAGTTTTGATGAATCCAACCATCCAAGCTGCCTTGGCATAGGTTCTAGCCAACATTGTTGCCTCAACTTCCCCGACTGAATCACCAGAGATGAAAGCCCCAATGAAAATATCTGAGGAGTTAGAGAGGTAGGAAAAGGAAACAACAAGGGTATTGGAGGAGGAAGCAGACGATTAACATGAAAATCTAGAGCACCAACATTTGCAGATTGATAAGGTGGTTCGCAAAGGAGAAGAAACAAAGTCTTCCGAGAGTGATGAAGAAGAAGATGCCAACGCCAAGTACATTGTGGAGACTTTTGACGCAATCCTCGAGGAAGAGTTGGCTTGAAAATTGAAGGATGCTAGAGGAAGTAGAAAATCCACCTTTCAAAGAAGAAAGGGAGCCAAGTGATAAAATGGAGGAAGATTCTAAACTTTAGTCTAGGGAATAGGGAGAAAGCTCTAAGCCTGATGAAGAAATGTCTCTCTAGGTAGAACAAGAAGAAAAAGGAAAGAAAGAGCAAGACGTGCCACCTCAGCACGAGGAAGAGGAAAATAAAGAGGAAGATAAACTTGAAGAAGAGTATGAGATAGGTAAGCCTAAAATAGAGTCTCACGGAGAAGAAGAACATCTTGAGGAACATAAGCATGAGACTGAAGAAGAGGATAGCCCCAAGAAATGCACACCCACCAAGTCCCCAATGAAAGACACAGTGTTCATCCGGGACTCTAATGAAGAAGGAGAAGACACGAGAACGGAGCAAGAAACTCTAGGTGATAAAGAGATTGAAGTCAGGAGGAATGAAGAGAGAGGTGATCATGAATCACCAAAAGAAGGATCTCAGATGCCTGAGTGGCTGGAAAGGAAATTAGAAAAGAGGACTCCTACTCCCAAAGATCTAAAAGCAAGATTGGAGGCCATCTTGACCCAAGTTCAGATCAACACCAAGAGAGAAAATAAGCTTAAAATTAGATCCAAGCAGACAATGGATGCCTCTGGATCTAGAACCATGCATGTAGCCACACCGGTGGTGGGAGAAGAAGGAATAAGCTACAACGTCTCCACCATCAACTTGGGGATAGTTTCCAGAGAGCAGAAAATAGATCATTTCCAGGAGTCCGTTGCCATAGTGGTACATTTGATATAGAACGATAAGGTCTCCAAGGAAGAACTCAAGGTACAAGTGGCTAATTTGAAAGCTTATATTCAACAATGCTCACCCATGGAGGAACTTCCCACGACATCCTCAGCTCTACCACAACTACTGTCCAAGGAACAAATCAAAAAACTTGAGAGAAGAAAGAACTGGACTAAGACTACGAAGGATTGGTTTTGACAAGTTTTGTATGCTGGAAACATGGGATTAATCATGCTATCAGGACAAAAAAATAAGTTCTTGGAAGTACAAAGACAACTAGAAGGCACGGGGAAGTTCTACATTGACTTCTTGGGGATATATGGTTCCACTTATCCTAAAATTAAGGCCATCCTCAAGCTGCCCCAAAAAACATGGGAAAAGGAGCTTGCACTCACGAAGGATGATCACTGGCTGGTGGATATGTGGAAGATGGACTTTGACCACAAAAAGGAAATATTGGAATATGTTTTCTACAAGGTGGAACCCGACATTGATTGGGAAAAGGACGTTAGGACTGATTATGTTCAGTATTTGAAGTTAATGACAGTTTATGACATGTCGGCCGTCAAGATTGATTCAAAAAAGATAAAGCCTTATTTCCAGAAGAATATGGAATATGGAATGTCGGGTGAGCTCACCACGGATTTCATAATTTTTTTTGCTCGGTCTTTTTTCCAATCTAAATAGGTCAAGGAAAACATTGCTAAGTATGATGGAGATTGGGATACGCTCACAAACTGATCCAAGTAGTGGAACTACAGGTGCTTCAATCTAACATAATGAAGATTGATAAGCTCCAAGCATTAATCAACAAGTTTATGGAGTATGCCACTTTAAAGAAGCAAGAGGGAAACCCAATCATTGATGACAAGCTCCTCACAAAATAGCTGCAGCAAAGGAAATCACCTAGAAGACAAAGTGCTATAGTGCTGCCATATAAGGACAAAATAGGGAGAAGATAGGGATGTAATTTTAAATTGTAATATATTTGGGGGTAGGTGAAACCCTAGTTTTTAGTGAATCTTAGCCACACAATGCAAATCAATCTTGGCCATTCATTTTACTTTTTGAACACTAGAAATAGGGGCTCTCCTCTCATTTTCAAGAGAGAGTTGAGTTGTTGTAAATGCATGCTATAGAAATTTTAATAGAAGTTCATTGGCTTTTGGTGGATTCTTGAGTTTCCATTGCATGTTACATGGTTCATCTCTCATAGTTAGTTGATGTAGATAGATTTACTTTGTTGTTCATGGTTTTAGATTACTTTGGTAGATTAGTTAATGCTGTTCAATGGTTCTGTAGATTTCTATTGTGTTGATTCCTTTCTTGTCCATAATTTTTTTTGTTTGCTGATGGTAAATAGCTGTGTAAAGTTAGTCTGGGCATAAACTAAAGCTGCTCTAAAATTCTATCTTTTATTCATGCATTTTTATGGTGAATAAATGGTCGAATATTTGCAGTCCTTAGAGGCTTGCACAAGTTTCATGATACTGTGAGTCAATCTGGCTAAGTGAAATTCTGTTTTGAGGAAGCTTTCCATAGTAGAACCCTCCATGATCACTGTTCATTTCTAGTTTCCGATCCAGGAACCTCTTCTCTTCCCTGCTCTTTTCCTTTTTTTTTAATAAGTAGCCTATGTTAAGGTTCATTGCACATTGTAAAGCCAAATCTTAAGACAAAATAGGAGTTCATGATTGTTGTTCGAACTTGCAGTAAACTGCACTCTAACTTCCCATCTCATGAACTCCGTTTCAAGATTCACCTCATCTCCAACCAAAATCTGTAAGCCGCCCTGTGATTACCAGCAAAATCACATCAAACATCAACTGAGGAATTCCATGCACATCATGACCTAACACCCGAGAGACCTTGGGGTAGTAATTGGTAACTTGTTTATAAATTTCTATCTTTCAAGAGAGGTAGTGCACCTACGCACTGCCTGTGTTGAGAAAGTGTAAAAAACACCCATCAACATTAACATCAACGAAAAATAGTTGAATCTTAATAAAATTAAAAGTATTTAAATTATTTTCAATATAATCACCATCTTTCATTTTCAAAGAATATAACCATACTTTGAGATACAATATAATTGTCAAACTTTTAGTTTGATAAAAATCACATATCCTCTTCCACAACTTGTTTATAGTGGTATCTTTCATTTTCAAAGAATATCACCATCTTTCTATCATGGGAATCTAATGCTCGCTGATCACTCAATCTATTAATCAATCATTGTTTTGTGCTAGCATCAATCTCAATCAGCTTAATCAACTTATCAATTTGGCTATATTGAGAATTTCCATCAATTGTTTAGTTACACCTATTATTTGTGCATTTTCATCAAATGTGCATCTCTACTTAATCACTTGTGCAATATCAATTATCAAAATTTCTCCTTGTGATCTATCGAGAGATTAATCTTATCACAACTTGTTCGATCAATCTTTCAAGGGGGAATATCATCCTTATCATCATCCTTACCTGGATGTTCCTGGGGCATATATCAGTTAATCAATTCATTTTCTCTGAAATAACACAACAAGCTGCATCGTCTCAAAGAGGGGCAAAATGTAGACACTCAAAATTTTTCTTCACAAATCATCCTATTTTTCCATCTATTAATTAAATGGATATTATTATCTATTTAATTAATTCATTTAATAATTTCTTCTATTCATTCATTAATTCGCTTAAATCATTAACATATTATAAGCATTATCCATTTGCATAATCATTTATTAATCATTTATCCATTTCGTACACACTTTATCATGCATAATAATTAAAATATCCATAAATTAATTTACATTAATCTTATATCCATTACATATTTTAAATCATTTGCATTTCCATGTATAAATCCATTTAAATTTATATCATTCATCTAATTTGTAAATTCACTTTTATTCTAAACTCCTAAACCTACATCATATCATAAACCCTCCTATTTATTTCTTTCATTTCCAACAATTTCATTTGATTAAGCAATATGGGATAATTGTCAATTTCTCCATTGTGCTCTTTTAATCCCACATTTCTCCCACAACATGAATCCACCATGTGAGGACATCTATATAAACCCTTTTCTCTTCTCACCAAAAAGCATATTCAATTTCAGTTGCATATATTCGATTTTACTCACCATCCATTCATCATAGCTTCTTTTGGATTTATAGATTTAAATAAGTTTCTCATTTTTAGTGTAAACGTAATGGTGAACTCGACGTGAAAATATTTCAAAGCTCTTATTCCAGTACAAATCAGTTTTCCAAAGCTCTTATTCCAGTGTATGAAAATATTTGTGACTATAGAATATCTATGATTATGAATAAATATTAGTAGAAATACTTGTAATACCCAATTTTCATATAGGATTTCTATATCATCAATCAAATATTTCTATAGTTTGCGTTTTGAGGTATTTTTTATAGTTTTCATGGTTTGCGTTTTGATCAGGCTTTCTATAAAATAGTATGCAAGATAAATGATGATTCAGATCGCCACTAGATAAAATGCGATAAATAGATTTTCATGAAGAATTTTATGTGATTTTTGATGACGTTTCTTTTATGCTTCTTTTCAAAAGATTCATTTATTTTATCTATGCATCAACATTTTGCATGCATGTTTATCAAGACACCTAGAAAACCTTTGTGCTTTTGATGGACGCCTTTAATCTGTTCCAAAACACTTATTTTAGCGCATGTAGGTAGGACGTTGGCTTACACGTTTCAATATTCGTTGCTTTATTTTGCGAACCCAAATTTTCCCTATCATCACTCCTTGAACATTGCCCAATTGACATATTTCTTGTCATCCTCCTAGATATAATCTACCCCTTGGACTTGCTGCACAACATGGATGATATCCACCCCATAAAATCCATCATATGTGATATCTTAAAACCAATGGAATTCTGTTGAGGAGGAACAAACCATCTTCAACTTTTATCAACCAGCACGAGAAGAAGGTGGCTCAGACCCTGCTACAGATGCAAGTGATGTTGTATCTTCTTTACCTAAGCCCACATAGTTCAATGGTGTAGTAGGCCACCTTCTACCATCTTTTCCAATTCCATTTTGGTGGGGAGAAAGCCATTTCCCCATGTAATATGATTAGAACTTCCTGAAAGCATAGAGTCTCCATAAGAAATACGTCAATTTGTAGGTGTTGTGCTTCCATTTGCTCACAAACCCTAACCTCTCTTAAAGCTATTAATCTTAATTGGACTTGGTTTGGATCCAAATATAGCTTCCTGCTTTGTAAGGAATTGTTCTTGTAAACAGACGTCTCCCCTCTTTTTCTTTCCAATTTACTGCATTCTCCAATGAATTTCCCATCATACTACAATGTATTCTCTGCTACGACTCTTCTCAAGAATGCAGTGAGTAGGACAAAAAATGAAGGCATTTACTATTGCAATCATTCTCTGCTATACTGTGCTGGCCATAACTCTGACATAAATAGGGCTGGCGAATATTTTGGCGTTTCATGCAAATTGAGGGAGCTTTTGTTGACAAGTTGGCGGTCTATAGAGTTACTGAAATGTGTAGTTAGTGCATTGTGTTAGGCTTAGATTTAAATTAAGTTCTGATTTAGTTATAAATTTTAGATATAAATTTAGGTGTTTGTTAATTTAATTTAGATTTAAAATAATTTAGATTAATCTAGAGTAATTGATTTTGATAGATTAATTGGTTGATTTAGAATAATTAGACTAAATTTATTTTTATTTATTAGTTTTGACTAATTTAGTTTTAGATTAATTTAGATTAGTTAGTATTAGGTTAATTTTGTTAGTTTTAATTTAGATTAATTTTAGTTTAGAATTAATTTTAATTTTGTTTAATTAATTTAGATTCACTTTTGGTTAGTTGGATTAATTTAGTTAGGTTTAGATTGATGTTATTTTCTTTCTTAGTTCAATTTTTCTTTTGTGGCTATTGTTTGGCTTTTTTGCAGGTTCGTTTGTCCAAGACTTGAAAACAAAAACTTAAACTTTCGCATGTCAAAGAATTAAATGAAATACACTCGTTTGTTGAAGATCAGAGGCATAAAACTACTAATTAGTGTGTTGCAGGTTTGATTGTCAGAGAATCTATCTTGAAACATTGTGTCTTCTCTTTTAGATTAGATCACATTTAGATTAGTTGGTCTAAAAAGAACTCGAGTGTTTGCTTGACATCATAAGTGGGGTTAAAATTAACTAGTGCTTGCATCATCTTGTGGTTTACATCTTTTCTTTGGATGCGTATGCTCTTCTCTTGCACCACTCACCAATCTTGAGAATCAAAATAATTCCTTTGAAATTTTGTATAACCACCCACATATTTGACTTTAGATTAAAATGAGCCCCATGCGAGTGTGAGAAAAAGGCATTGTGTATGCTCTCTCCTTGTGCTTTGCGTGATCTACGAGATAAAAAATAATGTACTTGTCTCAATTTTATTTACCTTTAGAGGGGCTTGCTTCGTAAGAGGGAATGAGTCCAACCATTTTTTTGCTCAGGCCGATATATAAATGGATAAGACTAAATTGTCAAGTCCTCATGGTATGTGGGCCTTAGCCGTACAATGTCATTCAAAACAGGGTACTATCATAAAATGTATAACATCCCCTAGTAGGAGTGATCAAAGCCTTAAGTGGCTTGTTAGATGATTGTAAGGTGCCATGTCCCAGAGTATTGACTAAGAACCTTTGTTTTAGTGGCCAAAATCCTTTTTACTCGCTAGCATAGGAACAATTGTTCTAAAGCCGCCCTATGTCTTCACTATTCAAGTGTAGAGGAAAAAATTCCTCCTTGGTGGAATGAGACTTGGTGTGCCCGTGCCATGTAAGGGGGAGCCAATGTCAAGTCTCTAGCTGTCCGCCTTGTTTAAGTGGCTAGAGAAATCCAAGTGGGGATCTAACAGGTAGTATCTCTTCCTATCCTAGGTCATGCAAAGTGTTTTCAAAGTGTTTGCCATTTCACATCAAGATCAAACTCAAAAAAAATCTATCTGTCCTGTATTGCGTGTGTGTTAAATAAAATCTCAACCAAACATTACACCTAAGAATCTACAACATTTCAACCTTGCAAACCCAAAAAAGTCAAACAACAAAAATATCCAAAATGAACCTATCATTTAAATCTCTTGGAGGCATCATCCTTCAGTTCTGATCTTTCAATCCTTGCATTCCATCTAGTCCTTGCATATCCTCCGCCCTTGCATATCCATCAATGGTCAAAAAAAACTTTAGCTTGCACTTAGGTTACTCTTCCTAGGTCTTGAAATCAAACCTTTGGCTATTAATCATCCATATCACTTAAGGTTTATCATCCTTGAATTAGGGAATTACCATTATCCTAGAGTAGGGAAATATTTTTGGAGTTCATCATCTCCTACTTACCCTCTCTTGATCATTTATCCTTATGTTTATCCATCATAGCACAAGTAAATTCTTGCATCATAATTAGCTTCAGGCCTAGGGTTTCCTTGAACTCTTGCATTCTTATCATATCATACCATTCTCATATCTCATCTTAGAGTCATCCTAATCTTATGTATCATACATTATCTTGTCCTAGGTTGAAGATCAAAACAATCGCCTATGACCCCTAAAACAAGAATAAAAATGTTTCATGAAGGGAACCCTTGGGGAAAGCACTTTGATGGGGAAAATCACATTAGTGTTGCAACTAGTGAAACAAATGAAATTGGTACCAAAGAAATAACCCAATCCCATATAAATGAAGCACTTAATGATCATAGATTCACTAAACTATTTACAAAGGTAGTCAAACGTAATCCGCAACAATACTTCAAAGCCCTTGTTGATGATAGAATCAAACTACCTCTTGATTTTGATATATCCTTATTCATGATGAATGAAAAACACGAATCTAGTGAACCCAAGCACACAAAAAAAAACAATGAGGATATAATCAAAGATCACTAACCTTTTTATTTACAACATGGTTATAAGAGATCTTCAAAGACGTCAAAACCTGCACCTACAAACAATCCTATTTTGGATGAGCTTAGAGCACTAAGACAAGAATTGGATACTCTCAAGAATAGTAAAACATCATCCCACAAGTTCTCCATTGAAGATATATGTCCTTATCCTTTCAATCCAAGCATACCAATGCCACCTTTTCCTAGTCATTGGGACATACCGAGACTTGATAAATATAAGGGAAAAGGAGATCCTAAAGACCACTTAAGAGAATTTTGTGCTGCTACCTTGGAATTTTTAGTTGATGAGACATACCTTATGATATTATTCTCTCGTAGTCTAGGAAGAGAAGCTATGGAATGGTTTTCACGATTACCTCTGACCATCAAATATTTTCAAGAACTGGCTAATAAATTTCTCTCCAATTATAGTTTCAACTGTGAACTTAAAGTAAGCATGACAAACCTTTTTAACACCAAACAAAAATAAGGAGAATATTTTGTGTCATTTTTACAAAGATGGAGACATTTAACAAAATTATTACCTTATACCATTCTAGAAAAAGAATTGGTTGACCTCTTTTGTCATAATTTGAACAAGGAAATTTAGAAAGGAACTTCGCCTCAAATGCTTGGATTCATTTGATGAAGTCATAGAAATGGGATTTCTAATCGAAAAAACTCTCATCAATGATGGAACTATTAAACTTAATAATGAAAAAGATCAAAAATCAGGTTTGAGCAACAAGACACCTTTTTGGGTAAAGAACAAGAATGTAGTCAATGGCGGAGTTGTTGATGCAAAAATAACTATAACATCATCACCTATCTACAACCATTAAGGGTTAATATTTAGATAAAGGAAAAGAAAAACAAAGAAGTTTCCACAAACATAATTTTACACCATTGGGACAATCGCTTGAATCCGCATTAAAAGAACTCATTGAAAACAATCTTATAACACTACCTAAGTTGAAAGAATACAATCCACAAGTCTACCCCCATGGTGGAATGATGATTACTTTTGTGACTATCATAGACACAAAGGAAATAAGACTAATAGTTGCAACAAACTTCAACAACTGATACAAGACCTTATTGATGACGGTAAGATGGTAGTTGACAGACACACTTCTTCTGGTAACTTTGATTGCGAGATGTTTAAAAACCCTTTCACTAAGCATGAAAAGGATAAAGGAAAGGCCCTTGAATCTGGTGATGGTGTGAACTATACTACTGCTAAGTATGACTATATCATAACTAACATTAGTGAGGTTGATAATCATGTGAACACTTTCATTATAAAAGGAAAAGAACTTGATTGCAATGTTACTACCCGTAGAGGCACAGTTACCCATAGGGGTCCTAATTCAAAACCCGATGCACCAACTTCGTGATTCAACCTCATAGAGCATTTAGGTAAAATTCCCACACAAATTTCTATACTTGAGTTGCTACGCCTATCTCTTGAGCATAAAGCTATCTTAGATAAAGTGCTTGCTATTGCTACAGTGCTTATAGATCTACATGTAGATCAATTCCAAGCTATGGTGGGACACATCACCTCTCCTCACACTCTCACTTTTACTAAGAATGATGATTCATTCATCCAAAAACCACATAATGCACCTTTACACATTGAAGTCCTTATCCATAAAGTTAAGATCAAGCAAGTTTTGATAGACGAAGGAGTAGGTCTTAATATTTGTACTAAAAAATTGATCACATAATTAGGGTTCTCTGAAAATGCAATTGATCCAAGGAAAAATATTACCATAAAGGCATATGATGAAGAGGAACATTCCTCTAAAGGATCAATTATTTTACCAATCAAGGTTGGCCCTGTGGTAAGGGATGTGGTTTTCCAAGTCCTTGATCTCCCTCTGACCTATACCATCCTCCTTGGAAGGCCATGGATTCATGCAATGCAAGCAATACCTTCCACATACCATTATTGCATTAAATTTCCACACAATGGTGCCAAAATCACAATACAAGGAGATCTAGACCCTTTCATGTATTGCCATAATCTGCTTGCCTTAAAAATGAAATCACAATCCCCATAAATTGTGAAGCACTTCCTTCTCAAGCATATGTTGATCTTGAGTTCTTAAAAGCATCCACTTCATCTACCACACCATCAAACCCCAAGGTTCAAATCCATGATATGAGATGTGGAGAATACCGTATGGATAATTTATCAGCAAAAGACAATGCTAATGTCATCGAGAAGGATTAGACTTCCAACAAGGATGTCAAGACAACTGCAAAAGGAACATAAAAAGATGGTCATGCTTGGATCAAAACCTTTTGGGATCTTGATGATACATCTACTTTTACCATGCCCACTTTAGTCCAATCCTTTCATGTCCATAATAATCCCATGTTTGATCATGATATCTATGATAATCCACTTTTTGATCATGACCTTACTGAAGATATCCAAAATTATCATTCTCCATCTTTTGAACCATCATTCTTCCATTCCGACCATCCTGGGTTAAGGTATGCATCCCCTACCATTGCCTCTACTGAGTCTTCTTGCCAACTTGTTAAGGATGTGTAAGCTTCTTGTGATGTTAACAATGCCAAAAAGGATAGTCCTAAAGAATCCATTGAATGCATTGCCAACCTTTTCATGAACCGTACATTCTCACCACTTCATCTACTCGTCCATCTCACTCGCATCCATCCACCTCATAGACATGGATCAACAACTATCACCCAAAGAAAATAAAAAAGGATGTAATTCAAGAATCAAAGGTAAAAGTGCATTTTTCAAATGGAGATCTAGAATCAAAAGAAAGCATACAAAGAAAGAAAGATCAAAAATCTAAAATAAATCAAATATTCCAAAAAAAAAAAAAAAATCAAATATTCTAAAAATAAAAATAAAAAAATCTAAAAAATCCAAAAAAATCAAATATTCTAAAAATCCAAAAAAATCAAATATTTTGAAAATCCAAAAAAATCAACTATTCCAAAAATCCAAAAAAGTCAAATATTCCAAAAATCCTAACAAATAAAATAAACTTCAAAAAATTCCAAAAAACAATGATACTTTCAGATTGCCACACAACTTTGAACTTCAACAAAATCAAAACGTGCCACGATTGACAATCAAGTAGACATTGCAATATACCCATCAATGCCCCTTTCAAATCCAACCTAACGCATAAACTATGACAAGAATCAATTCTACATTGAAGCAAGATGCATGTTTGTTTGTCGATCTTTGATTATTTTATGATTTTTATCTTTGGTGGCATGTCTTTTAGCTTCTTGAGGATGTCTTGGTCAAGAGAGGTGAGGATGGGGCATGTTCACTTGTTTATTGTTTTTGGATTATTTCTTATTCACAGGATGACTCGTCTTAAGACATGGTTGTCTAAAATCATTGAGAACCTATGAGTCTAGTGTGGATGAGAGCATTCCCTATTTGACAGTGTCTTCCATGCAATAAGTATTCAGGTCATCTAAGGTCCTTATACCTAGATGTTTATACTTCACTGCTGAATAAAAATGCAAACAGTATTCAAGGTCATCTAGATGTTCATGTTATCTAGATGCTTATACTAATTTATGACATAATAAGCTCTATGATGATAAGGCACTTTGTAAAGCACAAGAAGCTTCATCACCTTCGTTTCCTTCATATCTCTTTTTCATCTATCATTTCTTCCATCATCCATTTCCTTCATCATTTCATTTTCTTCATGCTCCTTATCTCAAAAGGTAATTAATCGGTTTATCTAACTGATGCTTGTCTTTTAATCCAAATATCAAATCAATCAACTTGCTTTCTAGCATGGGACTCCAATGCTCCCTAACCACTCAATCTATTAATCAATCATTGTTTTGTGCTAGCATCAATCTCAATCAACTTAATCAGCTTATCAACCTAGCTATATTGAGCATTTCCATCAATTGTTCAGTTACACCTATTAGTTGTGCATTTTCATCAAATGTGCATCTCTACTTAATCACTCATGCAATATCAATTATCAAATTTTCTCCTTGTGATCTATCAAAAGATTAATCTTATCACAACTTGTTTGATCAATCTCTCGAGGGGGCATATCATCCTTACCATCATCCTTACCTGGATTTCCCTGGGGCATATATTAGTTAAACAACTCTTTTTGTTTTAAACAATGTGACAAGTTGCATTGTCTCAAAGAGGGGAAAAATGTAGACACTCAAAAATTTTCCTCACAAATCATCCTATTTTTTGTCTATTAATTAAATGGATATTATTAGCTATATAATTAATTCATTTAATAATTTCTTCTATTCATTCATTAATTCGCTTTATAAGCATTATCCATTTGCATAATCATTTATTCATCATTTATCCATTTCATACACACTTTATTCATGCATAATAATTAAAATATTCACACATTAATTTACATTAATCTTATATCCATTGCATATTTTAAATCATTTGCATTTTCATGTATAAATCCATTTAAATTTATATCATTCATCTAATTTGTAAATTCACTTTTATTCTAAACTCCTAAACCTACATCATATCATAAACCCTCCTATTTATTTCTTTCATTCCCAACAATTTCATTTGATTAAGCAATATGGGATAATTGTCAATTTCTCCATTGTGCTCTTTTAATCCCACATTTCTCCCACAACATGAATCCACCATGTGAGGACATCTATATAAACCCTTTTCTCTTCTCACCAAAAAGCATATTCAATTTCAATTGCATATTTTGATTTTAATCACTATTCATTCATCATAGCTTCTTGTTGCATTTGTGCTTGTGAAAATATGAGAGGACCAAATGCGTAAATCAAGATCTTAATGATAGGAGAACAATGGAGTGACTTTTTCTTGTGAATGCTCATGTTTTAGTTTTCATAGTTTAGTGTTAGGTTTTTCATTTGCTTTCATTTAGGAAAGGCTTCATTGATGATATGTTGAAGCTTTGATTTTGGATTTATAGCTTTAAATCAGTTTCTCATTTTCAGCATAAACACACATAACAAAACTAATATCTCATGAATCCAATTTATAGATAAATAACAAAGGAATACCATAAATGGTTCCCCAAAATAGTGTGCCATCAAGCCATGGTAAAAGAAAAAAATCCACATCCAAAATGAATAGGATATTCTAACAATAGTAAAATTAACTCCCAATGAGTTAAAAATAATAGCTTTTCCATAAGGGTATATGGAAAAATTTCAAAATCAAAAATGAAAAAAGGGAAGAAAACAAAAAATATATATTTGGAAATTATGCATCAATCCCTAAATGGTGAATGAGAGGTGCAAGATTAGATTTGGTGTCCCATGCCTAACTAAAGAATATGACATCTCAAATCCATTTGGAAACTAATGTACAACATGTTCCAAAGATATTATGGATATTATTGCTAAAGCATTTGCATAAAGATGAAAATTAAGTTTTTTAGTGTGTCTTCAATATCTTGAATATGAGATTCTACAAACATGTGATGTATGTTAGATGAGTAGATATCACAATTATCAAGAAAAAAGAATGATCCTATAGAAGGGTATTTGTAGAAGCATGTGGAAAAGAGAAGATCTCTATAAAAATAGCAAGTGAAGGTGGAATCTCAATGCATGTCATGTGGCTACATTGCTCATCCTACATGATATGTCCACATTAGACGTATGAACAAGTGTAGGAGGGACACCAATACATGTCTGAGTAGTATCCACATGTGCAAGTTTTTCAAAGAAAGCATCACTTTTAGATGGCGATTCAAGATATCCATAGAACTATTAAAGGATAGTATAAGTAGTCAAAGAGCACTATGTACAATGCATGATATTCTTCAAAATAGTGAATGCAAGGATTCTAATTATTTGTTGATTGTTTTCAAACCATTTATCTATTTGATGGATGTCACTAAATTCAAGAGAAATACCACAAAGATAGGGTAATATAATATTTATGCAACAAGAAGTTTTGAGCCCTTCATTTTAGGACAAATAGTTTGGCGAGTCCAAAGTATTAGGAAAAAAATGTTTACAACACATGATGAAATCTCATATCAACCAAATAGAAGACCAATTTATAACCCCTCTTAAAATATTAGAAGGGACCATTATAAAATACAAGTACATAATGAAATAACACTTAAAAATGTTTCCATATAAGCTCAAATATAGACTCATAAATTCTCAAAATTACAATAGCTCAGAAAACCTATGAGAGACTTCAATTTTTTTACAAGTACAATGTGCACATTTTATTAAAGCATATGGTCTCACTCTGCATGCTTGGGCTAATTATTTTAGCATTTTCCCACAACTACTTAATTTGGATGAATTAACAAACATACATAGGTTTGTGATTCCTTTAAGATGTAATGGTGCTATTTGTTTTGTTCAAAATTACCTTGTAAAGTGTGTTCATAAAATTAGAAAAATATATGTAACCAAAAATGAAAAATATTGACTTTAGGGTGTCCAATATTGATAAAATGGAAGACATGCATTGATCTCTTGGCCACTTAGGAAATTATGGTTGGTTGTGATATAACCTAATAATCACTAAAATAAATATTTTATAGGGATCTAATCAATGAGCATATGATCCAATCAAGATTTAGGTGAATGAATAAAGTTACAAGAGAAAAAAACACAACTTGACAACAAGCCCTATAATATGAAAAATGAATGAGTTATTCCAAAATAGATAATTACAATAATTACCTCAACCACCAAATGGATAGATGAAGTGCATACAAATAGGCTTCACTATGTACACAAAATTATTGATACTATGTAGCATTTCATGGGAATCCAATTAATGAGAAAAGTTGCAATAGAAAAAAAAGCATAAAGATAACAAGGGTTGCAATATGAAAAATATGAGATACTCCAAGATAGAGGATTACAATAATCAAATCGACAACCCAATAGACAAATGAAGTAAATATAAATAGGCCTCACTATGTACACAAGATGATTTTATACCATGTAAGATTTGATGGGAATCCAATCAGTTAGTGTACAATCCAATCAAGATTTAGGTGAATGAAGAGAGTTATAATATAAAAAAATCATAAAGAGAAAAAAGGTTACAATATGCAAAATTAAATCTATTCCAAAATAAAGGATTGAAATAATTATCTCAACCATCAAATAGATGGATGAAGTACATTTAAATAGGCCTCTTGATGCATGACTAAATGAGATAAAATTTCCAAGAGGTCACAAGTGAGATCTCAAAAGGTTCCAATCAAGAGATGAGTTATCTTTGTATAACTAAGGCAAAGGTGGCATTGACTAAATAGAGGTTGTTGAACATCTTGAATACTAAGAGGGTAAGAGTGAATCCGTATTCCTCTAAAAATATTAAAACTTTTAAATAGTTGTCCACAAAAATAATTAAAATTACTGAACAATAACCAATATAACACAACACCACATAACACCAAGATTTTTATCATGGAAACCCAAGATGGGAAAAACCATGGAGAGGGTTAACTCTTAAGTATTAAGTAATCGGTTATAGAATATAGGATGGCTCACTGTCGAGGTGGCTCATTGTCGGGTTGGCTCACTGTCGGTGGGCTCACTGCCCAAGATACAAAATCTAGCTATTACAGCTGAGAGATGACTTACAAACATAGTATATGTTACAAAATTATACTACTATAATTGCATATGCAAATGCATGAATACAGTTCTTAGTGAAGCACAAATATATTCAAAACACTACACTATACTACTATAGCACATATATCAGTTCACACTATACATCAACAACAAATCGCTATCATACATCACATATCATATCATATCTTTTTGTTTATGCCACTTCATATATATATTGGATTTGCATATCCACTTAGTCGGCTTGCATTGGAGATAGATTCGGGTGAACACGTTACACAAGATGTTGGACATGTTGGCATAGATGCAAAAAGATATCCCATGCTATACAAAATAGGGCTAGAGAAAAAACTGTAGTACAACATTGCATAGACCAAAAATTATGCTAGTAACATCGCTGCCAGAACAAAGGATAAGTTGGAGGTAAGAATACTGGACTGATCAATGACATCAATGACAAATATCAATAATCTCCCCCTTTTTCATTGATGGCAAACAAAATTTTGGAATTCCAAAACTTCAAAAAATAAACTCCATAACTCCCCCTATGATGACTATCTCTGTTTCTCAAAAAAAATTCTTCTGTTTTCTCCCCATTTTGACATCAATGAACAAGGGGTACATGGTGAAAAACTTTTAGGATGCGCCTAATGTGCCATCAGAGAAAGACTGTTTGATTTTCTGAAGATGGGCAACCCACTTACCTTTATTATCATTCCACTATAAAATTGCTTCGGTTAGAAGCTATGCATGAACTTGAATGGATGCAAGTAGATATTCTCCATCTTCAATGGAGCAAATATCAAAGAGAGTAGCTAGTTGTGCCTTTAGGAGGGCACGATTCATCAGTGAAATAATGCTTGCACAAATCTCCCAAAGATTTCCTAAGGGCAGAATGATGTTGTCCTATTTCTATTGTAGTTCGAAGTACTTTTTGTGCAACTCCTCAATTGAGGATCTCCCAGAACCAGACAAGTCTTCAAATAACTTGAAAGAATGGTATGCCTGCCTGATCATTGAATCAATTGAGTCAATCTATTTTCTGATAATGGTTGTGGCATTCAGTCACTGCAGGCTATACAAATACAAAGAATTTCCTTCCTCGAGAAGGTATTGACCTTTCCTGATTAGCTAATGAAGATTGGATAAGGCATTTGCACATCAATCTTTTAATTCCTGCAAGAGCTTATTCCTTTCAACTTCCTTTTCCCTATGGATCTGTTCATTTATATAGACAGAGAAGTCCTTCATAGCTTTGACGAGTGTTCTGCATTTATCCATGTTGCTTCTGGACTCATCTATATTACATTATGGGATAATACTTTTGAGAGAAGCAATAGCCTCCTCAATCAAATTTTTTTTTTCTTCTAATTCCTTAACCATGTCAATTTTGCCTGAGGCCTAAATGGACTCAACAACTTCAAATTTCTAAAAAGGATTAATCTTCTAAATGTCAAGAATTATCTTGGAAGAGGTGATAGGCAAGATCATAAGTGTTGAAGTAAGTAAATTCTTCAAAAACCAGAACAAGTACTGGTGGAGATGCCGACAATTTCTTCTCTTTTCTCAGCTGTCCCTGCTACCAGTTCTTCACCTTTTTCTTGCTCTGTGTTTACTTCCTCTGCAGTTATCTCTTCTCCTTTTCTTCTAGTTTCCTCTCCTTTTTCAATTCTCTCTTCTTCTCTTTCAACTTCTTTTCCTTGTTCTTCATTTGCACTCACTAGAGTAGAATCTTTGTCTAGAGAATGAGTGTGTTCAATTTCTAGAGGATTCTTATCAAGATTGTATACTTCAGCATCAGTGTATTCTAGTATAAGATCTGCAATGTTTTTAGTATCCATTTCCTCTTGAGAGCATGTGGGGGCAGCGGGTGATGGAGAAGAGCCATCACCGATCAACATCCCAAGATTTCTTGCCATGCTTGTAAGCTTGTCAATGATACTTGCTTTCAATTTATATACAACTTCTTTGTTCTCCAAAGGGTATGTTCCATTTTCTTTGTTCTTAACTCAGAACAACCGAGTTCCTTAAAACTTGCTAATTCTTCCTCTTTTATGAGTTTAGAAATAATGAAAATAGCTTCATTAACAATGTCCTTATCTATTTACCTAGCATTTGCTTGGATTGTATTTAGACCAACCCAGAGACTATTAGGAATATCCTCTTTGAAATTATCTATACTTCCATCTAATCTTGAACAATACAAAACAAATGCTTGTGTTATGTTTTCTTTTCCTTTGGAAGTAGCAGAGTTGTACAAATCACCAACCTCTCTAGAGCTTCCATCTACAACTAGTTCAAATAAAGTATCTACATCAGGAGGATCACGAGTTACCTTTTTGGATTTCTTCTCCTGGACCTTAATTTGATACTTGTCTAGGTCTGATTCTGTTTCAAATTCTACAACAACAAGATTAGCCTCAGTGGATTTCGCTTCTTTCACCTTCTTGCTTGAAGTAGGCCAAGGAAGACCTTTCTTCCTCTTACCAGATGGATTCTCCATTTCTCCCAAAGGTTCAACTACTTTTGTGGAGGTACCAGATGAGCTACCGGTTGTACTCCGAGCAATTCTTCTGAGTGTCGCAAGACCTTCCTCTGACATACCTCCTTCTAACTTAATTTCTTTCAAAGTCTTCTATACTTTCTTATTGATTTCCTTTGAGATCTACTCTTCCCATATTTCTTTGAACTTTTCTTCTGTTGTGCCAAACCTCTCCTGAGAGGTGTCTACCAAAATCTCTAACAGAACTTTTGTAAGACATTCTGATACTTCATACCCCAATTCAAGTATCCACTGAGTTCTCGGTACAACTTCCATTACACATTTGTCAACTATGACTATGAATGTGATATCATCCTTATATTTGGTGACTACAGATTTAGGAATTCTATCCCTATTGTGCATCTTATACTGTAATAAAGATAAAAATGAAGTAAATTCCATTTCTTGTGCTATAGTATCAACATACCTCCTCATTCGCTCAACAATTTGGTGAGAAACTGGTTTCTTAGATGACCACACTATCGAACCAAGATCGCGAATTTCATGCATGAAGTAGAATAGTAAATAGAGTGCAAGGGTTCCAAACAAAATGCAACCTTCTTCTTTCTTTGTTTGCACTGATTTAGATTCTCAAGGAACTGCTCTCTGATGAGCTCACATAAGTTGTAGTCCACTCCATCTACCACCATATCATATGCAGTGTAGACAATAGTAGCTAAGATGGAGTTATCTCTGTTGGTGTAGTAGATTTTTTTTCCAATGACCTAGGCAACATACCTCACAACTATATTTGTAGCTATATGAATTGCTAGAGACCTGTCGTCAAAAACAACCTGAGTTAGGTTTTCTACTTCCTTATTTTTTACTTCCTTTGATACTAGAAGAATGTCAGTGTCATTCAACCCATTAAAAACCTTCATTACTTCTTTGCTAATCAGACGAGCTTCATATAACCACAAGAATGTGTCATGGAACCTGCTCATAGCCATTCGTACCCATTTATCATCAAAAAAGAAACACGAGAAGTCATTCCAAACATGTATCTTATTTTCAACCAGAACCTTTTATTCAGGTTTGACATTGAAATCATCACTAGTGAGCTCATTTACCCACAAAACAAGTAACCTATTATGATTGAATTCTTTGAGCTTCGAATGTATGCAGGCCCTAACATCTTTCGTAGGAATGACCCCGTGTGGGATTTTTGATAAATAACCAACTATATCATTTTCAATTGATATATCCAGATACTTCTTGAATTTAGGATGAGGCTGAGATGCCACATTGACCAAAGAGGGATTAGCCATAACTATAAGTACAGAGAAATAGAAAAACTCAAGAAAAATACCTCTTGCAGATACACAAACCCTAGGATGCATGTCAGCTTCTTTCTTCTCCTTAGCTCCTTGTGACCTTTTCACTTGAGTGATCAAAAGTGACTTGCAAATTTTACTTTTATGCTAATTTCGTAATAAATGCACCTTTTTTCATTAAATGCGCCACAACTCCTTTCACAATTCCCTATTCATTAGACAAATGTGACTTTATAGAATGTCCACAAGTTGCTTGCAATCCCCCTTTTTTTTCTTTCTCTCCCGGGCGATAGTCAGAGAGCAGCTAATTACTAGAGCAGATGTCTGCATCGGAGCTGGATCCATTATCTTCTTCCTTTCTCTAGATCTTCTTCATTTTGGCCTTAACTTCTTCCTTATCGATTTTCTTCGCTGGTTCAGTTGGCTTGACTACATCAGTTTTGTAGAATCTTGCAATGTGTCCAATTTTATTGCAATTATAACACCTGTTGGTTTACTTCTTTTGTCATGACCTGCACTAGTTAGGCTTGTGTCCATATGCATAACATGTATAACAATAACCACTAAAATAATTGTTTCTATTTGTTTTTCTACATTGATTAGAATTGTGACCATAACCATTACAATTATAACATCTACTGAAGTAAGATCTAACTTTCAGATTCATGCTATTCCTACAATTTAATGCTTTATGACCTAATTTATTACAATTAAAATAATGACCATTAAAAGAGAAGTGTTTCCTACTTACCTGTTGCTTTGTCGAAGAATTACCTTTGTCTTCTTTGCCAGATTTGGTTTTAGCTTCTTTTACTAGAGATCAGGTTCTTTCTTTTCATCAAGTTTATTGTGCAAGCATTTGCCAATTTCACAGCCTAAGCCTTTCTTATTTGGTGGTGATCTTTGAGTTGCTAATATTTCATCAAGATTTTCCAAACTTTCTTTGTATTTGACCTCTTGCTTCTTTGATTCTTCTAAATCTGATTTGAGAGATACAACTTCTTGTTCCAACTTCTTGCATTCATCAGATTCGTCCTTGATTACATTATTCAGATGGTCCTTGGTCTTTTCATCTTCTTCAATCTTACCTTTCAAATCAAGGATAGTAATATTTGCTAACTTGAGTTCATTACTGACCTCCTTATTTCTTATCTTGGATTTCTGGATCTGATCTTTGAGCTTACGGATGCAATTGTTTTCCATTTGAATATTTTTTGAGAGTGCCTTAATTTCATCTTCAATAGCTTCAAGATCTTCAAGGATCATGGACATGAGTTCTTTCTGATCCATGGTAGATCTAGGTATCATATGTTCAACCTTCCAGATCTCCTTTGAGTTGTTAGACTCTTCTAAAGGATTTGGCTCTGATACCAATTGTTGAACATCCAAAACACTGAGAGGGCAGGGGTGAATTAGTATTCCTCTAAAAATATTAAAACTTTTAAATAGCTATCCACATAACATAATTAAAATTACTGAACAATAACCAATATAACACAACACCACATAACATAGAGATTTTTATCGTGAAAACCCAAGATGGGAAAATCCATAGAGAGGGTTAACTCTCAAGTATTAAGTAACCGATTATAGAATATAGGGTGGCTCACTGCCGGTGGGCTCACTACCCAAGATACAAAATCTAGCTATTATAGCTGAGAGATGACTTACAGCCAGAGTATATGTTACAAAATTGAACTGTTATAATTGCATTTGCAAATGCATGAATACAGTTCTGGCTGAAGCACATATATCAGTTTCCACTATACATCACATATCATATCATATCATATCTTTTTGTTTATGTCACTTCATCTATATACGAGATCTGCATATCCACTTAGTCGGCTTGCATCGGAGATAGAGTCAGGTGAACATGTTACACAAGATGTTGGAGATGTCGACATAGATGCAAAAAGATATCCCACACTATACTGAATAGGGCCAGACCAAAAACTATGGTACAACATTGCATAGATCAAAACATATGCTAGTAACACTGTTGCTAAAACAAAGGATAAGCCAGAGGTAGGAATATTAGACTGATCAATGACATCAATGAAAAATATCAATAGAGGTGACACCTAACTTTCATCAATGAAGGATTGTTGAGGAAATATTTTCATTTGATGACTGTAAGTCAATGTGTACATGTCATTATTAGCCACATAGGTGATGATAAATAAATTATCCTACTACTCCAAGTAAAATTCTCAAGTTACAATATCACACTTAGGATAAATTATAATCCTATGTGAAGTATGAATATTATACCAATAATATCTAATGGAATTGTTGAGAAATAATGCCTCAAACATACTGATGTTCAGAACTTTACATTGTCGGACTGACAGTTGATTATCGTCAAGATAGGGTCACCAGTCTCATAAAAATCCCAATGGACTATTTGCTAAGAGTATTTGGGTTGTGTGTTGGCAGTGAAGCTGTATTGATGGGACATGATGAAGTTAGTGAGACTTTGAAGTCAGTCCCTTCAATCTTCCAATATGTTGTATGAACAAATGTGTCGGTGTGAGTGATGGTCTTTGCTAGGACATGGATAATATTCCCTTCGACATGGTGATGGTTCTCAATGGATGGCTCAAATCAAGAGGATCTAATGGTAACCGCTACCCCGCGGTTCCTTGGTGGGACCCAATTTGTACCTTAGCGGGGGTGCAAGGATTGGTTTGTCAATGATGACTTAGATGTCATGGTGGCAATGGGGACCATGGTGATAAGGAAAGGATCATTAGTGTGACTTGCGGTAGTGCAGTTCATACTGCCACCCCGTGATAGCCCATGTGGGTGACTTGTGGTGGTGTGGTGTGTGTCCCCCTAACCCACGATGGTTTGTCAAGAGGCTTGTGATGGTGCAATATAGTTCTTGCCATCTCGCGATGGTTAGATGTAAGTGTCTATAGTATGGCAGTAAGCTTTTAGCTTTGTCGGTGAGACTTCCTTGTATCAATGGGAGGTGCTAAGTCGTCCCCTCAATGTCTCAATAGCATGCGGTAAGAGCAGTAAATGATAAGCATATTGGTGTAATGGTAATAGTTCAGAGGGACGAGGATTTATGTTTCTTTGACATTCTGATACAACTTCGATGAAAGTAAAACTAGTGATGGTTAAGTTTGTTGGTGACGCTCGACTGGTATGGAAGATGGAACGACTGGTTCCTAGAACACTTAAGTAGTATATATGTAATGCCGTAGTGTAGTGAGATGAAAGGAGAGAGTGAATTAGAGAAGGGTTATGCTGTCAGACTATCTCCAGATGGAACAAGATGTAAATATCCTATAAAGGCTTAGAGCCTGTAATTGCATCTATAATTGTATTTTGTTATTGAATAATTGAATAGCAATCTGAGCTTTTGGAGTGGGGTTTTTTACTCGAAAGGGTTTTCCCCACGTAAAAAATTGTGTTCATGTTTTTTGTTCCATCTTTCATGTTTGTTGATCCTGCTTATTGAATCTATTTAATTTATGTTGCTAAAACTAGTTAAAGTTGCATAAACTTTCCTCTAAGGGTTAATGTGGGAAATGAACTATGTCTGATTCTGCTTTATGGCATAATAGTACATGTTTTTGAGGAAATATGATGAAATGGGTGTTATCAAAGGTACTACTGATCTCAAATGTTCACTTTGGGATGAACCAAAATTTCCCAACAAAAGGTATCAAAGCCATATTCTAGAGTTTGCTTATTCTTGGTGTTTCTGGTTCTCGGTATTCCTTCTATGAGGATTTATTAGTTTGGAAAACTTGAGGAAATATGAAGGAATCAGTTGATGATTGATCCCTTGGTGAGTGACATTTGTTTGTTGTTTTTTTTAGTTTCAAGAGACAACACACAACTTGAAGGATGGTGAAGACAAATAAAATGGAGTTGGTCATATTGAAATGATGTGACTTGAAGCTTGTGAGTTGGCAGCGGAATAATCCTGATGTATGAGGTGGAATATTTTTTCTTTGTGGTTGTGTTGCAACAAATATTTCATATTGGGTGTCTGTGTGAGAGGATCCCTGATGATAGGGAGAAGCTTGGGTTGTTTTTCAGCCATGGAGTAATGTGCTTATGCTGGGTGCTTTTTCCTAGTATTGGAAGGCATTGTCTTTTGTTACCCCAATTGCATGCAGACTATGGAGTTGATCTTTGGATGGTCTGGAAGCTTTTGTAATAGCCTATCTCCCTTGGATGCATGTGCATGTTGGTGGTTGTGGAGTTGGCTTGAAATGGGCTTGGAGTTCTTGAACTTCCCTTTTCCTTTTATGGATGTTTTGTACTTGCATGGTTCAAATTCATGTTTTTGGGTTTGAGGGTTATATAGATTTTCCTAAAAATCTATGGTTAATGCTCATATATGATAATCCATTATTTTGGTTTAGCCATTATGGTGTTTTCTATTTCGGACTTTTGGTCTTCCAGATGTAAAGTGGGTGTGGATGCGCATGGGTGTTTTACAACACAGTGGTTTTGCAGGTTTTACATGGTCAAGAAAAACTTGTGGTTATGTGGAGCTCTGTTTAAAGCTATTTTCTAGACCCTAGATTTTGGGGTGTTGTTGGATGAGATAGTTGCAATTTGCATACATGCTTCATGCTTGGTGTGATAAGGTGAGATGCTTTCTTTGCATGAGAGTGTTGGTATGTGATCAGTCACTCAACATTCTTGTGGTGATGCTTGTTGGATTCCTTGACTATGGTGCTCAGGTTGTGGACTTGATTGGCGAATTAGTTTTGTGTATGATCTAGTGTTTGAGTCATGTTGTCTACGTGATTATTCTCTTTGATGTCTTATTTTTGTAGTTTCCAGTGCGATAGTGGGTTTGTGTGTTATTTTGTTTGGATCTAAGGGTTGTGTAATGTTGTGGGATGTCTTTACCTACATGTTTGTTGTGGGACAACTTGAAAGAGGATTGTTTATATCCACAAGGTTTGATTTTGTGATGATACAAATCTGTTAGCTGGCCTTGTCTATGGTCACTTGTGCATTGGTGTGGTTGCTTTGAGATGAGAGGATGGATGATATGAGAGCACCTGAATAGCCAATTATGGGGACTAGAAGCATGTGTATCACGATGTCATGAATAGCCTAGATACTTAACTTGGTATAAGCTTTTGATAGTGATGGTATTTTTACTTGGTTTGGAGATCTTTGTGTCACTTGGTTTTATTTTCAGATGGACATGTTGATGTGTGGACTTGGAGGATTTTCATATTAGCATATTTTTGGTCATGATGTTTGGAGAGCTCAGATGTCATGGTTTAGTGGTCCAGCTTTAGAAGTGACTATGGATGAATTATCTTCTTTAGTGTTGCAAATGTTACTAGAAGGAGCTCTTAGATCCTGTTGCTACAAAAGGGTTCTTTCACATTTGCATGGACATTATTTGAAGATGTGGGGACCATAGTGATAAGTAAAGCATCATTAGTGTGACTTGTGGTAGTGTGGTTCATACTGCCACCCCATGACACCCCATGTGGGTGACTTGCAGTGGTGTGATGTGTGTCTTGCTGACCTGTGATAGTCCGTGAGGAGGCTTGCAATGGTGCGGTATAGTTTCTGCCATCCCACGATGATCAAATGTAAGTGTCTATGGTATGGCGGTAAGTTGTTAGCTTCGTTAGTGAGATTTCCTTGTATCGATGGGAGGTACTAAGTCGTCCCCTCGATGTCTCAATCGTGTGTGGTAAGAGCAGTAAATGATAAGCATATCGATGTGATGGTAATAGTTTAGAGGGACGAGGATTTATGTTTCTTTAACACTTTGATAGAACTTCGGTGGCAGTAAAACTAGTGACGGTTAAGTTCATTGGTGACACTAAGATAGTATGGAAGATGGAATGATCAGTTCCTATAATGCTTGAGTAGTATATATGTAATGTCATAGTGCAATGATATGAGAGGAGAGAGTAAATCAGAGGAGGGTTATGCTATCAAACTATCTCCAGATGGAACAAGATGTAAATCTCTTGTAAAGGCTTAGAGCCTTTAATTATATCTGTAACTGTAGTTTGTTGCTAAATAATACAATGGCGATCTGAAATTTTGGAGTGTGGGGTTTTTTACCTAAAATGGTTTTCCCCACATAAAAATTTGTGTTCATTTTTTTTTGTTCCATCTTTCATGTTTGTTGATTTTGCTTATTGAATTTGTTTAATGCATGTCGTTGAAACTGGTTAAAGTTGCATAAACTTTCCTCTAAGGGTTAATGTGGGAAATGAACTATGTTTGATTCCGCTTTATGGCATAGTAGTACGCGTTTTTGTGGAAATCTAATGAAATGAGTGTTACTGATGGCATTATTGATCTTGAATGTTCGCTCTAGGATGAACCAAAATTTCCCAACAGGAACCTTATACACTTCTTGTTATTTTATTTTATTTTTTGGATTTATATAAAGAGATGTTTATCCAGTCTTATGAATAAGACTTAACCCTAATAACATGACTTGATAAAACTCAAAGTTTGGACAAGTCAGCTCTACTTGAAAGAACAATATATAAAATAATATTTATGTTTGTTTCACAAAGTTTATACAATTTAAGGAGATAAATATGGACACACCAAGCAAAACAAACTATAACACATTATGTGAATTTTAAAGGTTTAAGCTATAAAATTGCCAAAATAAATTGAAGAAAAGAACACTAGTAGATAATTTTTTTTAAATGAACCCATGTTTTTACATAAGGAAATACATTCAATTACTCAAGAAAATATTTTGTTAGTACTTAGAATATTTGATGAGATCAAATATTGATTATAGGTAATGTAGTAGAACTAGAAGAGAAAAATAACTCCTTGCATTAATAATGAATAAATAATTAAATATTCTCCTTAGACTATTGAAAATGAATACAATAAACAAATATAGAGTAATTTACCTTCAAGTAACCCATAATTGAGAACCAAGTCAACCATTAGGCAATTTGCACAATATATGGCTATACTATTCATATCAAAAACACATCTTGATGAGGCCATCTAATGATAATTATATTATTCCCTTGAAATATTTTAAAATATGTTCATTCATATTTTTTTAGAGATATAGAACTAAGTGTTTGAATACTCTATTTGTTCTCCAAATATCTAACTAGTTTGAGTGAAAAAAATTGCATTTGATATTATGCATCTAATAAATAGTATTTTCCACAATAATTCAATAATTCTTTGTAATGCACATCCTTTTCTTTAAAAAAGTTGTACCAAGATTTTGATATGTTGACACATGTAAATATATTTCCCAAAGTTTAGTGATACATAGCAAGGGAGACCAATACTAAATAATATAAAGTATACAAAATATTGAAACAACTAAATGTATTATTGAAAAAAATACTAATTATGAAATAATTTCTCATGTATAATGAAAGCAATAAAATATTACAAGATTTCATAAAAACTACTAATTTTGAAGTTAATGGATTTTTTAAAGTATCCATTTGGGTGAAGCCACAATATTGGTTTACAATTTGATGGAGGAAGGAAAACTCATAAAAAATGATCTCCTGACAAAAAAATTGATTTTAGGGGTTCGAATGAACCTACAGGTTCGAGCGAACCCATTTAAATGCCCGCCCTCCATTTCCTGCCCCAAAAAACAAAGGAAATGCAAATTAAAAGGTGGTTCGCTCGAACCCTTAGGGGTTCGTTCGAACCCCCCTTATCCCTCATTCTCCCCCTCAGACACAAAAAAATCTAAATTTTTGCACTTCGGAGCTCAGGTTGAACATGAAAGTGGTGGAGACTTCACAAACCCAACTAGAATCAAGTAGTCCTCAGAATGAGCTATCCAACAAATATAATTTTAATACATCTTGGTTTTATTATGTATTTATTTTTTTAGTTTTATTAAACATAGGGTTTTCATTGAAAATCAGGCTCTCTGTTCTGCACATGTGGAAAAATAGTAGATTATCAATTTTTTTTTTGAAAAATATGAGTGCACACCAGATGTTGAAGTCCTTGATCCAAAAAAAAATAAAAATTTTGATACATACAAAAAAAGTTACGCATTATACAGTCGCACTATGTCTGAATTGTAATTGGTTTGATTTTAAAACTTGATTAAAGAAAAAATATTCAATAAAAAACTATCCAACCAAGTGGAAGCACTAGATATCAGAGTTACAAATCTAAATTTGAAAGAATTAGAATTTTATCCTTCATAGGAAAAAAGTTATGCATTATACGATGAGCATCACTTTCTAAAAATGTTGTTTTATGAAAAAAACTAGTTTTTGAGGGAGATGGAAAAAGAAGTGCAAACTGATTCCAAAAATTTTGAAAAAAATATATTTAGAATCTACAGACAAAATGTCACGAAACTCTAGTTTGCATCATCTTCAAATTCCTCACAGTTTAGCCGTTGTAGGTGCCTGAAAGTGAAGATTTAGTTAAAAAAAATTATTTCAGTGTCCAATTTGGCCAAAAATTGTAAACCACTATTGTGGGATCACCCATTGGAATATTTGGATCCTAACACTTCACAAATAAGTGACCAATAAACCAAAATATGTATGTCTTTCACACACAATGACAAGTTGTGGGCTTGTTGAAATATCATCTTTTATTATTTGAATGCTTATTCCATTTCCAAATAAAATCTAGAAAATACATATTTCCAAGATTGTTTTCCATCTCAACTTGTATTGACATCCTTGTTCTTACACTTAAATAAATCTAACATAGTGAAAGTGAAGCCCAAAACTAGAAGCTTGAACTTTAGATTTAATTTTTAATGTTCTTTTCAAGTATTTGTTATAAGTCAAGTTTAGGAAATGTTTATGCAATGTGTTGCTATGTCATATGGCATTTAAAGACATTCATTTATGCATTTAAAGATATGTTGGATGTGTAAGAAAATAAGAAAAGAATTATAGCACACTTTTATTTCTAGAGGAACAAAAGAATTGTATATGGATATAGGCCATCTACATGTTGGTAAATATTGTCTTTGATATCACTCATCATCATTAATTTGGCCGACTTAACGCTTTGATAATTTAAAAAAAATATTTTTTCATAAAATTATGTCATTTAATTATTTTAATAATGGATCTATTGTGAGCCTAACAAATCTACATTCATTGAAGGGTCAATAAACTAAAAATTGTAACATAATTACAAGACCCTTTGAATCTCCATAAGAAATATTGTAGCACATATCAAAGGGATCTAATCTACAATCTAGAATTAGATTGGACAAGCAATTAGAATAAATCTCTCATGGTATTGCAAGTGGTCTCAATCAAAAGGGTGATATGTAAGAAACCAAGAAGGTTTGAAGAGTTGAAATGGACAACCCCTAAATTGTTGGGAAATAAATTTTCACTCTTGGTTTGTCATTTAATTTGTGGAGTTAAAGTATTGTTTGTTTAGTTAAAAAAATAAGGTTTTTTAACCTCAAAACTTTGAAAAAATATGAGCAAAATTAAAATTTGCATCAAGAAAAGTGAAATATGTTTGAAAGCTAGGTTGGAAATGAGTTTAAACCTAAAAACTAATACATCATGTGCAGGGCAAGGAAGTAGACAAGAACTAGAATAAAGATTAGGAATGTTATATTTACACAACCATCTAGTGCATGTCAAGATGCTAATGACAATGCCCGATTCAGTTGCTTTGGGTTTCTACCCATCACCCTTAGCCTTTACCTTTGTAAAAATCATGTAAACATTCACAACCAAGTTTAACATTAAAAACGCTAACCCTACCACAAATGCTCCCTTGTGTAACATTTGGATTTATAAATCATCGACATCAAAGATGCCTTATCCTAATATTTGGTATAGTATGCATTGCACGCTACTCCTACCACCAAGCACACCTCTGTTATCAATATAAGAAGCCATGGAACCAATAGTCATTCATGCCAACCAAATAAAGTCTTACATCACCATCAGTTTGTGTTATCATATCAAGATGAGCTAAAAGCTTAGACAATTTTTTATCTTCTCTATTCTTTAAAGAACATTGACCACCATCTTGTGTATTGTGTGAGATTTATCCTTTAAAACAAATTAATTTTTTTTTATAATAATATTGTATTTTTAAAATTCACTCTACAATCCTCTAGGTCCCTATGATATGGTTATTCTAATCAATACCTTATGCTTAGCTTTCCATATAAACTCATAAAAGTCTAGAGATAAGAATCATGATCTATACCTAAATGCCCATCACCACTCTCAATCCTAATCTTGATCAACTTTTCCATTTTCAATTAATGGTCAAAATAATTCAAAAGGCATATACGCAATTAAAGAGCATAATAGAAATATTAAAAGGTCATTATATGGAATCTGGAAATCTAATGTCTTTAAGGTCATTATATGTCAATGTCCCTTGGTCTAGAGGTGAAGTTGAATGGAATTGAACGGACACACCAAGTGCAAGACCCAACATCATAAGGGATGAGGTCACGATCGAACTCCATGTGACTTTGGTGGAATGGATACCCCTCAAGTTTTAACTCTTGACCGAAGAGATTTCAACCAACACTCGTACTCCTACATCAAATAACAAAATGATCTTTTATAAATGATGCAAAATCCTCTATTTCAAAGAAGAGTTTTCAAATATTAAAAGGGAAGACACCTATCATTGATACTCATTTCATTCCTAGCTTCATACATTTCACATCTTCACTCTACATTAAAAAGTTAGAAATGGCATGTGTCGGTTCAGATTGTTTTAGTAATATCTCCACCACGAAAGGTCGGTTACAGATATTTTAGTGACAGGAAGGTTGCTTTTAAAGCGAAGATATTATAAGAAGCTTCCACGCAATTTCACCTACTAAAATAAGACCAGGAATATATGTTTAATAGTAAGCAGCAAAGGCGTACACGCCTTCTCAGTTATTAAACTAGTAATAAATTAGTAGTAGTGGATAAGCTTTCATTAAAGTCGCCTGAAGAGCATAAAATTCTATCTTTCGCCTGAACAGATATAAAATGGTTGACCAAATTAATGTTTGGATAATGTTATCTCTAGTGGATAATGTTATTTTAATTTTGTATTTGTTGGAAATTTTTTTAATAAATATTATTATGTTTTTAAGGTTAATTAAGAGTTCAAAGTTTTGAGAATTAATTATTTTATTGAAAATATTTAAAAAAGATTTAGCTCAAAACATATGCATAAATATATATCTTATCAATTATCTTATGTATCACTATATAATTGACTGTTTCTTTTATCTAATTAGTAAAAATAGACAATCCTTCTTTGTCTATTTTTAAAACACAAACATAACTACTAATACTTAACTTTATAAGTAATAAATAAAAACTTTAAAAATAATAATTGTAAAGCACTATCATAATAACTATTAGAACACTCATATTTATTAAATTTTCTTTATGTAACATTTTTATGGATCTATTTTTTAATTGAAAGAGACACGCCTTGTCTCTTATAGCATTTCATCCTTTGAAGCCATAGATTCTTAATTATAAAAAAAATTCTTGTAAATGAAAGTATATATATAGACACAATTGATGTTTATTAAAGTGTATTATATCATGATGAGTAAACATACATTTAAATTACATGCATCCTTCAAATAAATTGTTATATATAGGGGGAATTGGTATGTCAATGTCACTCAAATATTAAAATTGACCCATTAACATTTCTAGAAGATTTGAACCTTGATGAATGATATACTTATGAAACATACTATCATCCTCACCAATTCAATTCAACCAATTAAATTATAACTCTTCAATTTAATTAAAAAATATAATATAATATAATTGTTTTGATTTAGATTTTAGTTGTTGACATTAATCTATTGAAAAGTTCAATCTTTAATTTTTTCATCATATTTGACTTTTTCAATAGATTTGGTATATGAGAGAGAATCATGAAAGCTTTCACATTTTAATGACAAAATTATTCCTTAATTTTTGTCTCAGATATTATCACATTTAAACATGGTTCAATTTGTAGTGATGGTGGCACTTTATTGAAGTCATCTCTTTTTTAAAGATATTGAAGTTCTTAATTGTCAATATCAATCTTTTAATGGGAATTATTGTTTTTTATTTTTATAATGACGTGGAAGTTTTCATCTTTTATAGAAGTGTGATGGTGAGTTTTGATATTTATATTATTTTCTATTTGATTTTATATTTATTTTGAGAATATATTTATTTATTGATAAATATTGTAATTTTATGAAAAAGGTCATTTTCTTCATTTTTATTTATTCTTATATACACACATTCTTATATATTTATTCACTTCTTATTAATAAATGTATACATTTTGATATATGCATCTTAATTAAGTATTAATTAGTATATATGTTCTAAATACATTTATTTGAAAAACTTGAGAGATATCAATCTTTAGTTATTATATTATTTAAGAGTTATTTTATTTTACTTCAAAGTTACTTTATTTTATTTACATTATTTATGAAGAATTATATTTACTAAAAAATTATTTTAAATACATCTAGATCTAAAATATGTCGAGTAATATAATTCAAACTATTTTAATTATTTAAGAGTTATTTTATTTTACTTTAAAACTATTTTATTTGCTACATACATGCATAAAAATAAATATAAAATAAAACAATTTTTTTAGTTTTACTTTACTTTGTCAATAATAAATACAAAAATATATTACAAATGGATTTACTTTTAGTTAGTAAAAAATCAATATTTATTTTTTAAATATAAAGACAATAAAATTTTAAAATATATATTAATACCAACCAAAAAATTATTAAAAATATATAATATTTACTATAATTTTTAAAGTAAAAACAAAACAAAATAATTAGGGTAAATATAAGGTAATTGGATTATAAAATGGTAAAAAAGTATTTAAGAGACCAAAACATGCATGTGTATGATCTACATTAAAAATTGTAAATGAGAATTTTTTTTTTAAGTCTTCTTGTGAATAGATGCATATGATATTGAAATTTGTGTTGCATCCCCTAAGAACCCTTTATTTTCATGTGAGAGTTCCTAGTATCATTGTAAGTTGGACTATGGATGGAACTTGTATTTGTAAATATTGTTAGTGTGTGTGAGAGAGAGATGGTTATGAACACTTAATGTTCAATATTAATTAATGTTATTATTATTTTATCTTTCAAAATTTAATGTACTAATTATGTTTTGACTAACCCTAACTAATATTGTTTTGGTGGTGTGATAGGGCAAAAATACTTATTAGAAAATAAACAACAAACCAAAGAGTGCAAATAACAACTAAAAACACCCTACACCTCAAGATTGGCCTAATGATTAACTTAACTAAGCAAAAGGAAATATTTCACCTTGTTGAGTTGTCCCTTTGGTTGGTCCTTTGATCTTCAATGTTGTATGCTCCTTGGAAGGAAAAAGATGCAAGCTATGAGATGAGATGATGATGGAAAAATGAGTGAAAATGGATGCAAGTATGCAAATTTGGCTAAGTATGGCTCAAGAGAAAATTTTGCAAGAGTTTGGCTAGCATAAAATGATCTCCCTAAAATGAGAGAAAAAAGGGGGTATTTATAGAGAATTTTGGACTCTCTAGGAAAATGGATGGCTGAGATTGAGCCACCAAGATCAAGATGTAGGGCTAAGGTGAGTTGATAATTCACAAGCCCTCACATCTTGACATGTGGCATGTGAAGTGGCTTGAAAAAGATGATGTGTACATGAGGTGGAAATAGGGTACATGACATGGAGGTACTACATAGTACCTTGGGATTGGACAAGATCTCCTCATAAAGGATGTCCTTGTCCCCATGTGGGTGAGAGGACATGTGAGGAATTAAAAATTCCTCAAATATCCTCATGGGGATGAGAAAAAGAATTTTAAATTCTAAGGCATGCATTGGGGGATTAAATGTGAATTAAAAATTCACATGGGGAATGGAGTGCCTTCTCTAAAAGGAGAAAGCCTTTAATGGAGTTGACTTAGGACACATTCCATAAATGATATGGAGATTAGGTTGACCTAATTAGGTGATTAAGGTTGTGCAAGTACTTGATTAGATAAATTAATGACAGATTAGAGGCAAGTGGGAAATGATGGAGGATGTGACCCTAATGATGATTAGGGAGGTGCACATCTTAATCATAAGTTAATTATGATTAAGAAAGAGGGTTAAATTGTTAAGAGGGATTAAAGACCAACTTGCAAACGTCAGAGGATGTGACAATGAAAGAGAAAGTGGGGAATTTAAAAAATAAATTTAAAATTCCAAGAGATAATATAACTAAATTAAATAAAGTGGTGTATTTATTTAATTTAGAGAGGAAAGAGGGGAAAAAGTATTTATTAAATTAAATACTTTGGAAACCTTATGGTGGGCACAAAATATTAATTAAATGAGTGATTTAATTAATACCGGCAAAGATGACGAATTACATGAGCAAAGGGATGATTAAGGAGACGATTTTGACCATATGGAAGTGGTCAAATTTAAATGTCTACATTTTTCCCCTCTTCGAAACACTATTAGGATAATAGGGTTTCAAAGAAAATAAAATACAGATGACTCTATGGAAGAAGCGACCGGAAAAGAGATACCCCAACATGGGAGAGTTTGCATGAGCCACCCGAACGGAGGAGAATTAAAGGGGATGTCTCGGTCTCGCAAGAGAAGGCTTATGACGAAAGATTGAGAGAGAATGGTAGGGTATGCCCCCCTCGAGAAGGGGGACGGGGAAGGAAAAGGGGGCCCCAAGAAACTTCTCAAAAGTATGAAGCGGTAGATATCGTTGGAAAGAGCACAAAAAAACAAGAAGATTGGTGCTTGAACGGAGGAAAACAGGTATATGTTGCACAAATGGCGGCCCCAGGAAGATAGGGGTGAGTGAATTAGTTGAGGGGGAAAAAAGGTTAAATAAAGGAAAAAATTCCATTTATTTTAAAAGGTGAAAAGGGAGGGAAAAAGCTATAAAAGGTAATTCTAAGAATTACCTCTCCTCATTTGGACAACTGTCAAGTGAGGAGGAGAGAGAGAAAAGGAGAGGACAAGAGGGAGAGTGCACGATGCTGGAGTACAACACCGACATTATCCACCGGGGGGACGAGAGGCGACACTTCTTCAGCGAGTGTGTTGTGCCACGCCAAGTTAGTTCAAAACCCAACTTTGTGATTTTGGTCAATTTGCTTAAATTTTTCAAAAAAAGAAAACATGGGTTTTGTTGGGTCGGGCGGGATGAAAAATGGGTTGGAGGGAAAAAAAGTTAGGGGAAGGGGGGGTTACACCTGGGTCCCATGGATTGATGGGGCTACTAGCTCGTGGGTGGGTCTGCCCGTGCATGGGGGGTTTGCCTGGGCTTGGGCGGGTCCACCTGAGTTGGGTGGAGGCCCGCCCGCAGGCCCAAGCGGGTCCTCTCGGACTCAGGCATATCCGCCCGTGAGCTCAGGCGGGTCTACCCGAGCTGGGCGGAGGCTCACCCACCTGGGCCTGAGTGGGTCCTCCCGGGCTTAAGAGGAGGCCCGCCCGTGGGCTATGGCTCAGGTTCGCCCAGGCTCGGGAAAATCTGCCTGCTACCTTGAGCAGGTTCGCCCAGGCTCGAGCGGATCTGCCCGCACGCTCAGGCGGGTCCACCCGGGCACTAGGGCAGGTTCGCCCATGGAGCCGGGCGGGTCCACTCGAGTTGGGGTGGGTCCATCCAGGGACTGGGGTGAATCCGCTTAGGGCCCAGGGCAGGTCCGCCCCAAGCTAGGGCAAGGATCCGAGACGATCGAAAATATAAAGGTAGGGAAAAAGGAGGAAAGATGTGGGATGGGAGAGAGAAATCTCAGGGTGGGAAGAAGTAAGATAAAAGGGGGGGAAAAATGACACTAGGGGAAACTAACATAGTGTTTATGTTATGGATGCAGAATATTGAGAGCTTGCGGACACGGGAGAGACGGTCGGAGGTGCTGACAAAATGCATGGCGACGATGACGGGCACAAATCACTAGAGATTAGCAGAGGCAGGGCTGCTCCATATGTTATCGTATCCAACGATTAAGGCCCACAAGGCCATGCTAACAGCCTTGATAGAGCATTGGGATTCAGTGACATCGACATTTCATCTACCGACTGGGGAGATGATAGTGACGCTAGAGGATGTTTGTCAGATTTTGAGGCTCCCTATAGTAGGGCTTGCAATTAGCGAGTGTTGGGTAGCGGGCGAGGCACTGAACAAGTCCGTGCAGGTTGTATTTGGCAGTGACGAGCTACCGATTCAGCGACACCAGCTGGATGTGGATAGATGCTTGTCATACAAGGTACCGACATTGTCATTGTACCTAGCCGGGATGATTAGTGGGATACTGGTGTTAGACCGAAGTGGTCGATTCTTGTCTCTTAGGTTTATCGAGGTGATTCGTCATATCATTGAGGGTTGAGAGGGTCAGTTTGTGTGGGGAACCTGTATGCTGGCATAGCTATATCGGGATATGCACCGGGTATGTTATCAAAGGGCGTTGAGTGTGACACATGTTACATTGCTCAGGTCTGGGCTTCAGAGCACTTCAGGGTGACTAGGCTGATCGTGTGGAGAGCAGGAGAGCAGGATGACAGAGATGTCATGGCTTAGGGTTGGGGGCAGAGGCGGGAGCGATACTATGGTATCAAGATGTTAGAGATGTGGATGTATGGAGGAGACGACTGGATGATGTGTAGGTGGAGATGATAGTATGGCGTCCGTATTTGTTGCGGCGCTTCAGGGGCTTGAGGGATGATGAGGAGGCACACAGTGGTTACTTCTTTACCTGATGTTATATTATTGGGAGAGGTCCGCTTGTAGTGGAGCTGCACAGACTCGATCAGGTGATGCGATAGTTTGGAGTGAGGTAGGACATTCCCGCGGGGCGGGAGATGTTCTGATGATTGACACAAGAGTGGCTATGGGGGGCTGAGCTAGATCTGGATGTAGTATGAGAGGAACTGGAGGCACTGCAGTTTGTGCCATACCCAGGCAGGTGGGAGGGGCAGAGGGATGCAGGAATGATAGATAGATATCGACAATGGTTTAGGTGATATCCACCTCCATGGATTACCCCAGTAGTGTCGATTGAGGGAGCACTAGGGTTCGGATCATAGGATGAGAGACGGTTGAGGGCAGAGGGACCAGTACCCCGAGGGCGACAGAGAGGAGGTCAAGAGAGAGGAGCACAACAAGGGGAGGGACAGGAGATGATTGGAGCAGCTAAGGAGCCAGTGAGAAAAGCCAGGAGGAGGAGACGACGACGTAGAGCTCGAGGAGGAGATGGAGTAGAGGAGGGAGAGGATGAGGCTAGGGCTGCGACACAACAGGATAGGGGGCTGGAGGTCTAGAGAGAGAGGAGGTAGGAGGCATATGCATCCCTAGGAGATTTGCAGTAGGAGAGAGAGGAGAAGGTCGAGGCCAGCAGAGCGTGGGAGAGACAGGAGGCAGACATGGCCAGAGGGAAGTAGCGACAGAGACAGGAGGTAGACGTGGCCAGTGGAGAGCAGGAGAGGATGACAGGGAGAGGGGGAGCCCCTTGGTGATTGATGTGGATAAGATGGAGGCGTCGGCAGAGAGTGAGGGGTATGAGCTGTGAGAGATGGACATTGACTTTGATGTGCATGATATCACACCACTGGCGACAACACCAGCTAGAGGAGAGGATCCCGTAGTGGTGTTGAGAGAGATTATGAAGAGACTACGCCTCAACGAGCATTGATTACAACAAACAAAGGCAGAGCGGGTTAGATTAGAGGTAGAGCTAAGTGAGCTATAGGCACGATTCACCCAGGGTGATAGAGATTACTTAGTCTTGGCCACACTGGTGTCTGATGTGGAGAGGAGATTATTGAGAGAGAGGGATGAGGCACGAGATGAGGTAGTTGTCCTGCAGGCAGAGATAGAGAGATTGTGAGCGGAGGTGGCTAGGGAGCATGAGGAGGGAGATGCAATGAGATGGGGGAGAGACTGTTTGGTGGTGGAGGTAGTGATACGATAGGTTGTTGGAGGGGGGACAGGGTAGGAGCCATCAGAGACTGGGGCGGGGAGTGCCGAAGATATAGAGGGTATGCAGGGATAGTTAGCGCAGTTATGGAGAGAGAGCATATCTGCACTAGGAGCAGGCCAAGCTTAGAGACAGAGTGGACTGTTTAAAGAAAATAGTTGGGGATGTGGGATTGATGCATTAGAGAGAGGAGATGAGGATGGAGATACGCATGCTACGGACAGAGAGAGACGTGGCACAGGAATAGGTACAAGTCATAGAGGCAGATAGGGATGTGATACAGACATGTGATTAGGTGTCTAAGAGTGAGAGGCAGGTGGCAGAGACATAGGTTCAGTCTCTTCGGAGAGAGAGGGATGTAGCGGTGTCACAAGTGTCAGGTCTTCGGCGAGAGCGAGATTCTGCCGAGTTGAGACTTCAGGCCTTCAGAGGGATAGGGATGCAGTGAAGGCTTAGGAACAGGCTGGACATAGGGAGAGAGATGCCGCAGAGGTACAGATACAAACATTGCAGAGTGAGCGAGACACAACACAGGCTCAGTTGTGAGCAGCGCATGGTGTGGGGGGCAAGCCAGTGGCAGAGGTACAGGGGTTACGGGCATAGTTACAGGCTGCAGAGACTGAGAGAGACAGGGCTACAAAGAAGGTACAACAATTGACAGTGGCATAGGAGGCTTGGGTATAGGAGTGGAGAGCTATTAGTGGAGATCGAGACAGGTCTAGACTTGAGCAGAATGCCGCTAGGCATTTGGCTGTGCAGTGAGATGATTATATGCAGGAGGCGAGTTATTGGAGGTGTGCGTATGAGCATGTCATTCCAGATTTGGCATAGCACACAATGTGCTACATCAAATAGGTACCTCAGATGCCAACACCGTCCCAGTCATTAGGGACACGTACCAGAGGTTATAGTGACTATCGGTAGACTCCTCTCAGTGGTTACTAGGGGACTCCCACCTGCAAGTATCAGGGGATTCCCACGCATAGAGGGCCAATGCCGGACTCTCCTCAGAGATCAGATATGGGTAGCTCACAATAGAGCAGCTAGAGAGCAGATGACAGGATACCAATTTTTTTGACAGACACAGGATGGAGTGTTAGTACCTATTGGCAGAGATCAGAGGTGCTCTACATCTTTGGATTTTGTAGCTTATGCGATGATATATGATGGATATGTGGTAGATTATGCTTGAGACTTTGTGAGATGTACATTGTATTATTTTGATTATGATATGGGACAGTCCTTATTGACACTATGTATTATGTTTTTTGTGATGGATGATTCAATTTATGCATGCATATGTATATGATATTTCATGCTTATGTGGATGGATGATCTGATTTATTTATGCACATGTATATGATATCACATGCTTATGTGGATGTATGATTTGATTTATTTATGCACATGTATATGATACGACATGCTTGATTTGATTTATTTATGCACATGTTTATGATACGACATGCTTATGTGGATGTATGATTTGATTTATTTATGCACATGTTTATGAGAATGGATGATTTGCTTTATGTATGCCCATGTTTACGATACTTCATTCTTATGTGGATGGATGATTATGCATATACTAATGTTGATAATGCAAGATGATATGAATATTTGGTATGAAATGTAATTAGGATGTAGCCAACAATATGTTTTGGCGGGTGATAATGCATGTATGATGTAAATGTCAATATGGATGTGTATGGATTAAATGAAACTATGATGCTTAATCTAATCAGCCTATGAATTATGAAATATATTGAACCTATAATGTAACATAAAATATGAATGAAAGATGAGTTTCTATAATGCAAACCTAAGTGTCAGTAAGGACTTGCATGAGAGTGTGGATAGGTGATAGGTGTGTTGTGGGTGTGATACTGCACCTGTCAAAAAAAACATTAGTATCTTGAGAGGAAGATCAAGAGGGAAAAGAGTCAAGACCTTGCACAACCTAAATCACAAGTCCTAGGTCATGAAGAAGGTTGAATGGAGAGTGTATGTAGTGAAATGAAATGCAATGCAATTAAGAATGCAATTTTCCATCTTCAGAGCATTGATTTTTTCTATAGCATAAGATACCGAATACCCTGATATGTAAGACCAAGGTGGGTTGGCATCCAATGCATGAAACAAACACAGAAAACAAAAAGGCTATCTTGACACCCCAAGGTCACGATGACCGGTCGGGCTAGGTATTGGGATAACCACAAACACACAAGGATGCCCCAGCGTAACACAAGACCTGAGGGATCTTGGTGGGTACTACGTGAGACAACTGAGAAGACAACAACAAAGAAAAGATCAAGATACACCCCTATGTTGACGAGTCAAAGAAAACCATGATACGGTGGATCAAGGCGACCATGACAAGTGCTGATAGGGAGCTCAAATGATAAATAGAGTCCAAAAGCATCAAAAGATCACAATCAATTTCAAACGTCCTTTTCCATAGGATCAAGGGGATGGATGGGATTGAAGTGGTCTACTAGGAAGGATGCATCCTGTTGAGACCGATGATAGATACTAAACTAGAATGACCCAGTTGACGCATGATGTTTTCCATTAACTAGATGTCTTGACACTAGGGGATTTTGTTTGTGGAGAATGAGCCGAACAAGGACATGGACTGACACACCCTACAAACCCAGGGGCTCAGGGGTCAATAAGAGATTAGCCTTGCCTACATGAAAGTGCAGAGCCCTCGTAGTTCATGAAAAGACTATGGATAAAGTGGAAAGATGACAATGGTGATTGATGATGAATGACACATGTCATGACACACAAATGCCTCGGGGGAGGATCAAATGATCAACCTTGCCTATGTAACAGTGCAGGGGCAACATAGTTCGACTAAAGACGTGACAAAATGAGGTTTAGATGGATACCGACACGATGGGGGGGCCTATATGAAGACACAAACCAACCGGCGATTAGACGAATGACGTAAGCTAAGAGTGGGATATTGAAAAGCTTCGGATGAGGGAAAGCCTTGATGGATCATCCAATGTTCAATAAAAATATACCAAGCGGCCAAGGATGGGATGGGTGAGGATGATAGTGTGGATGAAAGCATAAAATAACTAGGATACCAGGTAGATAATAATTAAGCCCTCTATGGATGACACTTGTTACCAAGTTTTTTAATTTTTTAAATTTTAATTTTTTTTTATTAGGTGGGGTTATTGTTGACGCCAAAATTTGACGAGGTAATAGAGTCTTATGGGAAACTTAGTTTAAAGGGGACCTTTTGCGCTAAACTGAGTAACCTCTAGATTTTTAGAGAAGTCAACTTCTTCTATAATGGGGTTTGGAAAGGGAAAAGGAAGTAGATATAATAAACTCTAACCTAAGGCGATGCGCCAAGATTTAATGATGGCATGATAAATCATAGATTTAAAGGCCTGAATGGTATTCTTGTATTCCAAAACATCAAAGACTTAAGATTATAGCATAGATAATTCATTTATTGACATAAAATAATATTGCATACATTCTCATTGCCAAGAAGAGTCATTAGACATGATCTAGGTAAGCAAACTTGCATTCAATATATATAAAAATTCTCAAATACATTATCAAGACAATATAAAACACAGTTCACAGTTTGATCAAATAACATGAAAAAACAGAAAGGTCGAACAATTGGCACAGTTTGAGAGTTTTTGCAATTATAATAAAACAGTAAAAAGGCCTTACATCTTTTTACTAAAACCAATGTGTTTTTCCCCAGTTCCGGACCATTTCTCAACAACAAAAAAAGTATATATAGCAGGAAAACCTCCCACCACCTCAGAGAACAATAACAGAAAAGATCTCGCAATCTTCTGCAATGATGTCTGAATCAAAATATTCCCAAGACTGTTACAACAGGATCGAGTTGGAACACAACATCCAGTCATCCCGGGCATAGGTGCATCCTCTGCAATGATGGTGGTGGTCCTGGTTAGACAAGTGTCATCTACTGGAGCGAATGATATGATAAGCAATAACCAATAGCATTATTTGGTTCATCTGGTTCATCGCTAACAAAACAGATCCATGCTTAGGCACGTGGTAGTCTTTCGCTGCTCGCATGAACCTTTCTTCCATCGTTGTAGAGGATTTGCGAAAATGCAACACGTGTCGAATAGGCCGAGTACCTTATCACAGTGGAGGGAACACTCCACAGCCGGGCATAGAAGACGCATGGCAGCATTTTGTTGCCCGCGATTGCTATTTTCATCCCCGCGTTAAAAGATTTGTGAATGGTTGACACGTAGCAAGAGTCCACTCCAGCTAGAAACTGTGGGGCCCGCCAGCACCTTTTAGGAATGAGGGCTTCATGGCAACATTTTATAGCCTGATGATATGTCACAAAAACAAGGAACAAAAGCAACCCACAGCCGTGACACGTAGAAGCACAGCGGAGCTTTTCGGGATCCGAAGGGAATGCCGATACTAGATGTTGCGAAGAGTAGACATTTGGAGTGGTAGATCAAATATTTGATAACAGGCCGAGAAGCCTTGGTGATGCATAGGCCAGCACACAAAAAATAAACCCGAAGGGAGCTGGTTAAATATTTATTTAACAGCTTTTGGCGACTATCAGGGGTGTTTCGACTAAGGAACAGAAAACCCAAAATTTCTTTGGTTTTGCAGACCAGAGCCTTATCTATTGGGATAATGGAGTTAGAGATTGGAAAGAGCCACTTGCAAAGGCGACCATTCATCCTCGGATGGCTTCACTATGTTGCGCAAATTCTCTTGTGCTTCTCTTAGATCAATAGTTTCTTTGTGAGGCAGCATATTGGGTAAACCAGCTCCTGCTTGTATATGAAATAGCAACTGTGAGAGCAGATGAATGATTCCGTCAATGTCAGTTGCCGTCAGAGGGTGGCTGAACTCCTTGAAAGCCTCTGGGACGCTTTGCTTCTCTTCTATAATTTTCACAATTTGCGCAGTCGTGGCAATAGAGCCATCTTCGAGGAACGAGGATGACAGTCCATCTTGCCTAACTCAGAGAAACTTCCCCATATGCTATCCAGTGTCTTACCTAGAATAGCCACAACAGCCTTAGTGCGCTGGAAGGAAAAGTGGCAATGGATGAATTTATTTTCCATTTGAGCAGCAGCGTCACAATCCTCAATACCTGCTCTGACCAGGCTCTCATCAAAGACCGAGTATAGCTTGGTGAGTAGATCTTTTGGCTTAGGAACCCTCTCCAAGATGAAACATGGGAACTGCTCAATTATATCATGGGCCTCCTAGTTGAGCCTTGATGCCTTGTCGATAAATCAGAGGGTAGGCTGTAGTGTTAGGCAAAATATTTTAATTTTCTCCTAGTAAGAAATGTATAATTGCCTAACTAGCAGAATGATATCAGGTTGTGTAGGGGGAGGCAGGAGAGAGACTTTAAGCGAAGTAATCTCCGTGTCTCTTGAAATAATGGCCTTAGCTAACTCTTCCTTTTTCCTCTTCTCGGACGCTAGCTGCTCTGCAGAGCTACTCATTTCTTTATTCCAATTCTACTCGGCTTGGGAGTGATTTGCTAAGTGCTCTTCTAGAGAAGCCTTTGTCTGTAAGAGCTCTTTTTCTATTTCAATCTTTAGGCTTTTAAATTCGGCCTCTTTCTCTTGTATTACTTGCTTATATTGAGCCTGTTGGCATTCTAGCTCTTCCTTTTTCTGTGCTATCCCCTAACTATGCTCAAGGCGGAGGCACTTTAGCTCTTCATCCTTCTATTGTAGATTTTGCTCAGCCTCCTGGTTCTTGCTTTTTAGCTCTTTTATTATGCTAGGGTCGACAACCTGAGTCTTCGCAATTTCACCTTGAAGTTTGTTCCTCTCATCCTCTGCTGCCAACACTCTTTTGGTCATGCGGATAATATCTGCCTCTAAGGATTTCTCCTTCCTCTCCAGAAAACTAACCCTTTCCCTAGCTGCTTTGAGCTGTTCATCATTCTTCTTTAGCTGGTGACCCATTTTAAGGAAGTCGAAAGTGACTACCCATTGCGTTTCCTCCATGATTTTAACTTTATCTTGCGGTCGGGCTACCTTCATGTTGAGTCCTACAACATATATCTCATAGTCTTCTGATTTCATTTCTCCATAAGGCTTGCTTACTCTTGGGTACATGGTTGTGAACTTCAATTCTTGTCGGGCCTCATCATAAAAAGCCTGTACTCTTGGCTCAGCAAAAACATTGTCATCTTTTGCCTTACATTTCCTCATTTTATTCGTGCGTGCCTTCTTTCCACAACCTATCTGTGCTATGAATTCAGTTGGTGATGAAACTAATCCACCTACGAAAGGAGCACCAGAAGGCAGGGCATAGGGATAGGTAACCTTCATAGGCATGGGCATTTGTTTCTTCTGGAGAGTGACTGTTTGTGGAGAGAAATGGGGCATGTTCCATAGTTTGGCTTGAGAACCAACAACAGGGCTAGTGATTTGAAATGGCTGAACTGGAGAATCAATCGTTAGGCTCATTGGCTGGGACTGTGGAGGAGTTGTCAATGGGGTGTGGGTCTGTTGCAATGGAAGATGATTGGTAAGCATAGCAAAAAAGAATGGACACTCACAGGGGGAATACTTTCTGAAAGCGAGGTGAGGAAGGTCTAAGCGGCAGCGGCGGGCGTAAGCATACGCGGAGGAGTAATTATGAGCGGGGGGAACTACGAAAACTAGGTGAAGCCTACCGAATATGTCAGACTAAAAGTAGAAGGCTGAGCGCTAGTACCTGTGGTAGGGATTTCCAGTGAGGCAGAGGAAAATACCAAGGAATGAGATGCAAGAGAAGGAGTGAATTGTACCTATTGACTGCTTGATGGCGGCTACAAAATCATCAGTGACTCTTCCTCAGCCTCAAGTTCCTGACCAGCTGCGAGTACTCTTCCTCCGGTGGATTCTTACGAACCCTCTCTGATAATATTCTTCGTGCACTGCCATTTCGTAGGTGGAGTCTCTCTAGTTTCAACAATCATCTCCGTTTGCTGTAGTGATAGCCTAGCTGGTTTAGCAGCCCAAGTGAGCGTATGCAAGCCCCTTGATATATCAAAGCGTATGTTCGTGGCCACATAGGAGGACTATTCGAGGCCTTTTTCTTTTTGCGCGGATGAGGCCAATGTCGCCGCTTCCTCCTCCTACTCCTCGGATTCTTCCTCTGGGTCCCTGCTCCCATTAATGCTAGAGGGTCCCTGCTCCCATTAATGCTAGAGTTCGGGCTGGGATGGCCTTCCTTCCACCACTTTTCAAATTCTTGGTCATCCTTCACTTTATTGTAAAGAGCATCCAACTGTGTTATTTTCTGGTGATACTTCTAGAAAGCCTCTATTTTCTCCTCACTCCATTCCTCATCTTTCTTTAACCTGTTGTACATGCCGCGCTCCATGGGGAAATTATCTTGGGCCACCACCACAACAAAGTAGAACTTGTGCCATGGACCTCTAGTGTTCTGCGTAGCGATATGCGCGAATTCAACAAAATTCTCATCTTTGTCCGTTTGCAGGTTATGCTGCTTCTCTCAGTATGGTCGGGGAACATGGGTAACCCTCATATGTGGCTCCAATAAGTTGTCGAAAGGGTTGTATTCCCACTTATCATCTACTAATACCAACCTTAGATAGGCTAGCTTGTCCTCTAACAATTGGTCTGATTGTTTCTTTATCAAAGTTACCGACTTGAAATTCTTCGGACAAGTGAAGAATCCCTTCTTATTGACCTTTTCATTACTACAGAAGGTAAAATCAATGACACATACCTGTCAGAACATTTCCAGTGCGAGCACTCTATCTGTGATGCACGCTGGGAGTAGGAAAGGTTTGCCAGTAAAACCCCCCATTCAGAGGATTGTAAAATCTTTGCCTAAGAACTAGTTACAAGCAGGGGTGAAACTTTGCATAAATCCAGTCTGCTCCTTATCGAGTTGGATTATATCGCATTCTCTAATCAAATCATGCAAAATCAGAGCTATAAAATAGTCTGAAAATGCATAATAGTCATATGATAAGGAAAGAAAAGGCATCCATACAGACACTGGCTTTCTTTTATTTTGCTCATCAAAAATTTATAGTGGAAAATACTGGGCGAAGAAATCCGGGTTCTGATGCAGAAACCTGTGGACCAGGAAAGAAAGAAACCTAATTTTTTTCTCCGCCTAATAATTCTCAATTTGTCGTATCATTTCTTCAACCATAAACTCAACAAAATCATACCAAAAGAGTTCATGCTACTTGTGAAATTGCATTGTCGGTCCTAGTTGAAAGGTCTCTATCTTTTCATCAGAGTCTCGACTGTACACAAAGGCTAGTATGGACATGACATCCTGGAGATCATTTTGAAACACACCGCATGACAACAAAATACTTGACACTTTAGCGGCTGAGATGCCTTTCCTATTAGTCTCCTCCAACAAGAACTCTAAGCCCTTTCTCATCTTCTTCCATATTTTCTCTCCTTTGCTCGGGTGAAAAGGCTCGATATTCTCTTTTCTTTTACTTGGATTGGGGATGCATAACATGTGCCAGATGGCCTGTAGAGTGATGTGCACCCTTAAGCTACGACCTTCAATGTAGTGGGTATCAGGATTATAACGTTGGACAACAATGCACAAGTGAGACTATGTATTGAGGGAGACCATTGTACCAAACTCTTTGCGCCATAGATTGGTCTACCTTTGGTGCCGATAACCTTGCACAGGATGCCTCTCTGAGGGACTTAGGGTTTTTCACAAGCCTTGGGTTGTAGATATTATCCTATTTTTCTTCAACCCTTTTCTGGTTTCTGTAATTCTTGGGCCTATTCAATTCTTCTATATGGGCCCTTCTTGGCCTACTGGGTATACCAAGCGTAGCATACGCCACATCTTCATAGATATATACCTCCTCTGAAGAACGTATAGCCATAAACAACTCCTGGCTAATTTCTTCTTGCATTGGCTGAGATGAAGTTTCTAACATTTTTCTTTCTCCGAAGATTTCTACAAGCTCCTGGTTTTGCAATTCCCCTTAGTTCTAGATACACAGAAGAAGAATAACTCTGCACTTTAGCTCCTTGGCATTTTTGAAACATTTAGACCTTTTCATGCAATATTTTGCAATCTTTCTTCAAGGTGGTAGGCGAAAGCAAGCCTTTGCATTTATTCAACATGTACCGTTAATTTTGCAATTCGTGCAAAATAGACTGCTTGCTATTTCGAGGCGGTCAGAGTTCATTATTGCGTTTGGCGATCGTGTGGTACATTGTGATCTCCTTGGAACTTGAGCCGATGATTTTCTTGCTAATCCTGTGTTAGCATGCATTGACAATTAATATTCTGGTTGGAATGATTACGCCAAGCAAATGATCACGGCCTGAAAAGATATGAATATCGCCTTGGGATATGGGACACGCTTGAGAGATGACACAATAGCCTACGACCATACGTCTCATTGCCAATGAGCACCACCTTTTTAGAGCTAATTAATTAGCTCCTATTAATCAAGCGCACACTGAGCCGTGCTATCATAGATGCAACTGACTTGAAAATGTGAGCAAACGCAGGCATGCCTTTCAAGTTAGCAACTAGCTTAATATCATGTTTTTTCGAAGAGGATTAGCATGCGTCTTGTCATTTTTCTATAAATAGGCCAGTAAGTAGTAAGGAAAACATACTTAGCATTTGAGTAGTGATAGGTTAGTAGCAGAGTCTTAAGCAAGCTTTCTCATAGGTTAGGTGATAGATAAATTTTGGCATTAGCCGAGAAGCCTAGGGATAGTGTTAGAGTTATGGATACTCCAGTTTGCTTAACCTCGTATAAATTGCAGATGACATTCCTAGGGGAGGTTTTAACTAGGAGGTTGAAACAGATGACCAAGAATAAGCATTTCTTGGTCTTGGTAGCCATAAAGTGGGTTTTAGGCAAATACTATATAGAATATGAGGATAAGTATCAGGTGAACACCGACATATGCTCCCACTTCATAGCATCCATGCTGGACATCAACGTCCTCCGACCACTTATCTTGAAGCTGGTTAAAGAAATCTTCCCAAAAAAGTACTTGAATGGTCTCAACGAGGTTGTAGCTCATGTTGCCTATGGGATAGGCCTACCGTCATCCAGAGACCTGCATCGCTTTATTGAGGAAGAAGTTGTTGTCGTTTGGCTACCGTTCCTTAGCAGATTCTGCTTATAGACTCGCGACCAACACCAACAGAGGGTTACTTAGGCCCTACACTTCTTGTTCCGCAACTACAACGTGATACCTTTCTACGACGTAGATTGGTATACTGACTTTAGGAACCTAATATTCCCCTCGCCAATGGCAGTTGTGCCGAATGATGCTGCCACTGCTACCGAAGAACCCATGGACGAGGAAGAAGTGGACGCTGTAGTTAATGCATCAATTGCCCCCAACCATACCTTTGGATAAAACCCCCTACCTGTTCAACAAATGTTTCCCTACCTACTGCTCAGAATACCTGCCCACCTACTTAGAATACCTGCCCATAGATGTATATAAGCCTAAAAAAGGCTATTATATATATAATAGTTTAAATACTTGTTAAAATTTTGGATTATGGCTTCCAAGCCACTTTTGTAATGTAAAGAACATATATGAATAGATATATATCTTTTAAAGAAAATCCATACTCTTCCTTCATTCAGTATTTCAATTTTATGGGCTCTCAACTTCATTTTGCTATTTCTTCGCACATGGGTGTGTTCTATGCAAAACAATTCTGGTATTCCACCTGCCAATAATAATGGGTTAATTTTGCAGAAGCACAAACTAATTTCAAAAAAGACTGGCCAAATAAATGGAAATAAAATAAAAGCACTATTTACATATGTACAAAAAGAGCTCGTCGCTTAATGGAACAACTTAAGATGAATCCCATTGACTGGGATTCCTAAGGGTTCCTATTCCATATTTTCCAGCTCAAAAGCGTTGTGTTATTTGCACCAAATGATTTTAAAGGGACCCTCCCATAGGCTATCAAATTTACCCTGCTGACCTGACTTAGCAGCCTTTTTATCATACTTTAGCACTAAGTCTCCACATTTTAGACCTTGGTCGAAAGCCTTCTTGTCGAACCATCACTTGACCACCTGTTGACGACTTGTCATAGCTATTAGGGAATTCTCTCTTTTTTCTTGTACTTCCAATAGTTTGGCGAGCCACACCTCCATGGCTTCATTTTGTTCTATCTCAAGAGATTTCAACAACTGTATTACCAGAATCTCCATGGAGATAGGTAACAGTGCCTCTTTCCCGTATACCAAATCATAAGGCAAAGTCTTAAGGAATTGCTTAGGAGTTATACAGTTTGCCCAAAGCGCTGTTCAAAGGTTTGTATGCCATTCTCTCTGGTGTTCTGAGTCAATCCTTTTAAGGAGTTGAACTAAGCTTTTGTTCGTTGACTCCAGTAGACCATTTCCCTGTGGGTAATAGTTTGACGATGTCTTGAAGAATATGCCATTCTTTAATGCAAAGTGACATACCTTTGTGCCTAGGAAAGCTCTGGTATTATCTGAAATGATAGTTTTTTGAGGGCCCAACCTTGTCACTAGTTCCTCGAGGAAATCTACAATCTTTATTTCTGTTGCGCTTTTAAGGGGAACAACCTTCGTCCACCTTGTGAAGTAATCTGTGGCAGTTAGAATCCACTTGTGTTCGTAGCTAGAAACTAGGTTGATCATTCCGATGAAGTCCAGGCCCCATTGTGCAAATGGTTCGTTCGCCACTATAAGTTTGAGGGGCATTGTGGAATTCTTCCTTCTATCACCGAAGAACTGGCATTTCTTGCAAACCTTCACCAAAGAGTGAGTCATTAAAAAGTGTAAGCCAATAATAGCCAGCAGCATGATTTTAATGGTGGTGGTTTTGGTAGAAAAATGTCTGCCTGCAGCGCTACTATGGAATGCGTCGAAGATCCTCTTCGCCTACTCCAAAGTGACGCATCGCAAGAGAACACCATTGAAATTCATTTTGAAAAAGACTCCTTCTATTAGCATATATCCGCAATTCTGAAGTCGGTAATACCTCCTTTTTTGGGATGAGAGGCATGGCAGATACTTTCCGGTTTGCATGAACCTTATTCTGTCAGTCAGCCAACCGCCTTCCTATTCCAATTTATTTATCAAAACAAGTTCTGGCTGCTCCTCTGCGACAGGTACCTCCTTGTTTTGTGCCATGTACTCACATAGTCCTCTTCCTTTAATAGTTTTAGTA
>VDFB02105785.1:135956404-135990997 GCA_007258455.2 Sequoia sempervirens | reverse complement strand
AAACACCATTTTTAAAGAGTGATGTCACTCGCTAACACAACTTTTTTTCTATGAATGATTAAATTCTATTTTTTTCGAATTTAGATTCGTAACTACAATATCTAGTGCATGGAATTGGTTTCATAGCATTTCATTGAATATTTTTTTCTTAATTAAGTTTCAAAGTCAAACCTTTTACAATTTAGACATGATTCACTAGCTAAACCATAACTTTTTTTGTATGTATTGAAATTCAATTTTTTTTGTTGGATCAAGGACACCAATATCTAGTGCATTGATATATATATTTTTTTTTTTGATAATCTCCTATTTTTCCACATGTGCAGAATAGAGAACTTGATTTTCGGTGAAAAACCTATGTTTAATTAAACTAAAAAAAATACATAATAAAACCAAAATATATTAAAATTATATTCAATGGATAGCTCATTCCGAGGACTACCATCATCGGTTAGATGCAGTGAAGTCTCCTCCATTTCATCCCTCAACTGACGAAGGGAAACATTTTGCATAAATTTTATGCAAGAGGGGCATAAGGGGGAAAAAGAGGGTTTCGCTCAAACCCCCCTTCGAGTGAATCCCCCTTGATCTTTCAAACAAATGGGGGTTCGCTCAAAGGGGGGTTCGAGCGAACCCCCCTTTTTACAAATTTCTCTTTGTTTTTTATTTTGGGAAATGTGAAAAATGAGGGACCCAACATTTAATAGGGTTTGCTTGAAGGGGGGTTCTAGTGAACCCTTATTGGGTTTGTTCGGACCCTAAGTTCATTCAAACCCCCCAAAACCCAAAATTTTCTTCATGGGGGTGTTTTTGCAATTTTGCTTCCTTAATGGAATTGTAAACCAGTTTTGTGGGATCACCCTGGGACAGGGTACCAGTCTCATCAAAATCTTGATGGACTGTTTGCTAAGACTATTCGGGTTGTGCATTGGCAGTGAAGCCTTATCGATGGGACAAGATGAAGTCTGCAAGACTTTGAAGTCAGTCCCTTTGATCTCCCAATTTATGTTGTATGGACAACTATGTCAGAGTGAGTGATGGTCTTCGCTAGGAAATGGATAATATTCCCTTCGACATGGTGATGGTGCTCGATGGATGACTCAGATCAAGAGGATCCAACAATGCCTGCTACCTCGCGATGCCTTGGTGGGACCTAGTTTGTACCTTAGAGGGGGTGAGGGGATTGGTTCGTCAGTGATGACTTAGACATCATGGTGGCAATGGGGACCACAGTGATAAGTAAAGCATCATCAGTGTGACTTGCGGTAGTGCGGTTCATATTGCCACCCCATGACAGCCTGTGTGGGTGACTTGCAGTGGTGCGATGTGTGTCTTGTTGACCTGTGATGGTTTTGAGGAGGATTATGGTGGTGCGGTATAGTTCCTACCATCCCGTGATGGTCAAATGTAAGTGTCTACAGTATGCGATAAGTTGTTAGCTTCGTCAATGAGATTTCCTTGTATTAATGGGAGGTGCTAAGTCACCCCCTCGATGTCTTAATAGTATGCGGTAAGAGCAGTAAACGATAAGAATATCAATGTGATGGCAATAGTTCACAGGGATGAGGATTTATGTTTCCTCGACATTCTGATACAAATTCGGCAGTAGTAAAACTAGTGACAGTTAAGTTCATTGGTGACGCTCATATAGTATGGAAGATGGAACAACCAGTTCCTAGAACGCTTGAGTAGTATATATGTAATGTCGTAGTGCAATGAGATGAGAGGAGAGAGTGAATCAGAGAAGGGTTATGCTGTTGAACTATCTCCAGATGGAACAAGATGTAAATCTCATGTAAAGGCTTAGAGCTTGTAATTGTATCTATAACTGTATTTTGTTGTTGAATAATACAATGACAATTTGAGCTTTTGGAGTGTGGATATTTTTACCCGAAAGGGTTTTCCCCACGTAAAACTTTGTGTTCATGTTTTTTGTTCCATCTTTCATGTTTGTAGATTCTGCTTATTGAATCTGTTTAATGCATGTTGCTGAAACTGGCTAAAGTTGCATAAAATTTTGTCTAAGGGTTAATGTGGGAAATGAACTATGTCAGATTCCACTTTATGGCATAGTAGTACGTGTTTTTGAGGAAATATGATGAAATGAGTGTTACTGAAGGAACTACTGATCTTGGATGTTCACTCTGGGATGAACCAAAATTTCCCAATAGGAACCTTATACACTTGTTATTTGATTTTATTTTTTGGATTTATATAAAGAAATGTTTATGGTCTTATGAATAAGATTCAACCCTAATAACATGACTTGATAAAACTCAAAGTTTGGACAAGTCAACTCTACTAGAAAGAACAATATATAAAATAATGGTTATGTTTGTTTCACAAAGTTTATACAATTTAAGGAGTTAAATATGGACACACCAAGCAAAACAAACTATAACACATTATGTGTATTTTAAAGGTTTAAGCTATAAAATCGCCAAAATAAATTGAAGAAAAGAACAAACACTAGTAGATAATTTTTTTTAAATGAGCCCATGTTTTTGCATAAGGAAATGCATTCAATTACTCAAGAAAATATTTTTTGTTAGTCCTTAGAATATTTGATGAGATCGAATATTGATTATAGGTAATGTAGTAAAACTAGAAGAGAAAAATAACTCCTTGCATTAATAATGAATAAAGAACTAAACATTCTCCTTAGACGATTAAAAATGAATACAATAAACAAATTTAGAGTAATTTACCTTCAAGTAACCTATAATTGAGAACCAAGTCAACCGTTAGGCAATTTACACAATATATGGTTATACTATTCATATCAAAAACACATCTTGATGAGACCATCTAATGATAATTAGATTTTTCCATTGAAATATTTTAAAATATGTCCATTCATATTTTTTTAGAGATATAGAACTAAGTGTTTGAATACTCTATTTGTTCTCCAAATGTCCAACTAGTTTGAGTGAAAAAATAACATTTGATATTATACATCTAATAAATAGTATTTTCCACAATAATTCAATAATTCTTTGTAATGCACATCCTTTTCTTTAAAAAGTTGTATCAAGATTTTGATATGTTGACACATGTAAATATATTTCCCAAAGTTTAGTGATACATTGCAAGGGAGACCAATGCTAAACAAGAGACGCATATGCGTCATGTTCCTGCCAATTGCCAGTTGTGTTTGGTTGTTTGTGAGATGTAGTTGACAAAAGCAGAATCAAATATTTGTGAATAGAAATATATATTCATAAATATTTGTGAATATAAATAGATATTCATAGAATTAGCATTGTATGATAGAGATCATATAATTTGAAAGTTTATACAAATAATGACATGCATTATCGTAAATAATTATGCAGCTGAAGTTTATAGTTTAGTATTAAACCATGTTGCATATACTATCAATTTCAAAAGTATAGTGAAACAATATTTAATACAAAAATGCTTTTGTCAAAAACAAAGCTCTCCAATCCTACACACTTAAAACAATAATACGATTTCTTGTCCTATTTATAAATATTGTTAGAGTGCTATTGATATCTTTGTATGTAGATGATCGGGTTCCAATTTTGGACTTGTAGCAACATAAAAGAATGTATAAAATTAAAAAATAAAATTAATGTGTTTTTCAAAGAAGCTAACTGAATTTTGGGCGGGGGCCCTAGCTCGGTTGGCTTCAATTCATTGGGCTCTGGCGAGGGTCGCAGTTCTAGTCTCCCCGTCGAGTGATGCCGTGTCAGCGCCAGCGTCGCCGATCATTAAAGTTTACAGGGCACTTTAGGTTTACTTAGAGTGGTACTGCGTTCTGTGGTCTAAAAAGAAAGAAGCTAACTGAATTTCAAAAATTAAAGTTGACATTACAAATAATTGAAGTGCACAAAAAAATTTATTAAAAGAAATAATTTTGAAATTGACAAACGAAATAACAATAATTAAACTTAAAGAAAAAATAAGTATTTTTGAGTAAATTTAAGGTTTTCAAAAAAATCCCATTTAAAAAAAAAGAAGCTCCATTAAAATTGAATTAACTTATTTGGGAAAAAACTATACAAGTATATATTGTTAAGTAATTGATTGAAAAATTATTAAAAAATAAGTCAATTAATTTAAGTAGTAAGAAAATTATATGTAAAATAAAAAACTTATACTATATTTATAATATTAATTTTGAACAACTAAGAATATTAAATTAATAAATATCTTATTAAAGTATAAATTTATTAACAAAATTAATTTACAAATTTAGATGCTTTATTAGAAACATAAAACAAGTTTTTAAAAAAAACTTTGAATCAAACTATTTAAACAATTTACACTTTAATTTCTTAGGAAAAACTATTAAAATATCAACCATTCCAGAAGTTCCCTTACCGACCATATCAACAAGAATATGCCCATGTACGTGAATGACAGGTACATGAACGATCACTGGGTGATTAAATTGTCAATTCTATATTATGAGTCGTCAAGACATACAGCCATGCCTTACCTAAAAAGTTTGTATTTTTGCTATTTTTATTTGAAAAAGTTAACTTGATGGGATCCTTTGGTTGCCATATAAACAATTAGTCAATCATATACTATTGTAGAATAGTGAAATATATGACATTTCACAACTATTGTTTAATTATTATTATTGCTTGCATCATCCCAATATGACTGTTCACAAGTATTAACCAATAGAATTGGAGAAAAATAGATTTTAAATATAAAAATAAATATGAAATAAAATTGAACATTATAAAATATGGTCAACAAAATTTAATTCTCGCATTCTATTGGTTGATTCTTGTCAAAATATGAACTGAGATGAAAGTATAAGTATACCTTGCCTCGGCGGAACTGTAATATAAAGTATACAAAATGTTGAGCATTCTATTCTTATTATTTAGAAGGAATTGCTAATTAGCGAAATAAATTTCTCATGTATGTGACCAAAATATTACAAGTTTTGTAAAAGCACACTGAATTTTGAAGTTAATGGATATTTAAAATCCATTGGAATATTTGGATCCTAACACTTCACAAATAAGTGACCAATAAACCAAAATATGTATGTCTTTCACACACAATGACAAGTTGTGGGCTTGTTGAAATATCATCTTTTATTATTTGAATGCTTATTCCATTTCCAAATAAAATCTAGAAAATACATATTTCCAAGATTGTTTTCCATCTCAACTTGTATTGACATCCTTGTTCTTACACTTAAATAAATCTAACATAGTGAAAGTGAAGCCCAAAACTAGAAGCTTGAACTTTAGATTTAATTTTTAATGTTCTTTTCAAGTATTTGTTATAAGTCAAGTTTAGGAAATGTTTATGCAATGTGTTGCTATGTCATATGGCATTTAAAGACATTCATTTATGCATTTAAAGATATGTTGGATGTGTAAGAAAATAAGAAAAGAATTATAGCACACTTTTATTTCTAGAGGAACAAAAGAATTGTATATGGATATAGGCCATCTACATGTTGGTAAATATTGTCTTTGATATCACTCATCATCATTAATTTGGCCGACTTAACGCTTTGATAATTTAAAAAAAATATTTTTTCATAAAATTATGTCATTTAATTATTTTAATAATGGATCTATTGTGAGCCTAACAAATCTACATTCATTGAAGGGTCAATAAACTAAAAATTGTAACATAATTACAAGACCCTTTGAATCTCCATAAGAAATATTGTAGCACATATCAAAGGGATCTAATCTACAATCTAGAATTAGATTGGACAAGCAATTAGAATAAATCTCTCATGGTATTGCAAGTGGTCTCAATCAAAAGGGTGATATGTAAGAAACCAAGAAGGTTTGAAGAGTTGAAATGGACAACCCCTAAATTGTTGGGAAATAAATTTTCACTCTTGGTTTGTCATTTAATTTGTGGAGTTAAAGTATTGTTTGTTTAGTTAAAAAAATAAGGTTTTTTAACCTCAAAACTTTGAAAAAATATGAGCAAAATTAAAATTTGCATCAAGAAAAGTGAAATATGTTTGAAAGCTAGGTTGGAAATGAGTTTAAACCTAAAAACTAATACATCATGTGCAGGGCAAGGAAGTAGACAAGAACTAGAATAAAGATTAGGAATGTTATATTTACACAACCATCTAGTGCATGTCAAGATGCTAATGACAATGCCCGATTCAGTTGCTTTGGGTTTCTACCCATCACCCTTAGCCTTTACCTTTGTAAAAATCATGTAAACATTCACAACCAAGTTTAACATTAAAAACGCTAACCCTACCACAAATGCTCCCTTGTGTAACATTTGGATTTATAAATCATCGACATCAAAGATGCCTTATCCTAATATTTGGTATAGTATGCATTGCACGCTACTCCTACCACCAAGCACACCTCTGTTATCAATATAAGAAGCCATGGAACCAATAGTCATTCATGCCAACCAAATAAAGTCTTACATCACCATCAGTTTGTGTTATCATATCAAGATGAGCTAAAAGCTTAGACAATTTTTTATCTTCTCTATTCTTTAAAGAACATTGACCACCATCTTGTGTATTGTGTGAGATTTATCCTTTAAAACAAATTAATTTTTTTTTATAATAATATTGTATTTTTAAAATTCACTCTACAATCCTCTAGGTCCCTATGATATGGTTATTCTAATCAATACCTTATGCTTAGCTTTCCATATAAACTCATAAAAGTCTAGAGATAAGAATCATGATCTATACCTAAATGCCCATCACCACTCTCAATCCTAATCTTGATCAACTTTTCCATTTTCAATTAATGGTCAAAATAATTCAAAAGGCATATACGCAATTAAAGAGCATAATAGAAATATTAAAAGGTCATTATATGGAATCTGGAAATCTAATGTCTTTAAGGTCATTATATGTCAATGTCCCTTGGTCTAGAGGTGAAGTTGAATGGAATTGAACGGACACACCAAGTGCAAGACCCAACATCATAAGGGATGAGGTCACGATCGAACTCCATGTGACTTTGGTGGAATGGATACCCCTCAAGTTTTAACTCTTGACCGAAGAGATTTCAACCAACACTCGTACTCCTACATCAAATAACAAAATGATCTTTTATAAATGATGCAAAATCCTCTATTTCAAAGAAGAGTTTTCAAATATTAAAAGGGAAGACACCTATCATTGATACTCATTTCATTCCTAGCTTCATACATTTCACATCTTCACTCTACATTAAAAAGTTAGAAATGGCATGTGTCGGTTCAGATTGTTTTAGTAATATCTCCACCACGAAAGGTCGGTTACAGATATTTTAGTGACAGGAAGGTTGCTTTTAAAGCGAAGATATTATAAGAAGCTTCCACGCAATTTCACCTACTAAAATAAGACCAGGAATATATGTTTAATAGTAAGCAGCAAAGGCGTACACGCCTTCTCAGTTATTAAACTAGTAATAAATTAGTAGTAGTGGATAAGCTTTCATTAAAGTCGCCTGAAGAGCATAAAATTCTATCTTTCGCCTGAACAGATATAAAATGGTTGACCAAATTAATGTTTGGATAATGTTATCTCTAGTGGATAATGTTATTTTAATTTTGTATTTGTTGGAAATTTTTTTAATAAATATTATTATGTTTTTAAGGTTAATTAAGAGTTCAAAGTTTTGAGAATTAATTATTTTATTGAAAATATTTAAAAAAGATTTAGCTCAAAACATATGCATAAATATATATCTTATCAATTATCTTATGTATCACTATATAATTGACTGTTTCTTTTATCTAATTAGTAAAAATAGACAATCCTTCTTTGTCTATTTTTAAAACACAAACATAACTACTAATACTTAACTTTATAAGTAATAAATAAAAACTTTAAAAATAATAATTGTAAAGCACTATCATAATAACTATTAGAACACTCATATTTATTAAATTTTCTTTATGTAACATTTTTATGGATCTATTTTTTAATTGAAAGAGACACGCCTTGTCTCTTATAGCATTTCATCCTTTGAAGCCATAGATTCTTAATTATAAAAAAAATTCTTGTAAATGAAAGTATATATATAGACACAATTGATGTTTATTAAAGTGTATTATATCATGATGAGTAAACATACATTTAAATTACATGCATCCTTCAAATAAATTGTTATATATAGGGGGAATTGGTATGTCAATGTCACTCAAATATTAAAATTGACCCATTAACATTTCTAGAAGATTTGAACCTTGATGAATGATATACTTATGAAACATACTATCATCCTCACCAATTCAATTCAACCAATTAAATTATAACTCTTCAATTTAATTAAAAAATATAATATAATATAATTGTTTTGATTTAGATTTTAGTTGTTGACATTAATCTATTGAAAAGTTCAATCTTTAATTTTTTCATCATATTTGACTTTTTCAATAGATTTGGTATATGAGAGAGAATCATGAAAGCTTTCACATTTTAATGACAAAATTATTCCTTAATTTTTGTCTCAGATATTATCACATTTAAACATGGTTCAATTTGTAGTGATGGTGGCACTTTATTGAAGTCATCTCTTTTTTAAAGATATTGAAGTTCTTAATTGTAAATATCAATTTTTAATAGGAATTATTGTTTTTTATTTTTATAATGACATTGAAGTTTTCATCTTATTATAAAAGTGTGATGGTGAGTTTTGATATTTATATTATTTTCTATTTGATTTTATATTTATTTTGAGAATATATTTATTTATTGATAAATATTGTAATTTTATGAAAAAGGTCATTTTCTTCATTTTTATTTATTCTTATATACACACATTCTTATATATTTATTCACTTCTTATTAATAAATGTATACATTTTGATATATGCATCTTAATTAAGTATTAATTAGTATATATGTTCTAAATACATTTATTTGAAAAACTTGAGAGATATCAATCTTTAGTTATTATATTATTTAAGAGTTATTTTATTTTACTTCAAAGTTACTTTATTTTATTTACATTATTTATGAAGAATTATATTTACTAAAAAATTATTTTAAATACATCTAGATCTAAAATATGTCGAGTAATATAATTCAAACTATTTTAATTATTTAAGAGTTATTTTATTTTACTTTAAAACTATTTTATTTGCTACATACATGCATAAAAATAAATATAAAATAAAACAATTTTTTTAGTTTTACTTTACTTTGTCAATAATAAATACAAAAATATATTACAAATGGATTTACTTTTAGTTAGTAAAAAATCAATATTTATTTTTTAAATATAAAGACAATAAATTTTTAAAATATATATTAATACCAACCAAAAAATTATTAAAAATATATAATATTTACTATAATTTTTAAAGTAAAAACAAAACAAAACAATTAGGGTAAATATAAGGTAATTGGATTATAAAATGGTAAAAAAGTATTTAAGAGACCAAAACATGCATGTGTATGATCTACATTAAAAATTGTAAATGATAATTTTTTTTAAAGTCTTCTTGTGAATAGATGCATATGATATTGAAATTTGTGTTGCATCCCCTAAGAACCCTTTATTTTCATGTGAGAGTTCCTAGTATCATTGTAAGTTGGACTATGGATGGAACTTGTATTTGTAAATATTGTTAGTGTGTGTGTGAGCGAGATGGTTAGGAACACTTAATGTTCAATATTAATTAATATTATTATTATTTTATCTTTCAAAATTTAATGTACTGATTATGTTTTGACTAACCCTAACTAATATTGTTTTGGTGGTGTGATAGGGCAAAAATACTTGTTAGAAAATGAACAACAAATCAAAGAGTGCAAATAACAACTAAAAACACCCTACACCTCAAGATTGGACTAATGATTAACTTAACTAAGCAAAATGAAAGATTTCACCTTGTTGAGTTGTCCCTTTAGTTGGCCCTTTGATCTTCAATGTTGTATGCTCCTTGGATGGAAAAAGATGCAAGCTATGAGATGAGATGAGGATGGAAAAATGAGTGAAAATGGATGCAAGTATGCAAATTTGGCTAAGTATGGCTCAAGAGAAAATTTTGCAAGAGTTTGGCTAGCATAAAATGATCTCCCTAAAATGAGAGAAAAAAGGGGGTATTTATAGAAAATTTTAGACTCTCTAGGGAAATGGATGGCTGAGATTGAGCCACCAAGATCAAGATGTAGGGCTAAGGTGAGTTGATAACTCACAAGCCCTCACATCTTGACATGTGGCATGTGAAGTGGCTTGAAAAAGATGATGTGTACATGAGGTGGAAATAGGGTACATGACATGGAGGTACTACATAGTACCTTGGGATTGGACAAAATATCCTCATAAAGGAGGTCCTTGTCCCCATGTGGGTGAGAGGACATGTGAGGAATTAAAAATTCCTCAAATATCCTCATGGGGATGAGAAAAAGAATTTTAAATTCTAAGGCATGTATTGGGGGATTAAATGTGAATTAAAAATTCACATGGGGAATGAAGTGCCTTCTCTAAAAGGATAAAGCTTTTAATGGAGTTGACTTAGGACACATTCCATAAATGAAATGGGGATTAGGTTGACCTAATTAGGTGATTAAGGTTGTGCAAGTACTTGATTAGATAAATTAATGACAAATTAGAGGCAAGTGGGAAATGATGGAGGATGTGACCCTAATGATGATTAGGGAGGTGCACATCTTAATCATAAGTTAATTATGATTAAGAAAGAGGGTTAAATTGTTAAGAGGGATTAAAGACCAACTTGCAAACGTCAGAGGATGTGACAATGAAAGAGAAAGTGGGGAATTTAAAAAATAAATTTAAAATTCTAAGAGATAATATGACTAAATTAAATAAAGTGGTGTATTTATTTAATTTAGAGAGGAAAGAGGGGAAAAAGTATTTATTAAATTAAATACTTTGGAAACCTTATGGTGGGCACGAAATATTAATTAAATGAGTGATTTAATTAATACCAGCAAAGATGATGAATTACATGAGCAAAGGGATGATTAAGGAGACGATTTTGACCATATGGAAGTGGTCAAATTTAAATGTCTACATTTTTCCCCTCTTTGAAACACTATTAGGATAATAGGGTTTCAAAGAAAATAAAATACAAATGACTCTATGGAAGAAGCGACCGGAAAAGAGATACCCCAACATGAGAGAGTTTGTGTGAGCCACCCGAACGGAGGAGAATTAAAGGGGATGCCACGGTCTCGCAAGAGAAGGCTTATGAAGAAAGATTGAGAGAGAATGGTAGGGTATGCCCCCCTCGAGAAGGGGGACAGGGAAGGAAAAAGGGCCCCAAGAAACTTCTGAAAAGTATGAAGCGATAGATATCGTTGGAAAGAGCACAAAAAAAAAGAAGATTGGCGCTTGAACGGAGGAAAACAGGTATATGATGCACAAATGGCGGCCCCAGGAAGATAGGGGTGAGTGAATTAGTTGAGGGGGAAAAAAGGTTAAATAAAGGAAAAAATTCCATTTATTTTAAAAGGTGAAAAGGGAGGGAAAAAGCTATAAAAGGTAATTCTAAGAATTACCTCTCCTCATTTGGATAGCTGTCAAGTGAGGAGGAGAGAGAGAAAAGGAGAGGACGAGAGGGAGAGTGCACGATGCCGGAGTGCAACACCGACATCATCCACCGGGGGGACGAGAGGCGACGCTTCTTCAGTGAGTGTGTCGTGGCATGCCAGGTTAGTTCGAAACTCAACTTTGTGATTTTGGTCAATTTGCTTAAATTTTTCAAAAAAGGAAAACATGGGTTTTGTTGGGTCGGGCGGGATGAAAAATGGGTTGGAGGCAAAAAAAGTTAGGGGAAGGGGGGGTTATGCCTAGGTCCCACGGATTGACGGGGCTACCAGCGCGTGGGCGAGTTCGCCCACGGGCGTGGGCGAGTCTGCCTGTGCATGGGCCGGTTTGCCCAGGCTTGGGCGGGTCCACCCGAGTTGGGTGGAGGCCCGCCCGCGGGCCCAGGTGGGTCCGCCCGGACTCGTGCATATCCGCTTGCGAGCTCGGGCGGGTCCGCCCGAGCTGGGCGGAGGCTCGCCTACCCGAGCCTGAGTGGGTCCACCCGGGCTCGAGAGGAGGCCCACCTGTGGGCTCTGGCTCGGGTTCGCCCAGGCTTGGGCAAATCCGCCTGCTACCTCAAGCAGGTTCACCCGGGCTCAAGCGGATCCGCCCACAAGCTCAGGCGGGTCCGCTCGGGCACTAGGGCAGGTTCGCCCATGGAGCCGGGCGGGTCCACCCGAGTTGGGGCGGGTCCGTCCAGGGACTGGGGTGAATCTGCTCAGGGCCCAGGGCAGGTCTGCCCCAAGCTAGGGCAAGGATCCGAGACGATAAAAAATATAAAGGTAGGGAAAAGGGAGGAAAGATGTGGGATGGGAGAGAGAAATCTCAGGGTGGGAAGAAGTAAGATAAAAGGGGGGGCAAAACAACACTAGGGGAAATTGACATAGTGTTTATATTATGGATGCAAAATATTGAGAGCTTACGGATGCGGGAGAGACGGTTGGAGGTGCTGACGAAATGCATGGCGGCGATGACGGGCACAGATCACTAGAGATTAGTAGAGGCAGAGCTACTCCATATGCAATCATATCCGACGATTAAGGCCCATAGGGTCATGCTGACAGCCTTGATAGAGCGCTGGGATTCAGCGACATCGACGTTTCATCTACCGACTGGGGAGATGACAATGACGCTGGAGGATGTTTGTTAGATTCTAAGGCTCCCCATAGTAGGGATTGCAGTTAGTGAGTGTTGGGTAGCGGGCGAGGCACTGGATGAGTCCGTGTAGGTTGTATTTGGTAGTGACGAGCTACTGATTCAGTGGCACCAGCTAGATGTGGATAGATGCTTGTCTTGCAGGGTATCAACATTATCGTTGTACTTAGTAAGGATGATTAGTGGGATACTAGTGTTAGACTGGAGTGGTTGATTCTTGTCTCTCAGGTTTGTCGAGGTGATTCGTCATATCTTTGAGGGTTGAGAGGGTCAGTTTGCGTGGGGGACCTGTATGCTAGCACAGCTATACCGGGATATGCACCGGGTATGTTATCAAAGGGTGTTGAGTGTGACACATGTTACATTGCTATAGGTCTGGGCTTTAGAGCTCTTCAGGGTGACTAGGACGATCGTGTGGAGAGCATGAGAGCAGGATGACAAAGATTTCATGGCCTGGGGTTGGGGGCAGAGGCGGGAGCGATACTGTGGTATCGAGATGTTAGAAATGTGGATGTATGGAGGAGACGACTGGATGATGTGTAGGTGAAGATGATAGTATGGCATCCGTATATGTTGCGGTGCTTCAGGGGCTTGAGGGATGATGAGGAGGCACATAGTGGTTACTTCTTTACCCAATGTTATATTATTGGGAGAGGTCCGTTTGTAGTGGAGCTGCACAGACTCGATCGGGTGATGCGAAAGTTTGGAGTGAGGTAGGATATTCCCGCAGGGTGGGTGATGTTCCGACAATTGACACAAGAGTGGCCATGGGGGGCTGAGATGGATCTGGATGCAATATGAGAGGAACTAGAGGCACTATAGTTTGTGCCATACTCAGGCAGGTGGGAGGGGCAGAGGGATGCAGGGATGACAGATCGATATCGATAGTGGTTCAGGTGACATCCACCTCCATGGATTACCCTAGTAGTGTCAATTGAGGGAGCACTAGGGTTCGGATCATAGGATGAGAGACGGTTGAGGGCAGAGGGACCAGTACCCCGAGGGCGACAGAGAGGAGGTCAGGAGAGAGGAGCACAATAAGGGGAGGGATAGGAGGCGGTTGGAGTAGCCGAGGAGCCAATGAGGAAAGCCAGGAGGAGGAGACGATGATGTAGAGCTCGAGGAGGAGATGAAGCAGAGGAGGGAGAGGATGAGGCTAGGGCTGCGACACAACAAAATAGGGGGCTAGAGGTCTAGAGAGAGAGGAGGCAGGAGGCATGTGCATCCCTAGGAGATTTGCAGTAGGAGAGAGAGGAGAAGGTCGAGGCCAATAGAGCGTGGGAGAGACAGGAGGCAGACATGGCCAGAGGGCAACAGCGACAGAAACAGGAGGAGGCTGAGGCCAGTGGAGCACGGGAGAGACAGGAGGTAAACGTGGCCAATGGAGAGCAGGAGAGGATGACAGGGAGAGGGGGAGCCCCCTCGATGATTGATGTGGATGAGATGGAGGCGTCGACAGAGAGTGAGGGGTATGAGCTGCGGGAGATGGACATTGACTTCGATGTGCATGATATCACACCACTGGCAACAACACCAGCTAGAGGAGAGGATCCCGCAGTGGTGTTGAGAGAGATTCTAGAGAGACTACACCTCAGCAAGCAGTGATTACGACAAACAGAGGCAGAGCGGGTCAGATTAGAGGCAAAGCTGAGTGAGCTATAGGCTAGGGTGAGAGAGATTACTCAGTCTTGGCCACACTGGTGTCTGATGTGGAGAGGAGATTATTGAGAGAGAGGGATGAGGCACGAGATGAGGTAGTTGTCCTACGGGCAGAGATAGAGAGATTGCGAGTGGAGGTGGCTAGGGAGCATGAGGAGGGAGATGCAATGAGATGGGAGAGAGACCATTTGGTGGCGGAGGCGGTGATACGACAGGCTGTTGGAGGGGGGACAGGGCAAGAGCCATCAGAGACTGGGGCGGGGAGTGCCGAAGATATAGAGGGTATGTAGGGATAGCTAGCGCAGTTATGGAGAGAGAGAGAGAGCATATCTGCACCGGGAGAGGGCCAAGCTCAGAGACATAGTGGACTATTTAGAGCAAACAGTTGGGGATATGAGACTGATGCATCAGAGAGAGGAGGAGATGAGGATGGAGACATGCATGCTGCAGACAAAGAGAGACGTAGCACAGGCATAGGTACAAGTCATAGAGGCAGCTAGGGATGTGATACAGGCACGTGATCAGGTGTCCAAGAGTGAGAGACAGGTGGCAGAGACATAGGTTCAGTCTCTTCAGAGAGAGAGGGATGTAGCGGTGTCACAAGTGTCAGGTCTTCAGCAAGAGCAAGATTTTTCTGAATTGAGATTTCAGGCACTTCAGAGGGACAGGGATGCAGTGGAGGCTCAGGCACAGGCCGCACATAGGGAGAGAGATGCCGTAGAGGTACAAATACACACATTGCAGAGTGAGCGAGACACAACACAGGTTCAACTGTGGGCAACGCATGGTGCGGGGGGCAAGCCAGAGGCAGAGGTACAAGGGTTACAGGCACAGTTACAGGCTACAGAGACTAAGAGAGATAGGGCTACAGAGAAGGTACAACAATTGACAGTGGCATAGGAGGCCTAGGTACAGGAGCGGAGAGCTATTAGTGGAGATCGGGATAGGTATAGACTTGAGCAAAATGCCGCTAGGAATTTGGCTGTGCAACGAGATGATTATATGCAGGAGGCAAGTTACTAGAGGTGTGCGTATGAGCATGTCATTCCAGATTCGGCGTAGCACACAACGCGCTACATCAAACAGGTACCTCAGATGCCAACACTATCCCAGTCATTAGGGATGCATACCAGAGGTTATAGTGACTATCGGCAGACTCCTCTTGGTGGTTACTAGGGGACTCCCACCTGCAAGTATCAGGGGACTCCCACACATAGAGGGCCAATGCCAGACTCTCCTCAGAGATCAGATGTGGGTAGCTCACAGTAGAGCAGCTAGAGAGCAGATGACAGGATACCAGTTTTTTTGACAGACATAGGATGGAGTGCTAGTACCTATTGGCAGAGATCAGAGGTGCTCTACATCTCTAGATTTTGTAGCTTATGCGATGATATATGATGGATATGTGGTAGATTATGCTTGAGACTTTGTGAGGAGATGTACATTGTATTATTTTGATTATGATATGGGACAATCCTTATTGACACTATGCATTATGTTTTTTGTGATGGATGATTCAATTTATGCATGTATATGTATATGATATTTCATGCTTATGTGGATGGATGATCTGATTTATTTATGCACATGTATATGATATCACATGCTTATGTGGATGTATGATTTGATTTATTTATGCACATGTATATGATACGACATGCTTGATTTGATTTATTTATGCACATGTTTATGATACGACATGCTTATGTGGATGTATGATTTGATTTATTTATGCACATGTTTATGAGAATGGATGATTTGCTTTATGTATTCCCATGTTTACGATACTTCATTCTTATGTGGATGGATGATTATGCATATACTAATGTTGATAATGCAAGATGATATGAATATTTGGTATGAAATGTAATTAGGATGTAGCCAACAATATGTTTTGGCAGGTGATAATGCATGTATGATGTAAATGTTAATATGGACGTGTATGGATTAAATGAAACTATGATGCTTAATCTAATCAGCCTATGAATTATGAAATATATTGAACCTATAATGTAACATAAAATATGAATGAAAGATGAGTTCCTATAATGCAAACCTAAGTGTCAATAAGGACCTGCATGGGAGTGCGGATAGGCGATAGGTGTACTGTGGGTGTGATACTGCACCTGTCAAAAAAAAACATTAGTATCCTAAGAGGAAGATCAAGAGGGAAAAGAGTCAAGACCTTGCACAACCTAAATCACAAGTCCTAGGTCATGAAGAAGGCTGAATGAAGAGTGTATGTAGTGAAATGAAATGCAATGCAATTAAGAATGCAATTTGCCATCTTCAGAACATTGATTTTTTCTATAGCATAAGATACTGAATACCTTGATATGTAAGACCAAGGTGGGTTGGCATCCAATGCATGAAACAAACACAAAAAACAAAAAGGCTATCTCGACACCCCAAGGTCACGATGACCGGTCGGGCCAGGTATTGGGATAACCACAAACACACAAGGATGCCCCAATGTAACACAAGACTTGAGGGATCTTGGTGGGTACTATGTGGGACAACCGAGAAGACAACAACAAAGAAAATATCAAGATACACCCCTATGTTGACGAGTCAAAGAAAACCATGATATGGTGGATCAAGGCGACCATGACAAGTGCTGATAGGGAGCTCAAATGATAAATAGAGTCCAAAAGCATCAAAAGATCGTAATCAATTTCAAATGTCCTTTTCCATAGGATCAAGGGGATGGATGGGATTGAAGTGGTCTACTAGGAAGGATGCATCCTGTTGAGACCGATGATGGATACTAAACTAGAATGACCTAGTTGACGCAAGATGTTTTCCATTAACCAGATGTCTTGACACTAGGGGATTTTGTTTGTGGAGAACGAGCTGAACAAGGACATGGACTGACACACCCTACAAACCTAGGGGCTCGAGAACCGATAAGAGATTAGCCTTGCCTACATGAAAGCGCAGAGCCCTCGTAGTTCATGAAAAGACTATGGATAAAGTGGAAAGAAGACAATGGTGATTGATGATGAATGACACATGTCATGACACGCAAATGCCTCGGGGGAGGATCAAATGATCAACCTTGCCTATGTGACAACGCAGGGGCAACATAGTTTGACTAAAGACGCGACATGATGAGGTTTAGATGGATACTGACACGATGGGGGGGCATATATGTAGACACAAACCAACCGGTGATCAGACGAATGACGTAAGCTTAGAGTGAGATACTGAAAAGCTTCAGGTGAGGGAAAGCCTTGATGGATCGTCCAATGCTCAATCAAAATATACCAAGCAGCCAAGGATGGGTTCGGTGAGGATGATAGTGCGGATGAAAGCATAAAATAACTAGAATGCCAGGTAGATAATGATTAAGCCCTCTACGGATGACACCTGTTACCAAGTTTTTTTAAAAATTTTTTAATTTTTTTGATTTTTTTTATTAGGCAGGGTTACTGTTGACGCCAAAATTTGACGAGGTAATAGAGTCTTATGGGAAACTCAGTTTAAGGGGGACCTTTTGCGCTAAACTGAGTAACCTCTAGATTTTTAGAGAAGTCGACTTCTTTTATAATGGGGTTTGGAAAGGGAAAATAAAGCAGATATAATAAACTTTAACCTAAGGCGATGCGCCAAGATTTAATGATGGCATGATAAATCATAGATTTAAGGGCCTGAATGGTATTCTTGTGTTCCAAAACATTAGAGACTTAAGATTATAGCATAGATAATTCATTTATTGACATAAAATAGTATTGCATACATTCTCACTGCCAAGAAGAGTCATTAGACATGATCTAGGTAAACAAACTTGCATTCAATATATATAGAAGTTCTCAAATGCATTATCAAGACAATATAAAGCACAGTTCATAGTTTGATCAAATAGCATGAAAAAATAGAAAGGCCGAACAATTGGTACAGTCTGAGAGTTTTTGCAATTATAATAAAACAGTAAAAAGGCCTTGCATCTTTTTACTAAAACCAGTGTGTTTTTCCCCAGTTTTAGACCATTTCTCAACAACAAAGAAAGTATACATAGCAGAAAAAACTCCCACCACCTCAGAGAACAGTAACAGAAAAGATCTTGCAATCTTCTACAATGATGCCTGAATCAGAATATTCCCAAGGCCATTACAACAGGATCGAGCTGGAACACAACATCCAGTCATCCCAGGCATAGGTGCATCCTCTGCAATGATGGCGGTGGTCCTAGTTAGACAAGTGTCATCTACTGGAGCAAATGATATGATAAGCAACAACCAATAGCATTATTTGGTTCATCTGGTTCATCGCTAGCAAAATAGATCCGCGCTTAGGCATGTGGAAGCCTTTCGCTACCCGCATGAACCTTTCTTCCATCACTATAGAGGATTTGCGAAAATGCAACACGTGTCGAATGGGCCGAGTACCTTATCACAGCGGAGGGAACACTCCACAGCCGGACATAGAAGACACGTAGCAACATTTCGCTGCCCGCGGTTGCTATTTTCATCCCCGTGTTGAAAGATTTGCGAACGGTTGACATGTAGTAAGAGTCCACTCCAACTAGAAATTGTGGGGACCACTAGCACCTTTTAGGAATGAGGGCTTCATGGCAGCATTTCGCAGCCCGATGAGACGTCATGGAAATAAGGAACAAAAGCAACCCGCAGCCATGACACGTGGAAGCGCAGGGGAGCTTTCTGGGATTCGAATTGAATGTCGATATTAGATGTTATGAAGAGTAGACGCGTGGAGCGGCAGATCAAATATTTGATAACAGGCCGAGAAGCCTTGGTGATGCATAGGTCGGTGCACAAAAAATAAACCCGAAGGGAGCTGGTTAAATATTTATTTAATAGTTACCAAGCGGACTTAGGTGTAAAACCTCTTTAGATGCATGATATTGATGGACTCTTCGAGGGGATCTCCTTCAATAGTATCCAGTCTATATGCCCCAGATCCATATTTAGCAGCTATGATATAAGGCCCCAACCAGTTTGCTTCAAATTTACCTTTCTTGTCTTGGTCCTGCTGGGTGAGCTGGTTCTCTTTAAGAACGAGATCTCCAACCTGGAACTATTGAGGATGAACCTTTTTGTTTTAGTTACACTTGAGATGGTTCTGATATGATTGCAGATGATCGTAGGCTTTGATTCTTCTTTCATCAAGTAACTCCAGCTGTGCAAGCCATGTAACACGAGCATCCTCCTCACTAATAAGATTTTTTAGAGAAATTCTCAATGATGGGATGTCAACTTTAATTGGCAAGATGGCTTCGACACCATAGACTAAAGAATAGGGAGTGGCACCTATAGGGGTGCAGATGGAGGTGCGATATGATCAAAGGGAAGGATGAATATGGAGGTGCCAATCTCGATGAGTGTTATTGACAACCTTTTTGAGGATGCAGATAAGGGTCTTGTTGGTTACTTCTGCCTGACCATTACCCTGAGGGTAATAAGGCATTGACCAATGATGCTAGATATGAAAGGTGTCGCAGAGGTGTTTCATGGTTTGGTTTTTGAAAGATTTTCCATATCAGAGAGGATGGTGGATGGGATACCATATCTGCAGAGAATATGGTAAATGATGAATTTTGAGATCTTAGTACCGGTGATAAGTGAGAGTGGCATTACTTCCACCCACTTGGTGAAGTACTCAGTGGCAGTAATGATGAATGTATGGCTGTCAGAAGATGGTGGGTAAATCTTTCCAATCAAGTTGAAACCCCATTGAGAGAATTGCCACGGTGCTAGGAGGGGTTGAAGGTCCTGTGCTGGAGCATAAATCAAATCTGCATGTTGTTGGCAGGGAAGACATTTCTTCACAAATTCACAAGCATCATGCTCTAATGTAGGACCAATAATATCCATCTTGGAGAATCCTTTTGTCCAGGACCATACCATTTGAATGAGCTCCACAAACACCACTATGTACCTCCATTAGTGTCGTGCGAGCTTCAGTCTCATTCAGACATCTAAGGAGGATTCCATCATACCCACGACGATAAAGTGTATCACCGATGATAATGTATCAGGCCGAATGTTGAATAAAGGATTTTTTTTGGTTTCGTGTGAGGTCTGGGGGTAGAATATTATCATGGAGATAGGTATATATGTCGTGGTACCAGGGGGAAGTGGGACCCACGATATCACACACCATGTTAGTCTCAGGAATATCATATGTTGGGATTAAAAGTTGTTCCACAAGGAACTCACACTCTGTCTGATCTTTAGGCATGTCAATCAGGGAGCCAATAGTGGCCATTGCATCAACTGCTTTGTTTTGTACCCTAGGAATTTGGTCAAATTGTATGTGTGATAGGGGGAATATAATCGTTAAAAGATGAGCAACAAACTAAAGAGAGTGCAAATAACAACTAAAAACACCCTACACTTCAAGATTGGGAAAATGATGAACTTAACAACATAAAAATGGAACCTTTTACCTTGTAGAGTTGTTCTTTGGTTGGCCCTTCGATTGTAGATGAGATGTATGCTCCTTGATGGCAAGTAAATGCAAGATAGTTGGAAAAAATGGATGCAAATGGCTAAGTGTAGATTGAGAAACAAAATTGCAAGAGTTTGGCTAGCAAAATGATCTCCTCCAAATGAGAGAAAAGAGGGGGTATTTATAGAGATTTTGGAAATCTCTAGGGAAATGGATGGCCAAGATTGAGCCACCAATGATTAAGATGTAGGGCTAAGGTGAATTGAGAACTCACAAGCCCTCACATCTTGATACGTGGCAAGTGATGTTGCCCTAAAAGGTGAAGTGGACATGAGGTGGAAGGATAGTACATGACATGGAGGGGGGTACAAAGTACCTTGGGATTGGACAAGATCTCCTCATAAAGGAGGTCCTTTTCCCTATGTGGGTGAGAGGACATGTGAGGAATTAAAAATTCCTCAAATATCCTTATGGGGAGAGGGGAAAGAATAAAGAATAAAGAGAGGACATGTGGGAAGAAGTGAAGGAATTAAAAATTCTTTTTGAGTGCATTGGGGGATTAAAAAGTGAATTAAAAATTCACATGGGGAAGTGGAGTGCCTTGCCCAAAAAGAGAAAGCCTTTAATAAGGTTGACTAAGGACACATGCCATAAAGGACATGGGGAAGAGAAAAGGAATTTAGTATTCCTTGAAAGATGAGAGTGGAATTAAAAATTCCTTGGGGGATGGGAAGAGTTGACTAAAGGGGGTGATTAGACAAGTTGATGAGGGGTTAGAGGAAGGTTAGGTGGCTAAGAAGGATCAAAGGCCAACTTGAAAAAGTTGGAGGATGTGACACCTCCTAATCAAGGATTAGGCATGTGCACATCCTAATGATGAGATTAGAAGAAGGATTAAGATTAGATAAAAATGATGGAGGATGTGACATGAGGAGGAATTAAATAAATGTGATATTTATTTAATTCATTTGATGAAAGAGGAAGGTATTTAATTATTTAACTAGATACCTTAGGGATTAGAAGAACTTTAGAGGGATTAATTAAATAATAGTGATATTACTTAATTAATGCAGATAAGGGGATGCTTAGATGAAAGGGGATAAATTTGGATAAATTAAGTGTCCAAATTTAGGTGTCTACAGTATGAAGGTGAAATATTTCTTGAAATCATCCACAATGCATTTATAGGGCAACAAATTATCATCTTTTGTTAGGAATTCATCATTAACTTGCTTGATGACTAACAATGAATCACCAAAGAATTTCAAGTGAGTTATGTGCCACTGCTTTGCAATTTGGAGATCGGTGAGGAGGGATTCATACTCTACCATGTTGTTGGTACACAAGAATGCTATCCTGAATGATTTTGGAATGTAGTCACCTTGATGGGTAACTAATAAAATTCCTGCGCCTAATCCATTATGAGTATATGAGCCATCAAAATATAGTGTCCAAGCAGGTGTGTCTGTGACTGTGTAAACTTCTTCGTCTGGAAATTCAGTGACTAGAGGGTAAGCATCTACTAATGGCGCCTCGGCCAACTGATCAGCTATGACTTATCCCTTTATGGCTTTTCACTCCACATACTCTATGTCAAATTCACTTAGGAGCATGACCCACTTGGCCATGAGTCCAGTTAAAGTGGTTCTGGATAACAGATACTTTAGTGGATCAATTTTAGCAATTAATTTGATCGAATGGCTGAGCATGTAATGTCAGAGTTTTTGTGTGCTGAAGACTATTGCGAGGCAGACTTTTTCCATGGGATAGTAGTTTAATTCATAGCTGACCAGTGTCTGAATGATGTAATAGATTTCCCTCTCCTTCGATGATTCATCATGTTGTTCCAACAATGCCCCCAGATGACTGAAGTGGCAGAGATATAAAGCAGGAGGGGTTTCCCTGGAATAGGTGGCATCAAGATCGGTGGATGAGCTAAATATTACTTGATCTTATCGAAACCTATCTGTCACTGTTGGTTCCATTGGAAGGTGGAGTCTTTCTTCAGGAGATGGGTGAATGGCTAACACTTATTTGCAAGTTGGGCTATGAACCGACGGATGGATTGCATCTTCCCTTGAAGACTTCTTAATTGCTTCAGATTGTGCGGGGGTGGCATGTCCATAATAGATTTTACCTTGGCGGGATCAACCTCAAAACCCCTTCGAGAGACTATGAAACCCAAAAAAATTTCTGACGTAACAACGAAGACACACTTTTTTGGATTTAGTCGTAACTTGTAATGTTCCAACCATTCAAAGATCTTCTTCAGGACGATAGGATGTTCTGCACGAGTTTTGGATTTCCCTAACAAGTCATCAACATAATCCTCCATGATGATATGGATAAGGTCATGGAAGATGACCGTCATTTCCCTCTAATATATCGCCCTTGCATTTTTTGAGCCCAAAGGGCATAACATTGTAACAGAAAGTACCCCAAGGTGTTGTGAAAGCCGTCTTGTGTTGGTCTTCAAGTGCAATTCGAATATGATTATAACCAGAGAAACCATCCATAAGGGATAACATCTCATGCCCTACAATGAGGTCGACCAACATGTCAATATTAGGTAGAGGGAAGTCGTCCATTGGGCAGGCCTTGTTGAGATCCCTGAAGTATGTGCAGATCCGAATGTCTCCATTTGGTTTGGAAACTAGTACTATATTGGAGATCCAATCAGAGTAGTCAATTGGTCTGATAAAACCTGCATCTAGTAATTTCTCCAATTCCTTCTTGACTAATAATGCTACCTGTGGATGCATCTTGCGGAGCTTCTATTTGATAGGCTTGGCATCAAGGTGAACGTCTAGATGATGAACCACTAAAGCGGGGTCCAAGCCTGGCATGTCTGAATATGACCAAGGAAAGTTAAAAATACCCTCTTGGAGTAATTGAACAATGACTGCATATTCTAGATCTGAGAGTGATTTGGCCACATATGTGATCTTAGGAGTTTTGGCAATACCCAGATTAACTTCTCAAGTCTCTTCAATTAGGATGGACGACCGTGTAGATAACTAAGTTCCCACAAGGGGAAGATGAACATCCCCATCCTCCAGCACCTCTTTGAGGTTTTCACCATCTGATGTGTCCTTTATTTTTACTTTTTCAAGGTCAAGAAGTGCCTCGGGGAGGTTTTCACTAGATGCCCGCATTTTATTTTTCTTATTCTTATTTTTGCGACTGGAGTGTTCATCCTCCCCCAATCCCATAAGGTTGACATATGTATCCACAGACATATTGATGGGTGTGCTGTCGCAGAGGTCCTAATCAATAAGCTCGAGGTGACGAAGGGATAGGCTAATGGTACAGACGGATAGGCATTTGAACATGGATGACAGGTCTATGTGATCGATGTCATCGTATGCACGTATGATGGATTCCTCCTCAGGTATGTCTTCCAATGAGCCATCGTCCACGAAAACACTATTGGAAGTATTAGACAATGTTGCAGGGCCCTTCTACTTTTTGTCGTATCCCATGCTTATGTTCTTTGGCAACTTTGATGTATCAATAGGTTGCAACCACCCCTGTTCTTCTTTACCTAGGCCCTTGCCTTGGTAGTTATACTTTTCTACAAACTTAGCTATCCAAGGATATGCTTCTTGGAAGTATTCCTTTAGGGGTGGATCCGGTTGGGGTTCTTCACGGTATACCCACTGACTGATATCTTCTTCGGGTGCATCTATCTTGATACTAGGGGACCTGAAAGTGGTAGTAGGAATGTTTTTTGCACTGAAGGTGATAGTCTTGTCTTCCTTTGGAGTAGCATGTGAAGGTTGACCGTACTCATGTGGTGATGGTGGCATGGTTGCTACATTAAGAGCAGTATGCATTTTGTATTCACCACACCCCTTGTCAATGATCTGGATTTTTGTGACTGTAGGATTGGTGGTGGAAGATGGAGTGCCTATCGTGGTGGATGGTGGATTAGCGGATGATGACTGAGATGATCCCATTTCAACCCCAGGACAATAATGTAAACGGGGAAATGACGCTTCTAAAGCGCGGCGGTATTCAAATGGTTGGGGGTCAGCATAAATGGTGACTTCTTATCCATTAACCGAGAATTTTAAGCATTGATGGTACGTGGAGGGGATGGATTGCATGGCATGGAGCCATGGGAGGCCAAGGAGGAGGTTATATGGTAAGTCTAGATCAATGACATGTAGTGTACTGAACTACAGGTCCAACCTGGATAGGAAGACTGATAATTCCTTCTGAATTTCTTTCTGCATTATCATAAGCCTTGATTGTGATGATTTGATTACTTAAATCTGCTTGAGTATACCCCACCTGTTTTATGAATTTCAAAGTACATAGGTTGAGGGTAGAGCCATTATTTACCAAGACCCTTTTAATTTTATGACAGGCAACCAAGACTTCGATATGCAAGGGGCGGTTGTGATTGGCATCAATGTTTGGCATGTCATTCTAGCTAAAGTGCAGCTGATAAGATAAAGCCAAGTGTCCTACCAATGCTTGGAATTGTGTGGGATCGATGTCATTGGGTACATGGGTTTCTTGCAAGGCTCTGTTGAGGATTTCTTGATGTACAGGAGAAGACTTAAGCAAATCCAAGATGGAGATATGAGTGGGGGTCTTTCCTAAGTGATCAAGAATGTTGTACTGAGAGTTTACAGGAGTTGATTGAGCGGATGTGGGGGCTGTCAGGATAGTAATGTGGGAACATCACATAGTGACAACACATTGAGGATCTTTAGCTTTAACATGTATCGTAGACACTTGGGGTTCTACCTACTCAATGTAATGGACTATACCATCATAATTGAGGGGTACATTTTTATAGCTTATATTATTTGTGTTGTTGTCTTGGGGATTGTTGTTGGAAGTGCTTGCGCCTTGATTATGGTTTGGGAAGGCATTTTGGTATATCTGCAACTAAGCATTAGACGATGAACCTTGACTGGTGTCGACTTTGATATCTCCTCGATCGATGAGATCTTGGACATAGTTTTTGAGACCTTGACACTTATTCAGAGTGTGTCCTTTAATTTTATGGAACTCACAATATTCATTTTCCCTAAACCATGAAGGTTGATTCATCAAGCAGTTTGGTGACAGGGTACGTGATCAGATAGTTGACCTGTAACAACTTATTGAAGACGACACTCAGGGTTCTCCTAATTGAGCATATTGGCATTTAGCATTCCCCTGACTGTTTTGGCTTGGCTGTTGAGGAGGACGAGATTCCCCCTGTGGTACAGATATGGCATTAGGAACAGATGGTTGTTGTCTCTGGGACGTATTATCCACTTGGACATGTTTAGTATTAGTGACACCATCATTCACTACATTTTTGTTCTTATTCCAAAATTGTGGCTTATCCCCGAATGACCTTTCTTTGTCATAGTGGTGTATCTTGATGTGCCCTTTGGCAATAAGGGAGTGTTCGAGTATGGGTCCCTTTTCCACTATCTCAACGAATGTGGTGACACAGTGTAACCTAAAATTATGAGCCATGTCGGGATGAGAGTTTTCCACGAAGAGGGTGACCATATCTTTTTCTTTGAGAGGGGTTTTCATTTGGCTCACTAGTGCATGCCACCTCTATAGGTAGCTAGCAAAGGTTTCACCTTCTCGTTGTTTCTCTTTAAGGAGATCCAGTGTATCAGTGTCCTCCAAATTGAAGAAGTAAGAAACAATTTTTTCTGAAAAATCTGTGAAGGATTTTATGGACCCTCGTTCTAGACCCATGAACCATTCTAGGGCATTTCCTGTCAGGCTTCATGGGAACAGGTGCAAGAGATAGTTGTCATTGTGCATAACTTCCTGACACTGGGAGTAAAACTCTTGCAAGTGGGCCTTAGGATCTTTTTTCCCCTTGTATATGTTGAATTTTGGTATTTCAAAATGTTTAGGGAAGAGGATCAACAAGATGGAGGGATTGAATGGATATGGACATATGTCCTTGAATTTGAACGATTGTTTGCCAGTCCCCGCCTGAAGATCTTTTAGAGTGGCTTTGATTTCTAACAGATCTGAATTGACCGGTTGCATAAGAAACAAAGGTAGGTTTGATGGATATGGATGGTAGGATGATAAAGGATCCTTGAATTTGAATGATTGTTTGCCAGTCCCCGCCTGAAGATCTTTCAGAGCGGCTTTGATTTCTAACTGATTTGAATTGATCGGTTGCATAAGAGACAAAGGTGGGTTGGATGGATATGGATGGTAGGATGATAAAGGATCCTGCTGAGAGGGCGTCAAAATGTTGAGGTATGGATTTTGGTAGTGGGATGATGATATCCCTTGCTGGTATGTCGAGGGATTTTGTTGGTATGAGGGTTGTTGTTGTGAGGTATAGTACGGATTTGTTTGATAAAAATGTGAGGTAGGTTGCTAAGGAGCTTGGATGGGATGTTGCGGATTGACCTACTGATACTGGGGGTATTGCTGCAACTGTTGGGAGGCCGCATAAGGTGGTTGTTGCTGGGACTGTTGTTGGTAATAATGATGTTGTGGCAGTTGTTGCTGGGACTGCTATTGGTAATAATAATGTTGTGGCGGTTGCTAATGTGATGCGAGATGTTGTGTGGGCCGAGATGGGATGTTGTATTATGTTTGAGCTTGCAGACATAGAATGGATGCGAGGAACAAAGATATGGTTTGAGCGGGAGGTCGGGACATATTTCTTTGCAATTGGTATGGTGGTTGTTGCGAAGAAATTGGTGGGTTATATAGCGGTTGCTGCTGTTGGGGCGGCTGAGATAATGTAGGGGTGTTTTGCAAAGGAGGTTGTTGGGTACCAAAGGGGGCGGTTGGTTGGGATGTACCTTGTGGCAATAATGGAGGTGGTAGGTTAGATTGGGGAGGCTATGGAGATACATATGAAGGCGATGGTAGGTTTATGGCCCCAACCGGTGGAGGAAATGCAATAAAAGGGCTACCCCCAGTGCTGACAGGAGGTGGATTGGAAAGGGGTGGTGCTGTTAGCATTAGTGGCGGCAGTTGCGAAACATTTTGTGGCATGTCAAAGGCAAAAGGATCATTGGGGTCAGTCGTTTGAGGAGCTCCCATGACCGAGATGGTGGGATGTGGGGGATTGTTAACGAGATATAGAATGACGTTGTCGAATTCAAGTTGATGCCAACCTTCTACTAGAGGAATATTGGGGACGTATGAACTACTTGGTGTGTTTTGTGAACCTTGGGGTATGTTAGACGTGGAACTGCAATATTTGGATAAGTCAACACCTGGCGGGAGTTTGACACCTTTTTCAATGAGATGCACCAAGATTTCTTCCCCATGTCTTTCGAATAGGCGGTCAGTCATTTGCACATTGGTAGGGTTACTAAAGTGTTCCTCAAATGTAAGTTCGGGTTGGTTGACCATGTTCTCATCCCCGGGTGGTGATGTGTTTTGACCATCAATATTGGATTGTGATGACATACCATTATGCAGATCTCGAGGGATGTTTGCACCATTATGGGGATCTTGTGAGACATTAGCTACGTTGTTTGGATCTTGATGAATGTTTGGTTGGGAATTGTGGGCTTGTTGTTCACCCATTTTCCTTGTCTACGACCGAGTCTGAATGGGCATGCAAGATGATGGGACAAATTAAGATGCTAAGATGATCAAGATGATGATGAAAGGATTGACCCAATGGATTAGCCGACGGGGATATGGCTCAATGGGCTTGATTTGGATGATTGATTCGACCGAAATAGATTTGTTCGATGAGATCGGATTGGGTTGATTGGTAGACAATTGGCCAACCTGGATTTGATGATATGATGATTTGATTTGGATTGATGATTGATTAAGATGAATGATAATGATTGAAATCTAAAACTGAGTTCAAGAGTGATCCTTAATGCTAGGTGTTGATTAACCGACTAAAGGGTGGATGTATGATAACGACGCCGAATCCAACTTGAGATAGAAGTGGATTGATTGGGCTGACAAGGATGACCGACTTAGGACGAATGACAATCCTAATTTTGGTTGTGATAGATAATGATTAGAGATGAACACCTAGGTCAATTAAGATAACTGCTTTAACGAGGTTTTAATGGAATAACGGTGATCCAAAACGAAAAAATGAGATCCAAGATGTGGAAAACGACCAAGTGAACGGGGACTCTGAAGGGGTGAATAGATGCTTGCACTCAGGGGATGAACGTTTAGGATGGTGAATGGACTCTCAGACGTTCGGAACGGGGAGATGAGTGATCGAAACAGTGAAACGAGGGTCCTGAATGACGAAATAGATGAAAAAGTTGATCGGTCAAGGGTTAGGTCCGCCCTTGGAGGTCAAGTTTGCCTGTCCAGAGGGAAAGTTCACATGTCCAGAGGGAAAGTTCGCCTGTCTAGAGGTCAAGTTCGCCTATCGGGAGGGAAAATTCTCCTATCTAGAGGGCAAGTTCGCCTGTCTAGAGGGAAAGTTTGATTATGGAGCTAAAGTTGGTCAAAATTAGCCAAAAGAGGCTAGTTCAAGGTCAAGTTCGCACCTGGGTGGGTCAAGTTCGCCTGTTCAGAGGCCAGGTTGACCCCTGGACAGGTTTAAAATTGACTTTTGAAAGGATGACTAAGGAAAAGGACTCAAAACACAACAATCATCAATGAAAAGGATATGGCTGAGTCAAATAATCATACAATCACTGGTTTCGCACAAATAAGACAATTCAGACAACACAATCCTAAGTCTAGTAGAAAGGGTATGGCCGAAAAAGTCTTCTATTCTAGGATGAACATGGTTGCTAAGGATTCCTCGATATACACCCAGTATGTGAGGCCCAAACTATGAACACCAACCTGTTACAAGCGTGAGTCAGGAACCTTAGCGAGATACTAAAGGCTTGGACCAACTCTTCACATCATCCTGACGCTTCGCCAATTACAACGTGGTTGGATTGAGATACAACTTTCGCTCTCCCTCCTTTACATACTCCGCTGGTACACGTGGTTGGAATCGTCCCTTGGGGTGATGAAATCCCCAAGCAAGTCCCGCTAAGAAAAGTAAAAGAGGACGACTCAAAGGACTTGGTAAGCTACGATTTCTTGTCACTCAGGATCGCCAAATGGCGCAAGGGGATTGGATACGTCAAATAGCTTACCAAAAAAGACCACAAACAAGGTTAATTGACACCCCTAGTTAAACTATGTGGCTAAGTTAGAGGGTTAAAAACCCTTAAAATAGTCAAAAGGAGTGCTAAAAACTAAAAATTTACCTTCTGGAAAAAGCTGTCTAGGGCATATTCGCCTATCTAGAGGGAAAGTTCGCCTGTCTGGAGGGTAAGTTCGCCTGTTTGTAGGGAAAGTTCACTTGTCTGTAGGGCAAGTTTTCCTGTCTGTAGGTCAGGTTCACCTGTTTGCAAAAAAATTGCAAAAAGTCAGTTTTTGAGTCTGGGGAGGGTAGGTCCACCTGTCCGAAGGTCAAGTCCGCCCCTCTATAGGTCGGGTCTGCCCCTCTGTGAAAAATTTGCAAAAAGTCAGCTTCTAAGTCTAGGGAGGGAAGGTACACCTATCTGCAGGTCAGGGTCGCCCCTCTGCAGGTCGGGTCTGCCCCTCTGTAACTTGCACCTGCAAAAAGTCAAAAAATAGCAAACGTAAAAGCAAGAGACTCGTTTGTGGGTCCCACCGGGCATTCTAGAAATGTGATAAGGCAAAAATACTTGTTAGAAAATGAACATCAAACCAAAGAGTGCAAATAACAACTAAAAACACCCTACACCTCAAGATTGGACTAATGATTAACTTAACTAAGCAAAATGAAAGATTTCACCTTGTTGAGTTGTCCTTTTGGTTGGCCCTTCGATCTTCGATGTTGCATGCTCCTTGGATGGAAAAAGATGTAAGCTATGAGATGAGATGAGGATGGAAGAATGAGTGAAAATGGATGCAAGTATGCAAATTTGGCTAAGTATGGCTCAAGAGAAAATTTTGCAAGAGTTTGGCTAGCATAAAATGATCTCCCTAAAATGAGAGAAAAAATGGAGTATTTATAGAGAATTTTGGACTCTCTAGAGAAATGGATGGCTGAGATTGAGCCACCAAGATCAAGATATAGGGCTAAGGTGAGTTGATAATTCACAAGCCCTCACATCTTGACATGTGGCATGTGAAGTGGCTTGAAAAAGATGATGTGTACATGAGGTGGAAATAGGGTATATGACATGGAGGTACTACATAGTACCTTGGGATTGGACAAGATATCCTCATAAAGGAGGTCCTTGTCCCCTTGTGGGTGAGAGGACATGTGAGGAATTAAAAATTCCTCAAATATCCTCATGGGGATGAGACAAAGAATTTTAAATTCTAAGGCATGCATTGGGGGATTAAATGTGAATTAAAAATTCACATGGGAATGGAGTGCCTTCTCCAAAAAGAGAAAGTATTTAATGAAGTTGACTTAGGACACATTCCATAAATGATATGGGGATTAAGTTGACCTAATTAGGTGATTAAGGTTGTGCAAGTACTTGATTAGATAAATTAATAATAGATTAGAGGCAAGTGGGAAATGATGATGTGACCCTAATGATGATTAGTGGGGTGCACATCTTAATCATAAGTTAATTATGATTAAGAAAGAGGGTTAAATTGTTAAAAGGGATTAGAGACCAACTTGCAAAAGTTGGAGGATGTGACAATGAGAGAGAAAGTGGGGAATTTAAAAAATAAATTTAAAATTCTAAGAGATAATATGACTAAATTAAATAAAGTGGTGTATTTATTTAATTTAGAGAGGAAATAGGGGAAAAAGTATTTATTAAATTAAATACTTTGGAAACCTTATGGTGGGAACGAAATATTAATTAAATGAGTCATTTAATTAATATCGACAAAGAGGACAAATTAAATAAGCAAAGGGATGATTAAGGAGACGATTTTGACCATATGAAAGTGGTCAAATTTAGATGTCTACGGGTAGAACCATGGGAGAATATGGTTGACTATAGTTACTTGGGGTGTAAGGTGATGTAGATAATGTGGTTCCATGGAGAGAGACAACAAATCGTAATGCCAACCCTAGTGTCAAGACCCTGCCAGTAACTTTTTTCCAACTGAAGCTTCACCTACAGGTAGATATCAAGTATGTAGAGTTATTAAATTATTATTTTACCTATAGTTTGAGTTTGCAAGGATTTTCCAAAACCTTCATGTAAGTTTGAGATTCTAGATGTTCTATTAATTACATTGATCATTCACTCTAATAACGTTGTGAAGATACAATGTTAATCCTAATTCAAGTTTAACAACTTAAAATAAGAACTAAAGTTAAGTCACTATATTGCATATATAATATTAAACATAGAAATCAAAATAGAACACATAAAGTAAAGAGATAAATAAAAAGAGATTAAATAAATTAATTAAAAAATAAAATGAAAGAGGACTTGCAATTAATAAGAATGGTGTATGGCAAGGTGGAAGGGGTGACCATGTCATTAAGAGGCATAGTGACCTCTAAAAATTTAGGAAATACTTGCAAAGTTTGATGGAGGGTGAAACATAAATGAATAACAGATTTGTGATCTTCCTTAAATCTACAATTTAGGGCTCAATTTAGCCTAAAAATTAGAAGTGAGTGTGTGATTAACGACGTTTGGAGATATGAAAAAAATTTGAAGGAAAGAGTGAAGGGAAAATGGATAAAGGCATGATAGCTCACAATTTCAGACATAGAGGTCATTTTGGATGCCCTATTTCGGAGAAAGCTAACTCTTAGACAAAAAGAACCTATGTATATAAGATGATATCGTACCTCTCATCCCCCATCCCACAGGGTGGAAAAAAGACACCAATGGAAAGACTTGACAGATCGTTAGCCGCATGCCATTATGTTTCGAACGCCGGAAAAGGATGTGCGGCCCCTGCAGGAAAGTCAAAAACCCTAAACATTTTCCACATTTTGTTTGGTTTTGCTCTGCCATTTTCTTCATTTCGTTTTGCAGTTTTTTGGAGGAGGGAGGCACGAGCATTGAAATGGAGTTACAGGCAGCCATGGGGAGGGACGTGTGAGTATTGAAATGGAGTTACAGGAAGCCAAAACAATGCGGGCATTCAAATGGAGTTGCAGGTGGTAGGCGGTTGAACCAACATGAGCATTGAAATGGAGTTGCAGGTATTTTTATGTTATTTTTTATGTAGATAGTTGTGTTTTGTCTACATTTTTTCCATGTCCAAGGAGCTAAAGTTTTCCATTTTCAGGGGTTTCATTTTGTAGTTTGTTGCCATGCGCGAGTGACAAAATGGAGGCAGGAACCAGAGCAATAGGCAATGACGGAAATAGGTAGGTATATCTGCCATTGTTTCTGCCATTTCTCTATTATGTAGGAATTGTGAAGCAGGGCTCATTGAACTATGAAGCACAACTATTAATGGGTTTTTTGTGAAATACAAATAAAATGTTTTTTTGGGGGGTTTTCGTTGGGAAAAGGGGTTTTTGAAATTTTCCATTGTCGAATGAAATAAGTGACAACCCATTGTGGAAATATGAGTGAAATTACTGAATAATGTTTATAGAAACCAGAAATCATGCAGAATATATTAAGAGGTTGAAAAATGCAACGTGGGTTCTACAATAAAATGATATATTTTGAAAACCACATAAAACCCACTTTGTCGCCATTGTTCACATTCTTATTTAGAATGGACAAAAAAGTAAAAAATGTGGCATTCAAAATCATAATTTGCAAATAGCAAAAAGCCTAGACGAGATCCCATTTTTGCCACCATTTTATACACTATCGTTTTGGAAAACACACTGTCTCCTAAAACTCTGACTGTTCTAAAACCCTTTAGAAGTAACAACCCAATTGGTTACTGACCCTTGACCTCAATTTGGTATGTTTTGTGATTATCTAGAGAACCTTTTGTGATTTCTATAGTAGGAATGTAATGAAATTAGAAAACAGTAGGTATTATAAAACCTGCAAGGCACAATGTTATAGATTGTTTGCAGTGTTGGAAAACACACTGTCCCATGTTAGTTAACTCCTACCTACCCTTCACGGACGTTTGGTCCTATCTGTCAGTATAGTCGACTTTGGTATAGTCCAAATGTTATTTCACTTTCTTCATGTGATTGGAACAAAACGCCTTGACAGAAAAGAAGGCCAGATGGAAAAATTGCACTGATGGAAAGACTTGATGGTCGAACATTAAATCTGACCTACCGTAGCCTATCCCGTCACCGGGAAAATGTGTCAGTGCCAATGGGTTTTCAAAATCATATTTTGGAATGGACAAAAACCCAAAAAAATGTGGCATTAGAAACTATTATTTGCAAATAGCAAAACAAGGTGCCAAGAATGTAATGGAATTGGAAAATAGTAGGTATTATGAAATCTACAAGGCATAATGTTATATACTATTTTGCAGTGTTGGAAAACACAATGTCCCATTTCAGTTAGTTCGATATGAAGAGTTTTATTTTGTTATGCTCCAAGAATGTAATGAATTCCACTTTCAAAATTTTGAACAACTCTTTACTACAGTCCAAATGTCATTTCACTTTCTTTATCTGATTGGAAAAAATAAATTGCTCACATTATTTATAGAGTTGGAAAACACACTGTCTCCTCTCAGTTGCAGAGGGTTTTACAACACTATATGGGTTGCTTGTTTCTTAACACCTTATATGGAGACTTTGTTTTCCAACACTGCAAATAATGTGAGCATTTATTTGGTCGAATCAGATGAGGAAAGTGAAATGCCATTTCAATCTCATGTTACATACATAGGTGCTTTTTGTCTACGAGTTAGCTTTCTCTTGATTGGAACAAATAAATTGTTCGCATTATTTGCATAGTTGGAAAACACATTGTGTCCTCTCAGTTGCAAAGTGTTTTACAACACTATATGGGTTAATTGTTTCTTAACACCTTATATAGAGATAGTGTGTTTTCCAAGACTA
>VDFB02105785.1:135921748-135956304 GCA_007258455.2 Sequoia sempervirens | reverse complement strand
TAACTTAACTAAGCAAAATGAAAGATTTCACCTTGTTGAGTTGTCCTTTGGTTGGCCCTTCGATCTTCGATGTTGTATGCTCCTTTGGTGGCAAGAGATGAAAGCTATGAGATGAGATGAGGATGGAGAATGAGTGAAAATAGATGCAAGTATGAGAATTTGGGTAAGTATGGCTCAAGAAAAAATTTGGCAAGAGTTTGGCTAGCATGAATGATCTCCCCCAAAATGAGAGAAAAAAATGGGGTATTCATAGAGAATTTTGGACTCTCTAGGGAAATGGACGGTTGAGATTGAGCCACCAATATCAAAATGTAGGGCTAAGGTGAGTTGAGAACTCACAAGCCCTCACATCTTGACATGTGGCATGTGAAGTGGCTTGTAAGAGATGATGTGTACATGAGTTGGAAATAGGGTATATGACATGGGAGGTACCACATAGTACCTTGGGATTGGACAAGATATCCTCATAAAGGAGGTCCTTTTGTCCCCATGTGGGTGAGAGGACATGTGAGGAATTAAAAATTCCTCAAATATCCTCATGGGGATGAGAAAAAGAATTTTAAATTCTAAGGCATGCATTGGGGGATTAAATGTGAATTAAAAATTCACATGGGGAATGGAGTGCCTTCTCTAAAAGGAGAAAGCCTTTAATGAAGTTGACTTATGACACATTCCATAAATGATATGGGGATTAAGTTGACCTAATTAGGTGATTAAGGTTGTGCAAGTACTTGATTAGATAAATTAATGACAGATTAGAGGCAAGTGGGAAATGATGGAGGATGTGACCCTAATGATGATTAGGGAGGTGCACATCTTAATCATAAGTTAATTATGATTAAGAAAGAGGGTTAAATTGTTAAGAGGGATTAAAGACCAACTTTGGCAAAAGTTGAGGATGTGACAATGAGAGAGAAAGTGGGGAATTTAAAAAATAAATTTAAAATTCTAAGAGATAATATGACTAAATTAAATAAAGTGGTGTATTTATTTAATTTAGAGAGGAAATAGGGGAAAAAATATTTATTAAATTAAATACTTTGGAAACCTTATGGTGGGCACGAAATATTAATTAAATGAGTGATTTAATTAATACCAGCAAAGAGGACAAATTAAATGAGCAAAGGGATGATTAAGGAGACGATTTTGACCATATGGAAGTGGTCAAATTTAGATGTCTACGGGTAGAACCATGGGAGAATATGGTTGACTATAGCTACTTGGGGTGTAAGGTGATGTAGATAATGTGGTTCCATGGAGAGAGACAACAAATCGTAATGCCAACCCTAGTGTCAAGACCTTGCCAGTAACTTTTTTCCAACTGAAGCTTCACCTACAGGTAGATATCAAGTATGTAGAGTTATTAAATTATTATTTTACCTATAGTTTGAGTTTACAAGGATTGTCCAAAACCTTCATGTAAGTTTGAGATTCTAGATGTTCTATTAATTACATTGATCATTCACTCTAATAACGTTGTGAAGATACAATGTTAATCTTAATTCAAGTTTAACAACTTAAAATAAGAACTAAAGTTAAGTCACTAAATTACATATATATAATATTAAACATAGAAATCAAAATAGAACACATAAAGTAAAGAGATAAATAAAAAGAGATTAAATAATTTAATTAAAAAATAAAATGAAAGAGGACTTGCAATTAATAAGAATGGTGTATGGCAAGGTTGAAGGGGTGACCATGTCATTAAGAGGCATAGTGACCTCTAAAAATTTAGGAAATACTTGCAAAGTTTGATGGAGGGTGAAACATAAATGAATAACAAATTTGTGATCTTCCTTAAATCTACAATTTAGGGCTCAATTTAGCCTAAAAATTAGAAGTGAGTTTGTGATTGACGATGTTTGGAGATATGAAAAAAATTTGAAGGAAAGAGTGAAGGGAAAATGGATAAAGGCATGATAGCTCACAATTTCAGACATAGAGGTCATTTTGGATGCCCTATTTCAGAGAAAGCTAACTCTTAGACAAAAAGAACCTATGTATATAAGACGATATCGTACCCCTCATCCCCCATCCCACAGGGTGGACAAAAGAAACCAATGGAAAGACTTGACAGATCGTTAGCCGCGTGTCGTTACGTTTCGAACGCCATAAAAGGATGTGCGGCCCCTGCAGGAAAGTCAAAAACCCTAAACATTTTCCACATTTTGTTTGGTTTTGCTCTGCCATTTTCTTCATTTCGTTTTGCAGTTTTTTGGAGGAGGGAGGAACGGGCATTGAAATGGAGTTACAGGTAGCCATGGGGAGGGACGTGTGAGTATTGAAATGGAGTTACAGGAAGCCAAAACAATGCGGGCATTCAAATGGAGTTGCATGTGGCAGGCGGTTGAACCAACATGAGCATTGAAATGGAGTTGCAGGTATTTTTATGTTATTTTTTATGTAGATAGTTGTGTTTTGTCTACATTTTTTCCATGTCGAAGGAGCTAAAGTTTTCCATTTTCAGGGGTTTCATTTTGTAGTTTGTTGCCATGCGCAAGTGACAAAATGGAGGTAGAAACCAGAGCAACAGGCAACGACAGAAATAAGTAGGTATATCCACCATTGTTTCTGCCATTTCTCTATTCTGTAGGAATTGTGAAGCAGGGCTCATTGAACTATGAAGCACGACTATTAATGGATTTTTTGTGAAATACAAATAAAATGTTTTTTTGGGGGGTTTTCATTGGGAAAGGGGGTTTTTGAAATTTTCCATTGTTAAATGAAATAAGTGACAACCCATTGTGGAAATATGAGTGAAATTACTGAATAATGTTTATAGAAACCAGAAATCATGCAAAATATATTAAGTGGTTAAAAAATGCAACGTGGGTTCTGCAATAAAATGATATATTTTGAAAACCACATAAAATCCACTTTGTCGCCATTGTTCACATTCTTATTCAGAATGGACAAAAAAGTAAAAAATGTGGCATTCAAAATCATAATTTGCAAATAGCAAAAAGCCTAGACGAGATCCCATTTTTGTCGCCATTTTATACACTATCGTTTTGGAAAACACACTGTCTCCTAAAACTTTGACTATTCTAAAACCCTTTAGAAGCAACAACCCAATTGGTTACTGACCCTTGAACTCAATTTGGTATGTTTTGTGATTATCTAGAGAACCTTTTGTGATTTATATAGTAGGAATGTAATGAAATTAGAAAACAGTAGGTATTATAAAACCTGCAAGGCACAGTGTTATAGATTGTTTGCAGTGTTGGAAAACACACTATCCCATGTTAGTTAACTCCTACCTACCCTTCATGGACGTTTGGTCCTATCTGTCGGTATAGTCCAAATGTCATTTCACTTTCTTCATGTGATTGGAACAAAACGCCTTGACAGAAAAGAAGGCCGGATGGACAAATTGCACCGATGGAAAGACTTGATGGTCGGACATTAAATCTGACCTACCGTAGCCTATCCCATCACCGGGAAAATGTGTCAGTGCCAATGGGTTTTCAAAATCATATTTTGGAATGGACAAAAACCCCAAAAAATGTGGCATTAGAAACCATTATTTGCAAATAGCAAAACAAGGTGCCAAGAATGTAATGGAATTGGAAAACAGTAGGTATTATGAAATCTGCAAGGCATAGTGTTATATACTATTTTGTAGTGTTGGAAAACACAATGTCCCATTTCAATTAGTTCGATATGAAGAGTTTTATTTTGTTATGCTCCAAGAATGTAATGAATTCCACTTTCAAAATTTTGAACAACTCTTTACTACAGTCCAAATGTCATTTCACTTTCTTTATCTGATTGGAACAAATAAATTGCTCACATTATTTACAGAGTTGGAAAACACACTGTCTCCTCTTAGTTGCAGAGGGTTTTACAAAACTATATGGGTTGCTTGTTTCTTAACACCTTATATGGATACTTTTTTTTTCCAACACTGCAAATAATGTGAGCATTTATTTGGTCGAATCAGATGAGGAAAGTGAAATACAATTTCAATCTCATGTTACATACATAGGTGCTTTTTGTCTACGAGTTAGCTTTCTCTTGATTGGAACAAATAAATTGTTTGCATTATTTGCATAGTTGGAAAACACATTGTGTCCTCTCAGTTGCAAAGTGTTTTACAACACTATATGGGTTAATTGTTTCTTAACACCTTATATAGAGATAGTGTGTTTTCCAAGACTACATGTAACACCCCTCCATTTTGTTCTTTTGATCGAACAATGTTCGTTATGTATGTTTTGCTTTGTTAGCACGTTGGTTATAAACTTGATTACTATTGACCGCTACTTGTTAAGCGATGTAAACATTATATTTGATGTGATGGCACTTTAATCAAATGTTATTATTATTTCATGTTATGGATTAAATTAGCATGTGTGTGAATTATTGATGTTCATGCTTTGATTATATCAATGATGATTAGATGCATTAGTTAGCGATGTTGTATTGGTGAAGGGGACGAGATCACATCACTCGCGTGCGAGGGCCTTGTGATTCCACGATTTCCTCTTCACAATGTGTTTTAATATATTATATGCATGTTCGGCACTCGTATTGTGTGCAGGATGTAGGTACAAGACATCAACTCCACCTGGTTCTACAGGTCTGAGCGTGTCCCTTGTCCAACGAAAAATGATTGGGAGATAGTAGCTAGGTTTTATGTGTCATGACATCACCCTAGCCATAGTGTGTCGTCGGGTTGTTAGTTGGGATAAGTTATTTTCTTTGTTGCCTCTTCTCTCCTTGCGTATTTAAATTTTCAAGAAAAATGGTGTTTGTTTTATTTAATTTCATTGTCAAAATAAATAAAGGAGTGCTCATTAATTAATTAGTTAGTTTAATTCAATCAATAAATAATCTAATCATGGATTAGATTTATTTATTGATAAATTAAATTAAAATGTTGTGTTAGCATTATTAAATTTTGAGATCAAATCAAAATAGAAATTGCCTTGCATTCCTTTTTGAAATAAAATTTAAAATGATTTTAAATGTAGATGGGTAAATTCAATTTTGTGGAAAAAGGAAAATGTAATTATCTTTTGGTTGCAAAATAGAACTTTGTTTTAAATAAATATTATGCAAATTCAATGGAAAATGGAAATTGTTTTATTAAATTGCAAAAATAAAATATCTAGTTTAGCAATAAATTTTGGTGGGTGAGTTCAAAATTAGGGGTTTGACAAATTTGGAGAAGGGATTGCATAAGTTAATTGTTGTTTTATTTTGAATTTTAATTTGCAATTTTGGAGAGCAAACTTGGATTGAAATTCTTGGAAGAAATTGGGAAGAAAAGATTGAAGATTGGTGAAGCTGAATTGAAAAAGGAAAATCTCCATTGAAGGATTTGAAGCTTGGAGAAAACATAAGGTGCAATGTTTGAAATTTTATGCATTTCTTATTTTTGAAAATCTTATTTTTGAAAGTGTTCAAACTGTTGGATTCAATTGTGAATTAGAGGAAGAAAACCCATCAAAAATCTCCATTTAAACTTGAACAAAAGAATCCTCAAAATATTGTGGAAACAAAAAGATTCAAAATTCATCATCAAACTTTCAACATAAAATTTGAAACAAACCTGGGGATTCAAATGGATTTTCTTATGAAATTGTGGTTGCTTTGGAAAAATCTTCTTTTTGATTTACAAAGGAATGAGAAATCTTTAAATTGCTGTGTTAAATTATGTAATTTCAATGGCAATTTATTTTATTTCTTAGATTGAGCATTTGCCCAATCTGGGTATTAAAAAAAAGGTATTTTTACAGTCATTTTATTATGACTGGGTGTATATATTTATATATATGTGCATATATATATACATATATATACAAATATATGTATATATATATATATATATATATATATATGAGTTTCGTTGATTTAAAAATTTCGAAGAAATAAATGAATTTCGTATTTTTCTTCATTCTGTTTTTTTGCCCAGAAAATGTTTTTACCAGTTAATTTTTTTTACGAATCTGCGAATGGCGGATCATTTTTTTTTTCATTTTTTGTTCGTCATGCGTGGTGGAAGGAAAGGGTTTCAAGCCCTTGGCCACCCCCATGGATGGCGACGACCGCCTGTGGAGGCAGAGCCATCGCTGCCTACACAGGTCGCCACCCCCATTCATGGGGGCTGCGTCCCCTGTTAAGGGCAGGGTGAGGCCGAACCCTAATGGTCATGCTTTATGAAATATAAAATCCATTTTTTTTTTATTATATTTATTAAATATAAAGTATATAATATATTTTATATTTAATATATATAATATGAAATTTGGAAATCAATGTTTTATTTTATCAATTAAAATATAATTTATATATATATTTTAATATATATGTTGCATATAATAATTTAAAATTATTTATATATAATATATGTATTATAATATATTTATATTATATTTTAATGTATGCTTAAGTGATTATCATTTATATTTAAATATTAATTATATATGTATTTTAAAATATATATGTATATATATTTGATTACATAGATATTTAATATATATATATATATATTTATATTTAAATGTGAATTATTCTTTTTAAAAAAAGAAAAAAGGTATTTGTAAGGGATAGATGAAAATTTGTTTATGGAAAATCATTGTATATCAAAAGAAAGATTGATTTAATTTATTGTGTGTATTGCGTCAACAAGAATCAAACGAATAGTCAAACTCTTATGTGATTGTGCAAGAACATAGTTTATTTAATTTGATTATAATGCGATGAATGATTGGATTTACAAAATCCTAATGTAGATTACCTTATATTGTTTGCAAGCTTCTTTTCGTCGTTGGGCGTCCATTCTTGTTGGAATTTGAGTCAGATTTAGTAAGTCTTCCAGATAGAACCGTCTACTATGTTTTGGGGTTGCTGTCATGTCGGTCGACCTTGTTTGCCTTGGGTAGTGCGTAATTGTGTCTAGTGTTGTACCCTATTATCATGAACGGGCTATGTTAACTTCATGTCGTGATTAGGGATTCATTATCCTTAGGTTGCACTTGAGTACCCTTTGGTTGTGGTATAGTTCCATGTGTTGTCTTAGAGAAGTGGCTTACATTGAGGGCCGACACATAAAGTGGTGCCAGGAGATCTCAATGTAAGTTAGTTAATTCAGTGAAAATTTAAACCAATTGATTAGTGTAGGTGGTACCAACATTTAAAAAGATTAATTTTGCCTCGCTCATAGACACAAGTGCTTGTATAGACTTGGGATGAGTCGAGAAGGCCTGGAATGACAAGATCATTATCTTGTCCCTTCGAAAGATAACTGATTCTGCATTGGTTTGCATGTGGGGCCGGGAGTTGTTAGAGGTTACCAGGATATCCCGAGATGGGGACCGGGACCTAGGAAGACTTGCCAGGATATCCCATGCGACATTGTGATGACACTTCTCCTAAGTCAACAATATGTTTGTATTCGTGATGTGATCATTTACTTAAAATCTGGAAGTATTGTAACCTTTGTGCCATGTGATGTCATGTTCGTATCTTGTTCAGTTGAGTCATGTTGCCTATGTTTAGAGGTTGTTGGTCTTGACTTGAAATCCTTGTTACTATCTCCTAGCACGGGGGGTGAGCCTTCGGGTATCACTTGGTTGGGTGGAACGTGCACCTTACTCCATTGTTTTTTTTTGGCTCTTGCTTGTGTAGACGAGGCTTTCATATTGGAGAGCTCGTGGAATCTAGTTGCTACCTTGGTTCTTTTATGTTAGTCATTCTTGTATTATTTTTACCCCTCATTGTTATCGAGGTGGAAATTGTAATTAAGCTATCATGTTATTGATTTACCTCATTCTAGGAATGAGTGATGTAATTGTAATTGTAAAACTTCTGTTATTGGTAACCATGAAGGATCTCATGGTCTTAAATGAAAATCTCATGTATGGAATGTATGTGCTTTAATTATTTAAGTGAATGTTGTTATGTTTCATTTCATGCATGTTGTTTTAATTTGTGATTTAAATAATCTTTGTCTCATAACCTTAGGGGATTGTTGGCTTTGTGTTGTAATCTTACATGTATTTGTAATTAAACAAAAAAAAAATTGTGCATTTGTTTAGTAGTTTGCAACTTCCCCTAGGGTTGCGTGGCAGGGCATTACACTACAAATAATGTGAACATTTATTTGGTCGAATTAGATGAGGAAAGTGAAATTCTATTTTGATGTCATGTTGCATACATAGGTGCCTTTTTTTTACAAGTTAGCTTTCTCTTGATTGGAACAAATAAATTGCTCGCATTATTTGCACAGTTGGAAAACAAATTGTCTCATCTCAGTTGTAGAGGGTTTTACAACACTATATGGGTTGCTTGTTTCTTAACACCTTATATGGAGACAATGTGTTTTCCAACACTACAAATAATGTGAGCATTTATTTGGTCGAATCAGATGAGGAAAGTGAAATGCCATTTCAATCTCATGTTACATACATAGGTGCTTTTTTTTCTACAAGTTAGCCTTCTCTTGATTGGATCAAATAAATTGCTCGCATTATTTGCACAATTGGAAAACACACTGTCTCCTCTCAATTGCAAAGGGTTTTACAACACTATATGGGTTAATTGGTTCTTAACACCTTATATGGAGACACTATGTTTTCCAAGACTACAAATAATGTGAGCATTTATTTGGTCGAATTAGATGAGGAAAATGAAATTCCATTTTGATCTCATGTTGCATACATAGGTGCTTTTTGTCTACGAGTTAGCTTTCTCCTGATTGGAACAAATAAAATGCTCGCATTATTTGCATAGTTGGAAAACACACTATCTCTTCTTAGTTTAAATGTAAAGGGTTGTCTCACATAGAGTTTCTTGCTTCTTAACACATACGGTTTTTCAACATGGAATGTTGCAATATGATGGGATGAATTGATCTAATATTACCTTTGTAGTTAACATAAATAAAGCATTGAGTTAACTAATAAATAAAACCTAAGTTTAGCTTAAGTGCATGAGAATTAGAATAATAACTAATTAAAGTAAGTAATTATTCTCTAATACACGATAACTCTAATAGTTTGACCTTGTATTGCTTTAAGTATCCATCTACTCTAGTTGTATTCTTATACAATCAATTGAACCAATGGAATTTCATCCCTTGGGTAAAATCACAAGAACCTATATGCCAGAACTATCTAGAGTCGTTATCTCCTCTTACATAGATTATATCCAAGCCTCACTATACTCAAAAGAGAGAGCCTCTTGAAATATCTAGGTTCATCATAAGTACTCAATAAAGAAAATAAACAATATAAATTTGGTGGGATATACCTATCAAATAGATTATGTTGTCTTGTGGATTTCCTCAAGGGAGGAGTAAGGGGATTTGTTGTTCTTATGTATGCTCATCTTGCATATCCTTATCTAAACTATTATTTGAACCATATTCTTCCTTTCCATCCTCTAATCCATCAATTTTTTTTCTTACACATGCATATTCCCACTTCTTAACCTTAGTATCAAAATATATTATTTTATATCCTTCTTTTTTCTTTGGTTCAAGAATTGGAAAATATCTAAATTCATTGAAAATAACATCTCTAGACTAAATTATTTTTTGAGCTAGTGAATTCTAAATGTTACAAATTTTAATGGTATCCTACAAAGATGCATTGATGAGGTTTTTGATCTAATTTATATCACTTTTCTTGAAACACATAAAAATAAGCTTCACAAACAAATACCCTTAAATGTAAAATATAAGGTTTTTCACCTATCCACACTTTATAAGGTGTTCTATCAACAAGAGAAAAATAAATAAGGATATTTACTGATCAAATAAAAAATAAAGATATCAAGTTTCCACAATCCATCAAATTGTGCTATTAATTTCTGGATGTGAAAAACCAAAACACAATCAAATCCAGAAATTAATAGCACAAATAAAAAATAGTACTCACATCCTCTACCCACAAGTACCAATCCAACTATATACCACTCAATATACTTTTATATCTTTCCATTATGTTTTAATATTCATCTTTTTTACAACACTGTTCTATTATTGTGTGTATGGTGTTATTTTTTATCAAAAAATATGTTTATGATTGAAAAACTCATCAAATTCCCAAAAATAATATTCAACACCATTATTAGATCTCAACACCCTTATCTTATAATCTATTTTCTTTTAAATTAAGACTTCAAATTATTTAAACTTAGTGAAAACTTTATATTTAACATACATAAAATAAATCTAGGTGTATCTAAAGGAATCATCAATAAATGAAACAAAATATCAAGATTTTCTCATTGAAGCCATATCCAATGGTCCAAACACATCTGAATCAATGATTTCTAATAGTATATTTTCCTTATAACTTATGTGAGGAAAATATAAAATATTATATTTACCAAACACAAAATTCTTACAAAAATTAAAATTCTCATCAAAATAAGAAAATCGTCAACCATACTTTTATGAATTAAGGTTCTATGAGTTTTTTCATTAGTGTGACCCAAATGTCAGTGCCACAACATACATGTGTTTTTCTTTTTTCTAGTTACATTGAAGAATTATAAAATGTGGGAGCATTCAACCTAAACAAAGTCCCAACATGGGATCCTTTAGCTACCACCAAACTCCCTATTACCAAACCACACCTAGACTAGTTAAATGTCACACTAACTCTAAAATTATTCAACTTGAATACAAAAATTAAAATTCTCACAAGTCCTAGAATATGAAAATCATTATCAAGGAATGTAATCCTCACATCATAGAAAAGATAACTATTCCTTTCATTTACTAAAAATATGATGGGTAGTATTATCACCAAGTAAAACCTCTCCTCCATCATTGTCCTTGAAAGATGAAAGACATTCCTTAGAGGAATCATATGGTAGGAGTGACCTAAATTAATGAGATAAGAAAAATAACTAATAGTGTTAGTAGATATAAATAAAGCATCAATATCACTATCACTCAAAATATTCTCTATGGATGAATCAAATAATTTTTTGTTTCTATGTTGCTTCTTCACTTGCCCTCACTTTCCATAGTTCCAACACTTTACTTTTCCCTTCCTTGGGGTTTTGGATTGACCTCTTGATTTGGATCTCTTTTGATTTTTTCCTATCCCCGTAAGACTTGCCTTTATTCTTAGGCATTCCCCAAACATGTAGGGCATCTCATTTAAAAATGCTAACAATGATCCCATCCGTCTTAAATTTTCATCACTACCATTAATCACAATAATTAATTTTTCCCAAGAATTAGGTAAAGAGTAAATTAATAAGATAAAATTATTTTCTTCTATCTTAACATCAACAAAAAATAGTTGAATCTTAATAAAATTTTAAGTATTTAAATTATTTTCAATAGAATCACCATCTTTCATTTTCAAAGAATATAACCATATTTTGAGATATAATTTAATTGTTAAACTTTTAGTTTGATAAAAACAACCTATCCTCTTCCACAACTTGTTTATAGTGGTATGCTTTGTTAGAGTAAAGGTTTTAATTTAATTACCTTTATTCCTCTCTTAAGATTTCACTTTAGTTTGCATTTTGTGACATTTAATAATTATATTAATTATTAAATGTCTTCCTATTAGGGTTTATTTTAGGGTTGCACAATATCCTTTTATAAGGATTCATCATTGTAATTTATCTCTCTTGGATGAATACATTTTTCAGCTTTCAGAGCACCCTTGCTTGTTTGTCTCCATCTCTTCTTTCTGTGACAGGTTATTTGCATGCAGTGATCTTCGGGTCTGCGGAAGTTGGCTTTCTCAACTTCTACATGGTATCGAGCCTCGATTCGCACTCTTCTCAAAGATTTTTGGAGGATTTCGTTGCAGAGCTCGTTCGGAGTCCCTCGAGGGTTTCAATCCTTGAGTACATTTATGCAGCATCTTGGATCAGATCGGGGTTTTCCGTTGGATTCAGAGCGCTGGAAAAAGTCAGAAATGGCTTTCGTTTTATTCATTTTCATCACCGATTGCCAGATCTGCGAGGGTTGTAAGATCGGTGATTTATCTGTTAGATTTGGGGGTCGCCTGATTTTCAGAGCACTTTGGGCCCAAACGGACCTCGCGTTGGATTCGCAGCGCCCAAAAACCCCCATTTTCATATAAAGCATGTCCGATTTGGACACTGTCGACCGGAGAAGTTAATAAATTTTTTACCCGAGGGCCGTGACGGCCCCCGGCACTGTTCCCGAGGCACAGATTTCGAGAAAAATTCAAAAAATTCATTAAAAAATCAAAAACACGGAGGGAAGTCTGGCGCCACCCGCTCAAATGGGTTAGCCACCAGGCGGCCACCGGGCGGCCACCAGGCGGCACGCCGGTAACCACCACCGCCGGTGGCCTCCCCCTGCAGCGCCACCCGCTTCGCATCAGCCCCCAAGGGCTTATCGCTGCCAGCCTACGGTCGTATTGGGGACCGAGAGTCTCCGGAGCAGCCCCTGTCGGCCTCTTAGCCCCTGCCATGGTCACAGATGTGACCAAGAGCTCCGCCGAAGGATCCAGCTGCCAGCCCCCTGGTCCGCCCAGGCGACCAGGGGCTTTAATTTTTTAGCCCCTGAGGGCTGCAGAAGGGCATATTGGGCAGTTTTTGAGCAGTTTCGTGGAAACAAGCATAATTTTCACATACGGTGTCATTTTTTTGCAAACGAGATATTGACGGAAAACTGTTTCCGAGCTCTACGCATTGGTGCTGGTGATATTTTCTGATTTTTCATTTTTGATGCTTTTTTCTGTCTCGGAAGTCAGATATTGTCATTTTCACTTTGAGACCCATATCTTTTGACTCGCTTATCCGATTTTCGCGATTTTTGCGGCGTTGGAAAGCTTGTTTCGGCCTCTATGCAGATCTGAGGTCATTTCCATAAAATGCGTAACTTTTTTTAGGCATGCATTCATTTTTGTTTCGTGCTCTAGGTTTGCATTTTCACATATGTTTCTGTAGTTTTGCATTATCTCCTTATGCAATCATTGGGTATTGTAATAAACGCTCTGATACCATGTTAGAATAACCAAGATCTGATTGCAAACCAGAAAATACCTTCTACAAAGGAGAAAAAATGAAAAAGCAGAGATTGCATAAAAACATGCAATTTTGATATATTCGAAAAGACAATTAATTACAAGAGATAATTTGCTTTATAAAAGCAAAGATGAGAATACCTAATCTTATCTTGAGCAACAAGATAGCTCGATAAGATAAAAATGAGATCCTTAAACCTAGGAAATAAATAATGCCTAAGTAAACTTATGCAAAGTGTAATTAATAATTAATTACACCAACATGATTGAATACATTCAAAAGGATGAAATTTATAAGAGATAACTAAATGATTCATTGTGCTTTCTTGTCCAACTTTAATCAATATTCATCAAATATTGTAGATTTTTTTTATTTACACCCAACACTTACTAATCTCTTTCTTCCAAAACATCTTCCATCTATAGCTTCCACACATCATACTAAAAGCCATTGAATTTCTTAATATCTAAATGATAGGTAGAGGTTATGGTTTTCAATACCTCATCGATCTAAAAAACTTACTTAACATGAAAGATCCCACTATAGAAAAAAAAAACATTCAACACTTCAAGAAAATCATCCCCCTTTGTACATAACGAATCTCTAATTCCAAATGTCAAATTAGTGAAGAAATATTGCAATAAAAACTTTTAAATAAGTATGTAAATATGATTTTTATTTATCCAACAATGGATTAGCTACAAAATATTATGTGATTGTTTGAGATTAGCAATAAAAAACTTAGCAAACCATAAAGTTGAAACATATAACATTGAATGTATGTGGAGAAACCCTTTTGAGAAAAAATACACTATCAAAGAGAGGCTCGAGGATTTATTAATCTTCAAGAATGGAATACATATGTAACACTTTGATAACATTTTGAAAACATATATATACTATGAAATCACACAACAAAACTAATATCTCATGCCTCTAATTTATAGAGAAATAACAAAGGAATACTATAAATGGTTCCCCAAAATAATGTGCCATCAAGCCATGGTAAAAGAAAAAAATCCACATTCAAAATGAATAGGATATTCTAACAATAGTAAAATTAACTCTCAATGAGTTAAAAATAATAGCTTTTCCATAGGGGTATGTAGAAACTTTTCCAAATAAAAAATGTAAAAAGGGAAGAAAATAAAAAATATATATTTGGAAATTATGCATCAATCCCTAAATGGTGATGAAACGTGCAAGATTAGATTTGGTGTCCCTTTCCTAACTAAAGAAAATGACATCTCAAATCCATTTGGAAACTAATGTACAACATGTTCCGAAGATGTTGTGGATATTATTGTTGAAGCATTTGCATCAAAGATGAAAACTAAGTCTTTTAGTGCGTCTTCAATATCTTGAATATGAGATTCTACAAACATGTGATGTATGTTAGATAAGTAGATATTGCAATTATCAAGAAAAAAGTATGATCCTATAGAAGTTTATTTGTAGAAGCATGTGGAAAAGACAAGATCTCTATAAAAATGGCAAGTGAAGGTGGAATCTCAATGCATGTCATGTGGCTATGTTGCTCATCCTATGATATGTCCACATTAGACGTATGGAAAAGTGTGGGAGGGCCACCAATACGTGTCTCACTAGTATCCACATGTGCAATTTTTTTCAAAGAAAGCATCACTTTTAGATGGTGATTCAAGATACCCATAGAACTATTAAAGGATGGTATAAGTATTAAAAGAGCACTATGTACAATGCATGATATTCTTAAAAATAGTGAATCCAAGGATTCTAATTATTTGTTGTTTTTTTTCAAACCATTTATCTATTTGATGGATGCCACTCGATTTAGGAGAATTACCACAAAGATAGGGTAATATACTATGTATGCAACAACGAGTTTTGAGCCCTTCATTTTAGGACAAATAGTTTAAAGAGTCCAAAGTATTAGGAAAAAATGTTTACAATGTTTACAACACGTGATGAAATCTCATATCAACCAAATAGAAGACCAATTTATAACCCATCTTAAAATATTAGAAGGGGCCATTATAAAATACAAGTACATAATGAAATAACACTTAAAAATGTTTTTGTATAAGCTCAAATATAGACTTATAAATTCTCAAAATTACAATAACTTAGAAAACCTATGAGAGACTTCAATTTTTTTACAACTACAATTTGCACATTTTCTTAAAGCATATGGTCTCACTTTGCATGCTTGGGCTAATTGTTTTAGCATTTTCCCACAACTATTTAACTTGGATGAATTAACAAACATACATAGGGTTTTGATTCCTTTTAGATGTAATGGTGCTATTTGTTTTGTTCAAAATTACCTTGAAAAGTGTGTTGTTCACAAAATTAGAAAAATATACGTAACCAAAAATGAAAAATCTTGACTTTAGGGTGTCCAATATTGATAAAATGGAAGGCATGCCTTGATCTCTTGGCCATTTTGGACATTATGATTGGTTGTGATATAACCTAATAATCACCAAATAAATATTTTATAGGGATCTAATCAATGAGCATATGATCCAATCAAGATTTAGGTGAATGAATAAAGTTACAAGAGAAAAAAATACAACTTGACAACAAGCCTGTAATATGAAAAATGAATGTTATTCCAAAATAGAGAATTAAAATAATTGCCTCAACCACCAAATGGATAGATGAAGCACATACAAATAGGCTTCACTATATACACAAAATTCTTTGATACTATGTAACATTTCATGGGAATCCAATTAATGAGAAAAGTTACAATAGAAAAAAGCATAAAGATAACAAGGGTTGCAATATGAAAAATATGAGATACTCCAAGATAGAGGATTACAATAATCAAATCAACAACCCAATGGACAAATAAAGTGCATATAAATAGGCCTCACTATGTACACAAGATAATTTAATACCATGTAAGATTTGATGGGAATCCAATCAATGAGTGTACAATCCAAAACAAATTTAGGTGAATGAAGAAAGTTATAATAGAAAAAAATCATAAAGATAAAAATGGTTGTACAATATGCAGATTGAACTCAACTATTCCAAAATAGAGGGTTGAAATAATTAGCTCAACCATCAAATAGATGGATGAAGTACATTTAAATAAGCCTCTTGGATGCATGACTAAATGAGATAAAATTTCCAAGAGGTCACAAGTGAGCTCTCAAATGTTGCCAATCAAGAGATGAGTTATCTTTGTATAACTAAGGCAAAGGTGGCATTGACTAAATAGCGGTGACACCTAAATTTCATCAATGAAGGATTGTTGAGGAAATATTTTTATTTGATGACCGTAATTCAATGTGTACATGCCATTATTAGCCACATAGGTGAGGATAAATAAATTATCCTACTACTCCAAGTAAAATTCTTAAGTTGCAATATCACACTTAGGATAAATTATAATCCTATGTGAAGTATGAATACTATACCAGCAATATCTAATGGAACCTTAGACACTTCTTGTTATTTGATTTTATTTCTTGGATTTATATAAAGAAATATTTATGGTCTTATGAATAAGATTCAACCCCTAATAACATAACTCAATAAAACTCAAAGTTTGGACAAGTCAAATCTACTTGAAAGAATAACATATAAAAGAATGTTTATGCTTATTTCACAAAGTTTATACAATTTAAGGAGATAAATATGGACACACCAAGCAAAACAAACTATAACATATTATGTGAATTTTAAAGGTTTAAGCTATAAAATTTCCAAAATAAATTGAAGAAAAGAACAAATACTAGTAGATAATTTTTTTAAATGAACCCATGTTTTTACAGAAGGAAATGCATTCAATTAATCAAGAAAATATTTTTTGTTAGTCCTTGGAATATTTGATGAGATTGAATATTGAATATAGGTAATATAGTAGAATTGGAAGAGAAAAATAACTCCTTGCATTAATAATGAATAAAGAACTAAATATTCTCCTTAGACGATTGAAAATGAATACAATAAACAAATGTATAGTAAATTACCTAACTAAGTCAACCATTAGGCAATTTGCACAATATATGATTATACTATTCATATCAAAAACACTTCTTGACGAGGCCATCTAATGATAATTAGATTATTCCCTTGAAGTATTTTAAAATATGTTCATTCATATTTTTTAGAGATATAGAACTAAGTGTCTAAATACTCTATTTGTTCTCCAAATGTTCAACTAGTTTGAGTGAAAAAATAACCTTTGATATTATGCATCCAATAAATAGTATTTTCCACAATAATTCTTCATAATGCACATCCTTTTCTTTAAAAAGTTGTACAGAGATTTTGGTATGTTGATACATGTAAATATATTTCCCAATGTTTAGTGAGACATTGCAAGGGAGATCAATACTAAAAATATAAAGTATACAACATATCAAAACAACTAAATGTATTATTGAAAAAATACTAATTATTAAATACTTTTTCATGTATAATGAAAGCTACAATATATTACAAGATTTCATAAAAACTACTAATTTTGAAGTTAATGGATATTTTAAAGTCTCATTTGGATCCTAACACTTCACAAATAAGTGATCAATAAACCAAAATATGTATGTCTTTCACACACAATGACATGTTCTAGGCTTGTTGAAATATCATCTTTTAGATTTTGGATGATTATTCCATTTCCAAATAAAATCTAGAAAACACATATTTCCAAGATTGTTGTCCATCTCAACTTGTATTGACATCCTTGGTCTTGCACTTATTTAACTCTAACATAGTCAAAGTGAAGCCCAAAACTAGAAGCTTGAACTTTATATTTAATTTTTAATGTCCCTTTCAAGTATTTGTTATGAGGCAAGTTAGGAAATTTTTATGCAATTTGTTGTTATGTCATATGGTATTTAAAGACATTGATTTGTGCATTTAAAGATATGTTCGATATGCAAGAAAATAAGAAAAGAATTAGAGCACACTTTTATTTCTAGAGGAACAAAAGAATTGTATATGGATATAGGCCATCTACATGTTTGTAAACATTATCTTTGATATCACTCATCATCATTAATTTGACCGACTTAAGGCTTTGACAAATTTTTTTTAAAAAAATCATAAAATTATGCCATTTAATTAATTTTCATAATAGATCTAATGTGAGCCTAACAAATCTACATTCATTGAAGGTTCAATAAAGTAAAAATTGTAACATAGTTACAAGACCCTTTGAATCTCCATAAGAAATATTGTAGCACATATCAAAGGGATTTAATCTACAATCTAGAATTAGATTGGATGGGCAATTAGAATAAATCTCTCATGGTATTGCAAGTGGTCTCAATCAAAAGGGTGATATGTAAGAAACTAGGAAGGTTGGAAGAGTTGAAATGGACAACCCCTAAATTGTTGGGAAATAATTTTCACTCTTGATTGGTCATTTAATTTGTGGAGTTAAAGTATCGTTTGTTTAGTAAAAAAAAGTTTTTTAACCTCAAAACTTTCAAAAATATATGAGCAAAATTAAAATTTGCATCAAGAGAAGTGAAATATGTTTGAAAGCTAGGTTGGAAATGAGTTTAAACATAAAAATAAAACATGATGTGTGGGGCAAGAAAGTAGACAAGAACTAGAATAAAGATTAGGAATGTTATATGTACACAACCATCTAGTGTGTCAAGATGCTAATGGTAATGCCCGGTTCATTTTCTTTAGGTTTCCATCCATCACCCTTAGCCTTTACCTTTGCAAAAGGCATATGTAAACATTCACAACCAAGTTTAACATAAAAGCACTAACCCTACCACAAATACTCCCCTATGCAACATTTGGCTTGATAAATCATCAACGTCAAAGATGTCTTATCTCAAGATTTGGTATAGTATGCATTGCATACTACTACTACCACCAAGCACACCTTTGCTATCAATATAAGAAGCCATGGACATGAAACATATTTAAATCAATAGTCAATTGTGCCAACCAAATAAAGTCTTACATCACCATCAATTTGTGTTATCATATCAAGATGAGCTAAAAATTTAAACAATTTTTTATCTTCTCTATTTTTAAAGAACATTCACCGCCATTCTTGTATATTGTTGAGATTTACCCTTAAAAAAAATGCAAAAAAAATTATAATAATATTGTATTTTAAAATTCACTCTACAATCATCTATGTCCCTATAATATGGTTGTTCTAATCAATACCTTATGCTTAGCTTTCCATATAAACTCATAAGAGTCTAGAGATAAGAATCATGATCTATACCTAAATGCCCGTCACCACTCTCAACCCTCAACCCTAATCTTGATCAACTTTTCCATTTTCAATTAATGATCAAAATAATTCAAAAAGCATATATGCAATTAAAAAGTAAAATAGAAATATTAAAATGTCATTATATGTTAATGGATCTTGGTCTAGTGTGAAGTTGAATGGATTTGAATGGGCCCACCAAGTGCAAGACCCAACATCATAAGGGATGAGGTCACGATCATACCCCATGTGACTTTGGTGGAATGAATACCCCTCAAGTTTTAGCTTTCAATTGAAGAGATTACAACCTAAAACGTGCACTCCCATATCAAATAATAAAATGATCTTATAAATGATATAAAATCCTCGATTTAAAAGGAGAGTTTTCAAATATTAAAGGGTGATCACACATAAGAGAAGACACCTATCATTTTTTTTTAACTCAAGGGTATCCATGCGACCCAACCCAGCGCCCAGTTGGGGCAAGCTGAGGCGAGACTAATCCTCCCAGGATGCACACAGTTACCTACCAACCATGTACATTGGGTTAACCCAGGTCTCAAAGTTGAACCCAAAACCTATGAAGAGCAAACCCATGACCCAAATCAATTGCACTATCTTTGCGGATCAAAAGAAGACACCTCTAGGCTAGTATTCCTAGCTTCATACATTTCACACCTCACTCTACATTAAAAAGTTACGACATGTGCCGGTTGAGCTTGTTTTAATAATATCTCCACCATCAAACGTCGGTTACATATATTTAGTGATAAGATGGTTGCTTTAAAGCCAAGATATTATAAGAAGCTTCCACACAATTTCACCTACTAAAATAAGACCAAGAATATATGTTGAATAGTAAGCAACAAAGGCGTACACGCCTTCTCAGTTATTAAACTTGTAATAAATTAGTAGTGGATAAGATATCATAAAACTCGCCTGAAAAGCATAAAATTCTATCTTTCGTGCGAACATATATAAAATGTTTGACCAAATTAATGTGTGGATAATGTTATCTTAATTTTATATTTGTTTTATTTTTTTTAATAAAAATTATTATGTTTTTAAGGTTAATTAAGAGTTCAAAGTTTTGAGAATTAATTATTTTATTGAAAATATTTAAAAAGATTTAACTCAAAATATATGCATCAAGATATCACTATATAATTGACTGTTTCTTTTATCTAATTAGTAAAAATAGATAATCCTTCTTTGTCTATTTTTAAAACACAAACATAACTACTAATACTTTTTTTTGATGAATAGGAAGCTATCTATATTAATTCAAATATAAAGATACATATTCACAAAAAAGGGTGGGTGGTAAAAAGGTACACCCCAAGAGTCAAATGGGTAGCGCCCAGAAAAAGCAACAGATCATATGGGCTAAGCCCAGAAGTCCAAAATTACAAAGAAAATAAAAAGGCCATTAAGTGGCCAGAGTAGTGCCAGCAGAGCTAGGAGGGTCTCTGTCATCCAAATTTTTCTCCCATACATTAGCGAGGTCTGAAGTGACGTTAGGAAGAGGACCCCAACCATCATCAACATCTTTTTTCTCTTTATCTTCTTCCTCGCACCGGGGCGAGATTGCAAGCGACAGACGTGGAAATGTTTTACTAGTGGCTGGCCAACCAGAGCTAGAAGCAGGAGGGTCATCAGAGGGCCACTCGGAACCACCACCGTCGCTCCCTGAAGCACCGCCAGAAGGCCACCCCTGGCTAGCCCGAGATGGAGGAGAATGGTTTCGTTGAGGACTGCAAGAACCTCGTCGAGGCGGGGGATGGGAACGGGGACGCGCAGAGCCACTCTGCTGCTAGCCCCTAGAGGGTGACCGGTCGCAAGAAGAGGTGGGAGAAGCGGGGACCCGAGCAAGAGTACAAGGGGCATTACCCCAGTGGTCCAGGAGAACCTGAAGGTGAGCAACCTCAAGTGCAACTGTGTTAGCTTGCACTTGAACCTGTAAAAGCACATTAGAGAAAATCATAACTTTAGCATATAAAGATACATGAATATCCATTTGAATATGTGAAAAAATGCAAGCATTTTTGTCTTTCCAAATGTTGAAGAGAATTTTCACCCTAAAAGTGTGTCAAAGCTGGGTGAATTTTGTAGGAAATCTAGGAGATTCTCCTAGTAACACCATACACCAGGAGAAAGGTTCTGGCCTAAAGGGCCAAAAAAAGTCATGAATCCAAGTCCAAAGTTGCTGGGCTCTGGGAAAAAACTAGAAAAGATGCTTAAAATTCTCAGCTTGCCCACAAAAAGGGTCTCGAACCCCCAAGTGAACAACCAACTGAGAGCCCACAGGAAAGCCCTAGAAAAGAATACACCAGAAAAAGTGGGCAAGCTTCGACTCAACACTTGCAAACCAAGTGGCAGCAAATCTTTTATGTTAGACATGAGCGAGAGATTGAAGAAGCCACCTCTGGTTCAAACTCTGAATCATATGAAAATGTGGTGAGAGCCACCTATAACCAAGCTGAGGCTTGTAATTCCTGAAAGGGGTGTCTAGATACCACTTCCAGTCTTTCCACCAAGGTTTGGTCCCATGAATTCCAACCTTATAAAGCACTTTAGTAGGAATGGAATTCACCAGACCATCATAAGTAGCACGGTCCTGGTTATGAATCCTATACTAGGCACGAAAAACATCCCATGACATGATATGCATGGTGGGTCTGGAAAAAATATGTTGCAGGGTCTGATACCCTTTTTGTGAAATCTAAGCACCTTAAGCCCGGGTGACTTAGCCAATGGCTAACCATTGCTAGCAAAAAGAGGCGACCACCAAATATTGTGTTGGTTGAGAGAGAGCCCATCTCAAAAACCAGAGCCAGCCCAACGGAGCCAAGGTTTGACAACTTCCCAAGCCCCCCAGATGCTTTTGGCCACAAAAGTCCCAACAATCTAGATTAGTTCATTCATGACCAAAAGGGTTTGAAAGCAAATCCCCTTCTAGGTAGGTCTATGAACAGGGAAGCCTGATTGAATACTATGCCTGAGAATAATTTTTTAGGCCTCATCCCCAGTAAGGGCACGAATAATCTATTTAACACACAGAGCAGTCCCTTGTCGTTGAGTAGATAACAACTCGAGACCTCCAGGAGTCCTGGGAGAAGCCGGCCGAATTCCCAGCCACGATGAAGCCCTAAACCGAGATTCAGAGGAGGCCTAGAGAAAGTCACGAAGAAGTTTCTCAAGCTTTCCATAGGCAGCTTTTGAGGGGGCCCAACAAGAAGAATAATAAACATGGGTGGCCGCTAGAATTTTGGAACACACCTAGAATTTCCCTGCCAAAGAGAGGGGCTTGGTAACCCAACAGAAAAAGCAAGCTCTGTTTCAGCCTCTAGGAAACGGCTTACCCAGCTGTTGGGAGATGGCCCGAAGGCAAAGGGAATGCCTGAAAACTTGAAAAAATTCTCAAACCCAATCTTCCATCCATACAATTACAACCGAGGGTGGAAGGGCAAGATAGACTATCGGTAACACAGTTTTATGCCATTGGATGGCAGATTCGGAAGAAAGACAAAAGGTATTAAGACACTCAAGAGCCGTTGTAATGGAGTCTTCTTCCTCCAGAAGGGTGAGGAATGAGTCATTAGCAAAATGGCCATTAACAAGTTGAGCCTGAGAGTTGGGTAGAGAAATGCCCTTGACCCGTCGCGAGGCAGGTGTTGGCCCAAGAGGTAACAAAACCCTACGGTACGTAAGCGCATCTGAAGGGGCTGGTGGGCTGCTTGTGCGATGGAATGAAAGAGTCGAAGCCGGGAAGTTAGCGGCGTGTGGTGATATAGGCTGAGGCATCCACAAAGAGCATTCAAACAAATTGAATGAAATTGGGACCAAAACCCAAAGCTTGTAGCATAGTAAGAATAAATGACCATTCAATGCAGTCATAGGCCTTGGAAAAGTCAATTTTAATGAACATGAATTTCTGGTTTGAATGTCTGGCCCATTCCATGCCTTCCCAAACAACAATAATATTATCCAAAATAAATTTTGATTTGATAAACCTAGTTTTTTCTGAGCGCACAATCTGAGGTAGAAGATGGCGGATTTTAAGAGCCAAAGCCTTGGTGATAATCTTGTAGGAGACATTAAGAAGTGTGATAGGTCTCCGATTGCAAATGTCTTCTAGGTCAACTGGCTTAGGTATGAATTTTATGTTACCTTTATTAATTAAGTTACCTAGAGAATTAGAGTGAAAATGTTCTAAGTAAACTTGATGCAGATCATGCCCAATATAGTCCCACATGGCTTTGTAGAATTCACAAGGGAACCCATCAATTCCCAAGGCTTTGTCATCAGCCATGGAATAGACAACCTCTTTGAGATCAACTAATAACAGTTGATCACAATTTTTTTTTGAGCTGAAGAAAGCTTATTTGGCACAACAACAAGAAAATCCTTAAGGGCTTGTTGTCACACAGGTGTGAGTTCTTGCGTAGTGAAGACTTGCTCATAATGATGCACAAAGGCCTGGAGAATATAAGGCAGCTTAGAAAACACCTGAACGCAATCTTTGATTTTTTTAATGCCCAAGGATGAGTGCCTAACACGTAGAGCCAAAAAAAGCTCTTTGGAGGCACGATCACCAACTTTTAGCCAATATAACCGGGCTTTAATTTGCACACCTCTAGCAGCATAGCTGTCAACAATTTGTTTCTTGTGCCTTAATTCCACCACCTTGACTTGCAATTATGGAGAAAAGGGGTTGGCATGATACCTCGAGAAGCGGCTTACAAAGGTCGTGATGGTGAGCCACCATTAGGCTGGTGAAAAAACTCTTGATTGAAGCCATAATGTCTTGAAATCTAGGCAGATGCGGATGATAGCCTCGTCCACCAGAAATCTGCTTTGTATGATGGTGGTCTACACTCCAAATTCGAGACTCTACGAATGTGTGTAGGCTAGGAGTAGGCTTAGTGGAAGTAAAAACGTGTTTAAAAAAAATTGAGTTTACATGTCTGAAATTTTGTCGAGTCTCCCCATTCAATGCAAAAAAGAAATCAGGAAATTAGTGCGACGAGTCACATCCACTAGCAGCTTAACGAGAGAGAGTTGTCGAATGAAAAATATTGTGCGATAGCATGAATACGTCCCGAGGTGCTTAAATATTCTGTCAGAACCGGCTCTGTAATTACACCAAGTGTGTCAAAGAGAATGAGAATGGAAACGACCAATATTGGGATCAAAAAGCCCCAATTTATTGCGCATGTAAAACCATGCTTCCCTTTCCCTAGTTGTCCATCTAAATGGAAAAGTGTCATCTTTGTCAGATGCTATTTCTACCATATTGAAGTCCCCACAGAGTAACTAGGTAGCAACTGGTAAAGAATCAACAATCCAACGCCAGAGCAAAGAGTGTTCCACAACATCATTAGAAGTATAGAAATTAATAATCCCAAAGGAATGATTATCCCGATGTTGAGAAGGATCAAGCGAGCCAATAGTGGGATGGAGACCCGTGATGGAGCCACAGAGAAGAAGAGTGCCACCGTGGGGCCAAAAGGGTGACAACTTTGCCACGCCCAACATCATGAGTAGTACAAAACATTTTACTGGCTGGCCAAATAGAGCAACAAGCCACAACAAGCAAAAAACTAGAAATTTTAACTTCTTGGAGACAAAGCACTTCAATTCCAGAGTACTTACATAAGGTATCCCTGACAAAATACTTTTTGGAGAGATCTGTCAGACCTTGAACATTCCATGAGAGGAACTTCATGAGTGAAACTCCTCCATGTTTTTGAAACCTGATTCCTCTTCATTTAGAGAAAAGAAACGATTCTGCAAAAATTATGGCAGAACTGATCCAATCTGGATGGACGGAGAGGACATCCTCCACTTTTCATGAACATATTCCCCTTCTTCCCTAGGAGGGGAAGGGCTATAAGATTTCCTTTGAGCTCCCATCACAGGAGAAGAAACATTTGGTTGTGTTAACATGACAGTAGTTGATAGAGGCGTAGCCTTTGGCCTAGGCTATTGTGAAACATAATCAGCTCCAACCGGAGCTTCTTTCCTCTTCACAAAAGGGTTTGAAACATCTTTCACTGGCTTAAATTACTTGGGACCCGGAGCCTAGAACTAGTGAACTTATTTTTGGGTTTGTAGTAGTCCATTTACGCCGAGGTTTGGTAGCGGTCGACCACGAATGAGGCTTTTTAGCATCTCATGGTGGAGAAGGTGTACAGGGCACTGCTAAAGGGAAGTCCTTAATCTTGTGGTCTACTGACTAACACCTATAGCACGTGTTGGGCAAATTAAAATATGTGACCTTCTGGGTGTGGCGAAGAGCTCCAATTTGGATATCAATGGAGTCTTTCAAATCTTTGGAAAGGTCCACTTCCACACAAACCCTCTTCTGGGGTCGGGCCTGAAAGAACCTATCTTGCTCAATGCAAATAACCCTCCCCAATGAGGAAGCTATACTATTCAAAAAAGGCACACAAGGCAAGGGTAGACCAGGGAATTCAATCCAGATCGGGACTCGCAACTTGGTGTCGTCTGAGACAGCAAAGTCATGAGTCCATGCTTGGAAAAATAACAGAGAAGACCGGACATACCAGGGCCCATGACCTAAGATAGCCTGCACATGATTGACCTTCCTTAGCGGAACAAAAGGCCTTGGTTAGAATTTTGGACCCATGGCTGAGACCCATGAGGGACCAAGCACTTATTAGCAATCTTTAAGCACACTTTCAAGGGGAGTTCTCCCAACAAAATACCCAACAAGGGTGTATTGCTCAAGCCATTGGCAGGAAGTATCAAAATCTAGTAAAGGAAAAACCACATCAGCTGGTGAATCAAAGCACTTACCTCGTGGAAGACTTTCAGAACAAATTTTTGGGGACGTTTGTTTAGAGGAGGAGCCATTGATTATCGCTGTCAAACTACTAACACCAACAAGAACTACTAGGTTAGATCCGGTTGAAGGCATATTAAAACAAAAAACCATAGTAAATGAGGCCATACACACAAGAAAAGGGGCTTCTATATGAGGATCACAGCGGTATATATGAAGAACTGATAGTGACTGCAGAAAACAAAAAACCCTAGCAGAGCTCATACAATTTTCATTTTAACTACTAATACTTAATTTTATAAGTTATAAATAAAAACTAAAAAAAATCGTTGTAAAACACCATCATAATAATTATTAGAACACTCATTTATTAGATTCTCTTTATGTAACATTTTTAGGGATCTATTTTTTAATTGAAAGAGACACACCTTGTCTCTTATAGCATTTCATCCTTTGAAGCCTTAGATTCTTAATTATCAAAAAAAAATCTTGTAAATGAAAGTATATATAGACACGATTGATGTTTATTAAAGTGTATTATATCATGATGAGTAAACATACATTAATTTTTTTTTTTACAGATCTATTTTTTAATTGAAAGAGACACGCCTTGTCTCTTATAGCATTTCATCCTTTGAAGCCTTAGATTCTTAATTATCAAAAAAAAATCTTGTAAATGAAAGTATATATATAGACACAATTGATGTTTATTAAAGTGTATTATATCATGATGAGTAAACATACATTTAAATTACACGCATCCTTCAAATAAATTTTTATATATAGGGGGAACTGGTATGTCAATGTCACTCAAATATTAAATTTGACCCATTAACATTTCTAGAAGATTTGAACCTTGGTGAATGAGGTACTTATGAAACATACTATCATCCTCACCAATTCAACTCAACCAATTAAATTATAACTCTTCAATTTAATAAAAAATAAATAAATATAATAATTGTTTTGATTTAGATTTTAGGTGTTGACATGTTAATCTATTAAAAAGCTCATTCTTCAATACGACTTTTTCAATGGATTTGGTATATGAGAGATAGAATCATCAAAGCTTTCATGTTTTAATGACAAAATTATTCCTTATATAGTTTTCTTGGTCTTGGGACTTTTCTCTTTGAGATATACAGGGGTTTTTGTTGTGTATTAAACTCTTTACTAAAGTATTGTCTTAGATATTATCACATCTAAACATGGTGGAATTTGTCTAAGTGATGGTGGCACTTTTATTGAAGTCCTTTTTTTAAAAGATATTATTAAGTTCTTAATTGTCAATATCAATCTTTTAATGGAAACTATTGTTTTTGTATTTTTATAATGATGTGGAAGTTTTTCATCTTCTTTTAATGGAAATTATTGTTTTTGTATTTTTATAATGATGTGGAATTTTTCCATCTTTTATAAAAATATTCGTGATGAATTTTGATATTTATGTTATTTTCTATTTGATTTTATATTTATTTTGAGAATACATTTTTATGCATTTATCTATTGATAAATTTTGTAATTTTATGAAAAGTTAGGTCATTCTTTTAATTTTTATCTATTTCCATGTACACATATTCCTATACATTTGTTCACTCCTTATTGGCAAATGTATATGTTTTGATATATGCATCTTAATTAAGTATTGGTTAGTATAGATGTCCTAAATATGTTTATCTAAAAAATATTGAAAGATATCAATCTTGAGTTATTACATTTTTACTTCAAAACTACTTTATTTTATTTATATTATTTATGAAGAACTATATTTACTAAAGAGCTATTTTAAATACATATATCTAAAATATGTTGAGTAATATAATTCAAACTATTTTAATTACTTAAGAGTTATTTTATTTTACTTTAAAACTATTTTATTTGTTACATACATGCATCAAAATAAATATAAAATAAAACACACACACACACACACACATATATATTTTACTTTGTCAACAATAAATAAATAAATATATTACAAATTGATTTGTTTTTATTTAATAAATAAAAAATAAAAATAAATAAATATAAAGAAAAAAAAATTAAAATATATATTAATAGTGACAAAATAAATTATTAAAAAATATGTGCAAGTATATAATATTTACTAGACTTTTTAAATTTAAAATAAAACAAAATAATTAGGGTAAGTGTAGGTAATTGGAGTATAAAATGGTAAAAAATATTTAAGAGGCCAACACATACCTGTGTATGATCTACATTAAAAATAGTAAATGAGAATTTATTTTTTAATTTAATTTTGTGAATAGATGCATATGATATTGAAGTTTGTGTCACATCCCCTAGCAACCCCTTTATTTTCTTGTGACTCCCTAGTCCCATTGTAATTTGGATTAGGGATGGAACTTGTATTTGCAAAATGTTGTTAGTGTGTGTGTGTGTGTGTGTGAGGGAGAAAGAGATAGTTATGAACCCTTAGTTAATACTAATGAATGTTAGTATTATTATTATTTTATCTATCAAAATTTAATGCATTGATTATGTTTTCAACTAACCCAAACTATTATTGTTTTGGTGGAATTGTGCAAGGAAGATGGTTGACTACAAGTACTCAAGGTGCAAGGTGACAAAGATTATGTGGTTCCATGGAGAGAGACAAACGAATCATAGTTCCAACCCTAGTGTTAATACCCTATTGGAAACTTTTGTCCAACCAAAGGTTTACCTAATCAAGTATCAAGTATGTAGAGTTTAATTAAATGATTATTTTACCTATAGTTTGAGTTTGCAAGGATTGTCCAAAACCTTCATGCAACCTTGAGATCTCAAATGCTCTATTAATTACATTGATCATCCACTTTGTTTATGTTGTGAAGGTACGATGCTAATCCTGATTTGAGTTCAATAACCTAGAAGGTAAGGACTAATGTTAAGTTGCTAAATTACATACATATATTATTAAAGGTAGAAACATAAATAGAACACATAACAATCAAGAGATAAATAAAAATATTAAATATTTTAATTTGATAAAAGAAAGAAAGAAATTTTAAAAATGAAAGAGGATTATAAAAAAAAAGAGAGAAAAGAGAGAAGTTGGGTCATGGAAATACACTAGCGACCCAACAAAGGAAAAATGTCATTAATATGAGTCATTTATTCTTGCCCCATGATTGGAGACAACATGCATTTAATAAGAATGGTGCAAGGTAAGGTGGAAGGTGTGACCACACCATTAAGAGGTATGGTGAACCCCAAATTTGGGAAATACTTACAAAGTTTGATGGAGGATGACACACAAATGAAGAACAAACCCGTGACCTTCCTTAAATCTACATTTTGGGGCTCAATTTCACCCAAAAATTGAAGGAAGGGAATGCTTAAGGGTGTTTGGAGATATTCCAAAATTTTGGGAAGGGGATAGAGTGAAGGGCAACTAGATAAAGGCATGATAGCTCACCATTTCGGACATAGAGACCATCTTAGATGCCCTATCAGATTTCACAAAACATAATATATTGTGTTGGTTTATATAATTATTTAAATAGATTGATCAATTGGGTAATAGAACATGACAATTGGTTATTTAGGAGGATGGTCTGCTTGATAAATTCTTGTTAAAGGGACTATCTAATAAGATCTCACTCTATTGGTTTCTTTTCTTTAATAGGGTGATCAATTGGGTGTTATAAATTTTCAATAGTAGAGTAGTTAGGTTTTGAAAATGTGTAATCACTGTATCAGAATGGGATCCTAAAACTAAGAATAAACTAAGGTCTGAGATTTCTGAGTGATAATTTCTAAGTCAAATACGATTTTTTTGAATTCTTCTTTTATTGCAGAATGTACAAAATGCTGAACATTAATAAATTTTGATGTTTAGCATATCAAAATGGACTCACCATTTGTATGTAAGGAGGCCCGCCTTCAAGGGATGCGTCCCTTGAGCGGACGTGTCCCTTTGGGCGCGCGGATCTCTTTTACAACCGATAGTTATTCGATTTAAAATAACTTTAGTATATATACTTTAACACAAGGCGTAAGAGATCCGAGTTTAACAAATGCAAATTTTGTACATCATTTAAATTCGAATTTATTCATGCTTTATAAAATTCGATGGTATTACTTATTTCTGGAAATATAAGCATGAAGAGCATTAGATCTTATATAAGCGATGATGATGCTTTATAGCAATCATCGCTTATATCTGACCTAAGCTACAATTCATCAACACTCCCTCTTAGCTAGGGAAGATATTTCAAATCAAATAAGTGGAGATATCACCTTTACACGTGATATCGAGGATATGATATGTTTTCTCAAAGTTTGTCAAGTCACATGACATTCTTCATAACACGTCTTCATTATGGTATGTGCACTGACATCAAGTCACATGATGTCTACCATAATTCATGGCATATCCACGGATATAAATATCCACCATGATTATCTCTTAAGGATTACAATGATCTTCAGATGATATCAAGTCCCATGATATCCATCAAAGTGTCCAAGAGATACTATCATGACATGTCCACAAATATCAAGTCACATGATATCTATCATGATAGTTTATCATTGTAGAGTCATCACTTTACAATGTCAAATACAAGTGTTCATTATTAGAAAGATCGTCACCTTTCAATAATGTACACAGGGGGAGTAGGCCCATAAAACCATGGAGTCATACACATGACAAAAGAGTTTACACATTAAACATCTTTATATATTAGTACAATTTATAAACAATTTGAATTTCAAACATAAATAACAAATTACATTTCAACCATACCAAGTTTCTTCTTAAACTGCTCCACCTTGATTCGGGAGAGAGGCTTGGTGAGAATGTCTGCGGTTTGATCATTTGTACTAATATACTCCTACTAAATTACTTTCCTTTCCACCATATCTCTTACATAATGATAGGGGATCTCAATGTGCTTAGATCTATCATGAAAGATAGGATTTACAGAGAGTTTGATGCAACTCTAATTATCACAATGAATAATTGTAGGATTCAAGGGCTCACCAAAGAGTCCCACAAGCAATTTACGAAGACAAACTGCTTCTCTTGCTCCAATGTATTGACTTACGTTGAGCTGTCTGGCCCGAGATTGTTTTCGCAATCGAGGAGATCATAATAGATCTAAAGCTGAAGCAACATCCTGATGTGCTTTTCCAATCGATTACACTTCCAGCCCAATCTGAATCAGAGTACCCATGTAAATCTAGTTGATAATTCTTGTAAAGAAGATCATATCCAATAGTGCCTTGAAGATATCTCAAAATATGTTTCACAACCATTAAGTGAATTTCCTTTGGCTCACACATGAATTGGCTGAGAACATTCACTGCATAGCAAATATCAGGTCTGGTGTTAACCAGATACATCAAGGATCCAATCATCTGTCTGTAAAGGGTTGAATATGCACACTTGAATTTTCTTGCTACTTCTTTTAATTTGTGAAGGTTGGTTTCCATAGGTGTGAACATGCGGTCTCTGATCCAACATTCCAAATCTCTTCAGTCTCCGATAGTATACTTCCGCGCCGGAACTTTGGTATGATGCCTACGATTTACGCGTACTTCTAAACCTAGAGGAAGTAGTCACGAATGCAAGTCTTTCATGTCGAAATTGAGGAAATTAGATCACGCTTCCCTTGAGCAATGAGGTGATCTTCTCACATTATTAGCGGATCATCGGCTTATATAAAATAATTATAAGCATATCACCTTTGATTGCCTTGAAGTAGAATTGAATTGACATCATTTTAGGAGAAAATCTAATCGAGATAGTACCCGATTCTTTCATACGGACCTTGGGAACTCATTTAGAATCAGCAGAGGGCTTTCTTGGTCTGCGTACATGTGATGGGGTTTATGTATCTACAAAACCTTCGGGCTGTTCTAGATAGACTTCCTCTTCAATGGTTCCATTTAGGAAGGCAGTTTTTACATCCATTTGGTGGATCTTCCAACCTTTAGTTGCTGCAATGGCTATCACTGCTCTCACAGATGTGTAACGGGCAACAGGTGCAAATGTTTCTTCATAATCAATGCCTTCCTTCTGTGAAAAACCTCTTGCCACAAAATGTGCCTTATGTTTTTCTATACTACCATCAGCAGCATGTTTGATTTTGAAGAGCCATTTGGAAGAGACAACAGATTTCCCTTTTGGTCTAGGCACTACATCCCATACATCATTTTTTAGAATGGACTGATATTCCTCTGTCATTGCATCCTTCCATGCTTGATGTCGGAAAGCTTCTGTAACACTGACAGGTTCGGAGTTTATGATGTCGTTCATTAGAGCAACATAGCTAGTGAAGCGTTTGGGTCTTTTACTCTCCCTGAATGTTCCTTTGGGTGCTGCATGATCCTCTGCTTCTTTGATCATCTTCTTGGCCCAAAGTGGTCTCTTTCTGCCGTTGTCAACTGTATTCTCACTTGAAGTAGAAGGGAGTTCATGTGGCATTTCCTCAGGATGCTCCCTCTGAATCTCAGGAGCAGGTTCCATTTTAGGTACTCTAGGGGAATAGGTTTCAGTCTCACTAGAACTTCTTGCCCTCTTGAATGCAATGTCTTCTTCAAAGATGACATCTCTGCTCAATTCAATTTGATTCTGACCGGGTATGAATATCCTGAAGGCCTTGGAGGTTTCACTATATCCCATAAATATCCCTTTCTTTCCGAAAGGTTCAAGTTTGAATCTCTTCTCCTTGGGCACATGAATATAGACGGGACAACCAAAAATCCTAAAGTGACTAATGTCAGGTTTTATGCTAGTGAAGGCTTCTTCAGGAGTTTTGTTGTCAAGATGAGAATGAGGACATCTATTTTGGATGAAGACAGCAGTCCTAGAGGCTTCTGCCCAGAAAGAGGTTTCAATGTTTTGGTCAAGCAACATTGCTTTGGCAGCTTCTACAATGGTTCTATTTTTTCTTTCAGCAACCCCATTTTGTTGAGGGTTGTAAGCCACTGTGAACTCCCTCTTAATTCCAACACTCATGCAGAATTCCTTAAAAATTTCAGATGTGTATTCTTTCCCATTGTCTGTCCTTAAGGTTTTTATTTTCTTCCCGGAGAAGTTTTTTGTAAGTGCTTTGAACTCTTTGAACCTTTTGAGAATTTCTATCGACTCTTTAAACTTAAGGAAATAGATCCAGGTTTTCCTAGAGAAGTCATCTATAAATATGACATAGTAAAGAAATCCTGCTTTAGAAGGTACAGACATGGGTCCACATAAGTCGAAGTATACCAGATCTAACACATTTAGGGTTTTGCTCAAACTAGTGGGAAAGGATCCCTTTGTATTCTTTCCTAAGGCACAACCTTTACAATTTCCTTCATGAGATGGTTTTAACTTAGGTAGCCCTGTTACAAGTTTTTCCATAGAAGATAGGGCACGGAAATGAAGGTGTCCTAATCTTCTATGCCAAATCTCAGTTGACTCAAAGATGTCAAGGGTAAAGGCTTGATTAACTTCAGTGCAAAGTTTGTAAAGGTATCCTTGTCTTACACCTATGATTTGGGCTTTCTTGATAGATGAGTTTTTAGGCCATGCTAGAACTTTTCCATCCATAAATGTAACCCTATATCCATTGTCTTCAAGGTCAGAGATGGATATTAGATTCCTCTTTATTCTAGGTACAAATAAGACCCCAGTGAGATGAAGGGAGAGACCAGATTTCAATGTGATGGAACAAGTTCCAACCCCTTTTACTTGATGTGTAGAGTCATCCCCAATTGTGACATCTTCATCAAACTCTTCAGTCATAGTGTCTAAGTGTTCTCTAAACCCTGTGATGTGCCTCGAAGAACCACTATCAATCACCCAGTTGTTGATATTGTTAGATACTTGATTAGATAATGCTGAATAGAACAAAAAGTTCTCAGATTCATGATCTGAATTTGTCTTTCCTACTTTGGCAAAAGATGCTTGTTGTTTTGATCTGTCAGGGCACTTCATTGCATAGTGGCCATATTGATCACATCTAAAGCATTGCACTTGAGAGATGTCTTTCCTTTTAGAAGATCCCTTTCCATTGGAATTTCTCTTTCTTTTAAAAGATCCTTTCTTGTAGGAGTTTTTCTTATTCCTTTTATTAGACTATGTGTTGAGTACATGAAGGTCTTCATCTATGTTTTTCTGTTTGTTTTCTTTTGAGGAAAGTCTTGTTTCTTCTTGAAGGCAGTCAGTTCTTAGCCTGTCAAACTTAGGGAGTTTAGATCTTGCACTTATTCCTTGAACAAATGACTCCCATGAGTTTGGTAGGCCTCCTAGTGCAATTAGAGTTAACTCTTTGCTATCAATCTGATATCCAATTGTGGATAATTGATCTCTCAATTCAATAATCCTCATGAAGTATGCATTAATGGACTCTCCTTTGTTTATTTGAGCATTGTTGATTTGTCTTTTTAAAGCAAGAGTCCTGTAGGTGTTGTTGATCTCATAAGTTTTCTCAAGAGATTTGAACATATGGTATGCAGTTTCATGTTTTTCTAGGATGGGCACTATATGATCCCTAACTGCATCTACTAGGATTTTCATGGCCTTTTCATTTTTCTATCCATTGAGTTTTCTCAGATTCAGACTTTGTTTCCTTCAAGTTTTCTCTC
>VDFB02105785.1:135902942-135921648 GCA_007258455.2 Sequoia sempervirens | reverse complement strand
GCCTCCATCATCTCATTCAATCATGACCCTCCAGTTAGTCATTACATCTAAGCCATTGATTTCACCCATCAAAAGTCTATAAATTGAGACATTTTCTCTCATTTTGTATAAAGACACATTCATCATATCCTTATGCTATAAAAATCATGAACAACCACATCAAATTCTTCAATCTATCAACATACTACATTCAATAATTTTGAGGTTTGCATGTATTTGGTTTGATTTGGGCTATATCTAATGCATATTTCATTTATATCAATTGGATGTAATACATATAGATTACAACATATAGAATGGATGATCACAAAACACAAACATTTGATAACATAATGTAATTGAACATTGTCAAAATTAAAGGTGTCCCAAAATACACCTTTTATATACTTTATTTATCCATTTACAAATTACTTCTAAAAATATTAAAATTAAGAAAAAAGGTAAATTCTTTAAATATTTTTAAATTCCCTTAACTTGAAAAAATCCACTACATATATCTCCCTTCCACATATTAATTTTTATAGGAAAAATTAAATATATTAAGCTCTTTAGATACACATTTTTTTGTTTAATGCAAATCACTTCAATTCCTTTCTTTTTAATTAATCCTCTTTTTAAAATGGAAAAGAATCAACTGGATGAGAGTGGGGCACATTTTTCATTTTTTTATGACAATTGATATACCTATCTTGAAGATTTCTTTTAGCAAACAACACAAATATTTTTTTTACATGGTGTCTCATTAACATATTAATTAGCCATTATGCTATTTATTGTGGGAAAAACCCATTGAATTTGTCTCACGCCTGAAAACATTTCGTCAAAAAAGAATTTCGGCGGCTGAAAAATGGAAATCATGTGGCAATAAAATTAGTGAAGGTTTCTAATCCTTATCTATGCAACAAATCGCCAAAAATCTTAGCAAAACCAAGACCAACATTATATTATTGTTGTATCCTTATCTCTGAATCAAATCGAACTTGAGATCTACTTTCATTTATTATGAATAGATTGAAGCAACAACTGAAGGGAGATAGGTTGAAATGCTTTTTTAGATGGTTGTGGAATCCATTGTTGCATTGAGGAAAACTAAAAATTTGAGGCACCTAGCCATCTCAAAGTTCATACAAGACAAGTACGAGTTGCCTGATGATTCAAGGAAATTTTGTACCAATAGTTGAGAAGCTTGGAAAAGAAGGGCAAGTTTGTTCAAAGGAGTAGATCCTTCAAGATGGCAGCAAACAATCTCGAAGAAGAGGGAAGCTCAAGAAAGTTACTCTAAATGGGAAGGAGAGGAGGAAAATTATGGTCATTACAACAACAAAAAAGAAAGGTACACAGGTTAACGGTTCGCTTCCTACTAAAAAGGATGAAAAAAATAAGAAAGTTGCTCTAAAAGAGGAGGGAAATGAAATAATTGGGTTTGAAACACCATTAGTTTGGGACAATAATGTTTCCCTTACCCTCATACCAACTTCCCTTACATTATGCTGTGGTAGCCTGGGTTTGTAAAATTTTCCTGCAAACTCCACCCATTTTTTCTTATAAGCATCATTTATAGCATGGCACAATTTGTGCATAATATGAGGTAAATCACTTGCCATATTTTCAATGAATTTGCAGGAGAATCCAGGTTACAAGGTCAACAAATCTGAATGAGTTGGTAAACAATGAGCCATGGTTGTTGGTAGACAATGAGCCATGGTTTGGTAAGTGGTGTTATAACCCTATTTAGTTTTGAAAGTGTTTTCCTTCTTAACATTTTTTACTAAAAGAAGATGAACCACTAAAGTTTACTGAAGCAATTAACATCTTTTAAAGAAAACCTACAAAATTTATGTATTAAACAACAAACATTTTACAAAGTGCCAAAGATAGTTAAGTTGTGATGTTGTGAGAGGAAGAGCTCATGTACATTATTTACGTTTATCTTATTTTCTAGATCAATATTTGTTGCCTTTGTGTATTTTTATCTAGGTCAATCTGTCTCTGTTTGGGAACATCATTTTAAATTTTGGTATTGTATTATGCTAATAGGTTGCCTTAAATTCAGATTTAGCAAAAGTTGCAGCATTTGTCAAAGAATGCCTAGGAAAGGAGGTTGTTAAGTTATTTTGACAAAGCAACTTGTCTATTTGTCTATTTGTTTTTTTTTTGAATTTTTCACCTACAAAATGGCACTTCCTTTGCAAGTTGAGATGGATGGTGCAAGGGCCCCAATCACAACTTTTATTTTAGAGCCTTTCATTCCTCATGATGAGGAGTATTATCTTTCAATTATTTCAAAATTCCTTGGTTGCACAATAAGTTTTTCTACATACATAGGCATTGAGATTGAAGAAATTTGGGATAAGTTATGTTGAGATCAAGCAAGCTTTAGAATTTTTTTAGGCAATATGTCATTTCCCTTCCAATTTCATGACTACAATCTATCACTGAGATGTTTTTCCCCTGGAAAAACTCTAAGTAAATAATAGTATGTTTAGTTTATGGTTGGTCTCACTGATTGAGGTTTAGATAAATGAGCTACATTTGTTTAGTTTGATTTGACAACTTCTTGTTAAAAAGAATTCATTTTTTCACAATCTATTTGTACAACATTATAAATTTATTTATATTAAGAATCTCAAACTATTAAACCATGTGGTATTGAATTCAACATGTTGTTACAACAGAAAAGTCTTTAACATCAAAGCTTTGTGCTCCTTTAATCGCAACACTCCCCTTGGAGGTACTATTTTAGCCAGTTTTTGTACTTATGTTGGTTGCATGTACTAAAATCTATTGCATTATGTTTCAATCATATGCTAAAACTTGAACACAATATACAACTACATTTGAAACACATGTTACAAACTTTTCGGATGTGTACAAAATCTTTGCAAGTACCAAACTTGTATGAGGTTTTGTCTTAAGTAGATGGTGCCTTATGCAAGGTTATCAATTCCTCTATTCCTTGACTTTGTCTCAACATTGTGGCTCATCATTTTTTCTCGAGACAGGCATGGCATGCTCTGATAAAGAGTTGGAAGCTTAGTACCATATTTTCTTGTCAAGCAGCTCACCCAAGCTATAGTTCTCAGAAGCCATTCTTTAAAGTTGCTTGAAACTTATTGTCCAGGATTGCCATTTATCACACAACAAATTAATTCTCTTCCACCAAAGGGCCTCACATGAAGTCATGTACTTTAGTCTTTTTCCATTGCAGCTCTTATTTCATTGATTTGACAATTACTCTCCTAATTTTCAAGCCAATTAGATGCATTGTATTTGTCATTTCCCTTGTTATAGACTTCTTGTGTATTTATGTTGGGATTGTAACATGATGGGTTTGGAATACATATTTCTCTAGGCATTGTCGGGTATCTAAACTTAAGAAATGCATGAATTCATGCGCACTCTCCATTGTAGCTCTAATCATTAATTAGACAGGACTTTTCCAACTCTCATGGAGAGTAGATGCATCATACTTATCATTCCCCCTGATACAACTTTGTTATGCATTTTCATTGGGAGTGTTATGTGTTGGGTATGAAATATCTATTTCTTTAGGCATCTCAAGGCTTTCTTAGCTTTCATTGATGATTACTCATAGTTCCGACATTTCCCACTCTCAGAAGATCAAGAGACAGGTACTAGACTTTTAAATCATAGCAAAAAATAACATCTAGAATTTACTAACCAAACAAAAAACACAACAAAAATCCTACAAGGATTAAGCATGACGAAGAAAAAATCACTAAAACCTTAATGCCTAAGATTCTAAAGGGAAAAGATTTGAGGTCCCATTTTTTATATCAAATATAATGATCATATGACATAGAGTCCCCCTTAAACTCTAGCTTCTTTACACCATTCTTTAATGCAACTTGTAGGCCTTGAATTAGAGATTTTGCTTGTAATGTGTATCAACACATATCTTTGCCTATCAATTGAACATTAGAGCCAAGCTAGAGATATGTACACTAACACACCTGCCCCATCAATGCAAGCAAAAATTCTCAACCCCCTCATGAAATTCAAGTCATATGAGACAATCACTGAATATTATCATGATTTTGATATTATGTATTTGGTGGTGTTTTTGTAGTGGATCAAATTATATAATAATGAATTGAAATTTCTACATACTTTCAAGTCAATCTTCATTGAGTCATGTTATTATGTTCAAATCGAGATGATTTGTGCTCAACCAGCTAATGAAAGTAACTTTTACAGCTAAGTTTAGATTCAAAGTGTATGCATATACAATCATTGCACTAATGTGTAAGCATAGTGCTTGAAATTTAAACTACAACATGCAACTCAAAGATATTGAGAAAAAAAATGTTTTCAATTGAACTTGTATGTGTTGAGTGCAAACTTTTTCCTTCAAGATTCTTATCAAAATGCTATTCAAAATCATATAAAATACAATCGATGTAACTATTGCACCTTCTTTCAATACAAGTACTAGGGGAGAGGGCCCAGTAGTCGTGCACCCTAACTTTGCGCTTCTAATTATCCCACGTCAAATTTCAAATCACTTCCCATTCTTTACAGCAACTTACTTGGTAAGTTCTCTCGCTTATAACTGCCTTTGGGCCACATCATCAAATATGATGCCACATCAACATGTTTTTTGTCAAGGTGTCCAAAAAGGCCCCATAAATAGTGAGACCAATACTTGTGCATTACATCATGGGTAGTTGAGTGCTGATGTGGTATCACATGATTGGTTTCTTTTAGATCGCTAAGGCATTTTGTTTAATTATGGGTAGTCAAACTCAAAACCATGGAACATTATATAAACGACTCAGTTGGTATTATATCAATGCATTGGGTGCACGAATTGACCTCGCATCTATCATTACAAATTTCCCCCAATCTATAAAATTATAAGAATCAACCAAATAGATGCTTGACAAATTTGATACCGCCTCTACCATATTAGCAATGCCCAAAATAGTTTTCAATACTGAAAAAGAAGTGGGTTGAAGGGCCACATCCATTCAGGCCAATAGAGAACACATTTTACTTTTGATAACAGACTGAAAAGTAACAAATTTCCGTAAGAATGTTGTACGCGCACCCGTTCTCTCAGATTGAATCTGCGCCTTACACGTTTACATTTGTACTTTTGAATCATGTAGCTACCGGAACGTAACATATCAAGGGACCGTTGCAATTTAAATCTGACCCGCCGTTTTGTCTGTGATTAAAGATTATAATCTTTTTGCTTTTGACTAAAAAGCTTTCCTCTATTTTGGATTTGGAACCGACATTTTCTAGTGGCGAGATTTTAGTGGAACACATGTTATTTGGTGGGTTTTTGGCATGTGGTTGCTTAAAACATAAGTAAAGCAATCTTATAAGCAAGAAAGTCAAGGGGAGGAAATGTTATTTCTATAATTAGATTGTTGTATTTTGAATTTTAATTAATTAATAAATACGGTCAAAGATACATTTTGATGTCTTGATATATAACATTTGGATGGGGACCGTTATTTTTCTTTTTTTCAAGAAATTTGAAATAAAAGGAAATCTTTTAATATCATTAGATTAACCGTGTCTAATCATTGCTTAATAATTAATATTGTAAAAACACCACCTATTTGATAGTATTTATACTAGTAATGGCAATTCCAGGCAATGGGTACAATCAAGAGGTGTGGAAGGTGAATTAGGGGAAATTTTGGTTTATTTATTTTGCATACATTTGTGTAGTACATAAGGTCAATTGGTAGGTTATTTTAAAAATGATATTGTTTATATATTATTATTATTATTATTATTATAGTATTTATTTTATTTTATATTTTTATTATACAATAATATTATATTTTTATTTTATTTTATGTATTAATTATTATATTAACCACATACTCTAACATATTAACATACATATAGTTTTTTTTCGTAATCTATCCAAAGATCAATTAAACTATGAGATATGATGTATTACTTCTAATAATTGTATAATTGTATTATAATAATAAATGCAATTATAGTATATAAAATGTATATATAATGTAAGATGTAATATAATTAAAGTATATTTTTTATATTAATTAAATATTATATTAGATTTATATTGGATAACTGCAAATATAAAAGAAAATATGTAATAATAAACATACTCATAATTTTAGATATTTAAATTAGAAAATATTATATTTTAAAGTATGCATAAAAATGCAATTATTATTAAAAATTTAATGAAAAATTAACACAAAAAAATTCTTTAGATATTTAAATTAGAAAATATTATATTTTAAAGTACTTAAAAATATGCAATTATTATTTAAAATTTCATGAAAAAATGACAAAAAAATTTCTCCCATGATAATTGTAAAAATAAGCATAATAACATAATGAAAATGATTTGTTGATTTTATTTATTACCTTTCAATACTAATTCAATATAATATTATTTATAAAATATATAATATAATGTAATACATAAATACATATATAATAAATAATATACATACAAGAAGTGTGGAAAATCTTACAAGTGGATTAAGATAGTGAAAACTCATCCATGTAGTAATTCTTTGATTAACTCATATTCACTTATTCTTGTTTCTTGTGTATTCATTGTATACATCAAATTGATTGAACAATAATAGATAAAACAAGAATAATAAAAATTAAAGAGAAACATATACAATCATATGTTTGGAACATCTAAAATCTTATGATTAAATTATTATATAAAATAAAAAATCATACAATCTAATATATAAAGACCATCAAAATGAACCATAATAACATATTATATATATATAAAAGACTTACAAAATTTTTTTTGTCATATATTTTTCTTGAAATTAAAATAGATAAAGTGCAAATCAATTATAAAAAAAAAAAAAATTCTAAATTTACTACCAACTTTTGCCTAAAAACTTGTTACCAATACATTAATCATTATTTTAAAGAAAAGTAGTCAAAGTGAATCCAGAATTAAGAGAGATAGAATCTATCTTTAAAGATTTAGTAATATGTTTGTGTTCTCCCACTATTTGTGACCGCTGATGACAAGCATATATGAACAAAGTTTGTTTCATTGAAAGTTCCGACAGAGTAGAATGCCTCCTTCGTAATCATTCCTACATCAGAAACGTGAACGACACTCACTTCCATAATTGCTACGCTGGTCGCGAGGAATTTAAATGGTTAAAAACACTGATAAAATGATGCCCAGAAACCTATCCCCATTCGCATCAATCGGCTGGGCCCGCACCTTTTACTTCTCCCTGTACAATATTCAAACATCGGAATATGAGGAAGATTTAAAAATTGATGGAAAACATTGAACGGATCGGATTGATTTAACTGTATTGCAATGCTTTGTGAACCGTTGCTAGTTAAAAATGGGTCGGCCATTTCCAAATATGATATACCGTCAGCGTAAATATATAGCAATCTATGAAATTAAAAATAACTATAAAAGTGTCTCAAATTAATTTATCCATCATATATAATGATATAGATTTCAATTTTAAAAGTTAGTTATTTTCTTTTCAGAAATAATTGCCCACAAATCCTTCCTATCTTCGGATTCATAATAGTTGTTTTAACTCTTTTAAGTTTGATAACTTATTTCTTTGAAAAAGTTGCCCTTTCAATTAAATGAATCATTTCATATAGTTTTTAGTTGTAATAGGGGAGAGGGCCCAATAGTCGTGCAGGGTCCAATAGTCGTGCACCCAATCGTCAATATAATACCCAATAGTCGTTTATATAATGTCCAATAGTTTTGATTTGACTACCCATAATTAAACAAAATGTATGCTTTTGATCTAAAAAGCAACCAATCATGTGATACCACATCAGCGCTCAACTACTCATGATGTAATGCACAAGAATTGGTCTCACTATTTTTTGGGGCCTTTTTGGACACCTTGACAAAAACGCATGCTGATGTGGCATCATATTTGATGATGTGGCCCCGAAACCTTAGTTATAAGCAGAGAACTTGCCAAGTAAGCTGCTGTAAAAAATTGGGAGTGATTTGAAATTTTGACGTAGGATAATTAGAAGCGCAAAGTTAGGGTGCACGACTACTGGGCCCTCTCCCCTATATTGTTTTTCACTGGGTTAAATTAATAAAAATGTATGACAATTAGATTCAATACTTTGAGCAAGTTTAGGATTGTAAGGTAACATTACTATTACTTACATAAATATTTTAAGAGATTTAATTAATTATAATGAATAATAATCTAATATAGGATGACAAATATTACAAAATGAAAGTGTGGAAATCAAATAATAAAATAATGATAGTTAATTTTAAGTTTAATGAAGATTGTGTTGTATTAAATATTGGTAATTAATTCATTAATATATTATAAAATCAAAGCTTGTTAGATGAATGTCTCAAGATCAAGAAAGTTATTATATTTTTATTTTCGTTCAATTTTACAATTATAAAATTTACCTCCACAAGTGTAGATCTTAACCTTGTGATGGATCTAAACCTAGTTCTCAAATCTAAACACTAGTAATATGAATGTTAGGAATCTTTTCACCTAAATGTATGTAAGATGTATCTAAAGGGTATGATATAGATAAACACATTTTAAGATTTTTCTAAATAAGGATTATTCTCCTTTGGTCAAACCCCTATCATAAAGTCAATAGTATGAAATATTGATTAAAGATAATAAGTAGTCATGCAATATTCTTAGAGTGTTGATACAATACATTGATGTCATGCTCTTGTGATATGCAACATGACAACAAAGATTTTCTAATGATTTATAAATGAGTGCTATATATTCATAATGAACTAGAGTATATCCTTCTATGCAAATATAGTATGCAATTTTAAATATTTTATTCTCTAGTCAACTCATAATAACTAGTTATAAAGCATGGAGGAAACCATCATTTCACAATTTGTGAAACTAGCCTAATGTAATTTCAATTTCCATATTTGACCCATTATAGTAAATAGATCAAATAGGGAGCAAGATTGGTCCTTAGGACAATGTAAACATGAATCAAGTTATGTTCAGATTATTTATCAAGTTTCACATAATAATGTCATATACACAGTCATGTTGCATTGGAGACAACCTTGTTAAAATGGGCCCAAAACCAAACGGAAAAGTGTAAGGTATGTATTTTTCACCATTACATTTTTCCCTCACTTTGATTTGCATGTCAATGTGAAACAAGCAATCAACATGTGAAGTTAGTTATTTTAGGGACTCATAAAAAGGACATGGATGTGGTTGTTGATTATGTGTACTCTCATTATAATGAGATCTTTGTGTCAAAACTTGCAAACACAAAATAAATTTTGTGTCAAAACTTGCAAACACAAAATAAATTTTCTCATAAAGTAACATATTTCAAGCATTTAAAAATAGGCATAAAGACAAATACTAAAACTATCCATAACAAGAAATTAAAAAAATATTTGATTCCACTTGTTAAAGAAATAATGAGATTGTCTGAAAATAAAATAATAGAAGGATCTTGCCTATGTGTAGAATGTTAGAATCCAAGATCACCTGCATGCAAGATGGATACCTGTCACATGCAAAAGATATGAAGAACCAAAAGATGTTCTCAGTAAAGCTCTCAGTAAAAATGCATTAAGAGAATCAATTATTACAAAGTGATCAATCCTTATGAAGGAGATCAAGAAACCCTAAAAGGGAAACCCTAAATGAAACCCTAGTGTGCACACTTAATAATTAATAATTAATTAATTATTAATGTGCCTAAGTTTAGCTTAAGTAATAAAGAGGAATAAGTGACTTAATTAATTAATCAATGTGATGTAATTAATTAAGCATAATAACTTATTACTCTAACATAGAATAATGACTCTTTCTAAATACAAAATGTAGACACCAAATCTTGTTTAAGCATGCGACTTCAATATTCTTCATAATTCATATTCTTCATGGTCATGATTAAATAATGTCGATTATTTAATTATTCTTTATAGTTCTCATTTCTTCTATTAATTAAATAATCTTAATTATTTAATTAATTCACACTTTTCTTTATTCTATTTGATTAATTAAATAAACGCTTTTTATTTAATTATGTTACTAATTAACCTTATCCTTCTTGTCGAATTAAATAAATTCTTATTTGATTTACCTTTATCATACTTCAACTATAATTAAATAAATCATTTTATTTATTTAATTATTCATTTAATTCCCTTCATCACTTAATTAAATAAATCTTATTTATTTAATTATTCTTCAAATATCAAATCTTGAATTAAATGAATTATTTAATTCATAAATCCTATTTTAATGCATTCCTCTATATTTAGATAATTGTGCAAATTATCTAAGTATTCACTTTGACTCAACTCAAAGATCTATTCAAATCGCTCAGTTAACTATTGATTTAATGTTTGAGTGGCTTTCTCGAGTAATCTCTTCGTCAAATCATTCAATTGTCCAGTGCTAACTCAATTGTGTGTACATGCAGATTAATTATATATTCCTATTTAATTAATTAAACCTTGTGCGCTCATTCGTACAAGAGTTGCTTTAATCAATCTTTATCTTTGTCATGCAAAGATAATTCTTATGTTTTCGAATACCAAGCTGGAAGATTAAATCATTTGTTTAATATTTAGTTCTATTTCTAATTTGTATCACTCATATCACTACTGACAATTATTAGAATGCATGTCTAATCAATCAATCTCAACCATATGTTGATCTTTCAATCCTGGCCTGTCGTTCGAATAATCAATTTTCTATAAATTGATCTCATCTTCATCATTTCAATCTCTCTCAAAATCTTATGACTTTTTGGAGCACCTATCTTGAATCTTTGATGTTTTGCTCAATCACTATCATAGTCTATACTTGCACGAACTTTTGAAAATTTGAGGGCAATTATACTACTACAACCGAAAAGGAGAAGGACAACAGAGATAAATCATGGAAGAACGTAGATTGGTGAGATTGTTTCTTTATTTACGTTTTGAATTCCTTTGTAATTTGTTGATGTAGCTGAGGTTGTATTTAGATTTGTATTGCATGTTTTCTCTGATCTATTTCTTTCTGCATTTTCTAGACGTTACATTGGTGAACCAGACATTTTTGTAGAGAAATTTGTGTGTTTTCTTTTTTATTTTCATTGTTTTGAGGGTTACATCCAAGAATTCATATGAAATCTCATCATCTTCTTTTGAGCACAAAAAAATGGGAGAATAAAATATTTTAAAACCATTATTTGGGTTTTTTCGGTCTCGTTCTTAGCTTTCCATAACTTCAAATAGTTTAAAATTTCGTTAAGATTTGAGAAAGTTATCGCTGTTTTAGTGATCACAGTTTTTTAAGCTTTAGCTGTTCAAATGCGAATTTTCTTTTGTTTATAACACTTTTGTCTTGTAGGATTTTGCAAAACGTTTTCTGGGTTCTGAAGGTCTATGTCTTAGCTTTCTATAGATATCTACTGTTTAAAATTTTGTTTAGTTTTCAGAAAGTTATCACTATTTTAGTTTGTTGCTTTCATTTAAGTTTTTTGCACTAATCTTCTGTTTTCAGCATGTGTCTTGAGGAGTTAATGAGTTTTTGCAGAATGATTAGCGAAGACAATACTGAAAACTACTAATGAATCTTTCTATAGAATGCATGTCAAAGACCCTAGTTAAATTTTTGAAACAAATTGTTTGGTAGTGTAGCAAATCTTTCATTTGGATTAAAATTAACAAGTGTTTACTATGTTTGGTGTGAAAGCACAACTATGTAATTACCCCCACAATTTGGTACATCAAAGTATCCTCTACCCTTGCGCATCTGTGCGATCTTGGGTGTAAGAGAAACGGTTACCAACTCTAGAACTTGGGCTTGTTCTGGTGGGAAAAAGTACTCACCCCAAGATGACTCAGACCAGTAGCACCCTGAACCCGAGGGATTTCCAGCTGGTATATAAAAGTGGATTCTTGGGGAAAGCCCAAGAATCACGCGTATGGTTCCGACGAGATGGATCCAAAAGGGGACTCTTCCCACATGGATCATGCCCTATGAACAAAATGCCCGTACTAAACACCTTTGGTTTTAGAGACCAACCATTTTTCGGTCATTGCTTGGTATAGTGCAGGGTACAGTATCATGCCCAAAGACACTCACTATTGATCCTATTGAGTAGAGATAGCAATTCTTGGGAGGTCATTGCCCAAGAATTTGAAATTAGTGTGCTCGAATGACGTTAATGAGCTGTGGAGGGGAGCCAATGCCACCAAATTTCTAAGCTATCTGCTCTCGAGAAGGAAAGGCGTTTAACACCAATTCGGGGTATATTGGTGGGCTATACCAAGTATACAAACCCTTGGCCTTTTGGCCTATTAGGATTGTACTTGTGTGTTGTCATATTACACGTTCTTTGAGTCCAAAATCAAACTGAAAACACTTTGTCTTATGATTGTCTTTGTTTGCCGAAACTTGATCACAAAAAACAGTGTCGGTTTTATATCTCAAATCACTAAAATACACAGAGATTCACAATTGTTCACCAAAAAGTCGCAATTGATTTTTAGAGTTGCATTTGTTTATAGCATAGAGTTGCATATGCCAGATCAGCTCACATTTGCTTTGCAAAAAACTGCATATATTATATTCTGAGTTGCAATTGTCATTTTGAGTCACATCTGTGAGAAACTTAACCACATCTTCCTGACACACAAATACTGAACATTTACCAGAAACTTGCAACTGATTACCAAAAAACCGCAATTGTGAAACATAACCGCATATGTGAAATTATGCGACGCATCTACCTGAGTATTTGAAAACCAAAATTCACAATCATTGTCCACTCGACATAGTCATACCAGTCTCTAATCTATCTTTTTATAGTGGTCCTTGAACATAAACCTGAAACGATTTTCTCAATTTTGCATCCTTTAGGTATCATTTGGTCATTACTATAGTGGTCATAGTTCCAAGTTTTAGTTTCACCTTAGAGTACATATTACCTTTAGATCAAACTTCTAGGAGGGTCACTTTTACAAACTTTAGAATAGGTCCACTTTCTACACTCTAGAAAAATCATAGCATCAACGAAATCTGTCATTGAACCTAGTCCTGTCATTATATCTTTTGTCTTACAACGAGTCCTCCTAGCTCATCAGTCTAGTTAGGAAACTCACCTTATCTTTGATCCTAGTCCTACATTGGTTCCTTGACATAATTAAATTGATGCCTTGGTTAGACTTTAGGTAGTTGGTAACTTTGTCTCAGGTTCACAAAATTGATTACCTTAGAAGCTTGCTTAGACTTTGCATCTTTAGACACTATCATCCTAGAATAGCATCATTTTAGACATACCTTATTTGTAGAGAAAAATGTACCAAAAAAATATAGTTGCATTCATTCCTTATTTGCACCTGGAAAATCCCAAAAACATAGTTTAGGTTGCATATCTTAGACTTAAGTTACTCTTTTCATTGTCATACCTTAGGCCTCATATCACATACCTTAGTCATATTCCATCTTTTTTCATAACCTCACCACCATGTCTGCAATTTACCTTGATATGCTTGCTAGTCAAGTTGAATACCAGTTACTTCATAATGGTCAATGCCAACAAGCCATAGAATTCAAAAGACAATTTATCCAATCCAAATGCCAATCAACGTCAACCCATGGTCAACTACCCACATACCCTTCCGACCAACAATCCATAAGTCCTAGTCCACCATCCATCTACCCTCATTATCAAGAGTCCCTTAGCATAATCCATGCCATTAATCCACAACAAATGTCCACTTATCACCCTTATCCTAACCTTGACAAGGGAAACCAACCTTCCACTAATCCCTTCCAAGCCTCCATGTCCTATCATAGTCCTTCATCCACTAATCCCTTCCAAGCCTCCATGTCCTATCCTAGTCCTTCATCCACTAATCCCTTCCAAGCCACTCCATCTCAATCAACATTTAGTCATGAAAATACATCTATTTATGGTCTCCAAAGTCACATCCCGTCTACTAAACTTGAGGATACATGTCAAATGGAAAGTCCAAAGCATGACTTCATGGCTTCACCTTCATGTCACAATCAAAGTAGTTTATCCCATGACCCTATCTTTAAGTCCATCCAAGAAGTCCTAGATAATCATGGCATCCAAAATACACTTATCCTTCCTTGATCAAGATTCCATTCCCAACCACATCATTCAAGACAAACCTATCTTTGATCAAGACATTATTATTGAGCAAGAAGTCCAAAATGATACACTCCTTGACCTTTATGCCATTCATGATCAAACATTTGAAGACGGCCCTATCCAAGTACCACATGCATCAATTTCCCAAAATGAGACACTTGCCTCCTTTGGACACATAAATGGTATTCCTCTAGAACAAGAGTCTCGTACTCTAGACATATTTGCAAATGATCAGGCTATCATTGAGTTCATTGGACTCTATGACAATGACCATAAAGATGGTTTCAACATCAACCTAGAAGCACCAGTAGAATCATCTAAGTTTGATATGTCACAAAATCACACCAAACATATCCAACATGTCAATTAAGATAAGACATCCTATCAACTAGGATCATCCACTTTTATCAAATTGGGCTTTCTTGTAGAGGAGAAGATTCCAAGTAATAGTTTCCACATACACAATGATGGGTTAGCATCTTGCTTTCAAAACAAAACATACCCCATCGCAAACAGAATCTGTCAGAGCATGCAGTATCAAGGAAAATGACTAGGCATACACGAGCAAGGAATTCTAGAACCAATACAGTTTCAAGAAAATCCTAGACATCAAGGTCTTGGTTATCCTTCAGTCAGCAAATCTAATGATGTTAATGGTACCTCCTCGATATTGGGGGTAACTTTATCTGATACAAACATCAAAATGGAGGCCATGATTATTTCTTACCATAAGGTTGTTGCCAACACTCCTTCCATCCATACCATAAATTGTCATTCCAACATGAATAAACCTTCCATTTGGAACCAAAAAAAACAAAAGTCTTACAAATTCCAAGTTCAAAATTAAATATCAAAGTCCATTGAATCAATCAAAAATCCAAGTGGACAAATAAAGTTAAAATGGATCCCAAAGAAAAATGGATCAAGCAAAGAAAATAGTTCAAAAGTAAAATTCAATCAAAATGCGGAGCCACAAGAAAAGAGGACTCCCACATATAATAAATGTCCACCTCCTTCAAAATGGTCATCATTCAAGGCATATAAAAGTCATGGTTCCAAACATTATCCCAATATGAAACCCAGTATCCATCATCCATCACCCCAAGTTTGGAAAATAAAAATTCCTACATCTAAATTGTCAAACGCATCTACTACCATCCGTCATAATCCTACATCTCACCTAAAGTCTAAAAATCCTATGTCACAAATCTGTCGCATCTTGGCAGAAACTCTTTATTGTAAGGACTCCCATGGCACTCTATCACGATGTGCATATTTTGATAAGGCCAACTCTAGTGTCAACAAGGATTGCAATGACATCAATCAATTGTATGCAAGTGTTATCATCCTGACAAGGCAACTACTTCATCAAGGTTATTATTGGCATATCATGGAACCAATCTCTACATCAGCACTATCAATGGATTCAGCACAATCATTAATCATCTAAAGCATCAAGGCCATCCAAAAAAAGAAAAAGAAAAAAAGTCACTTTGATGAAAACCTGGCAAACAAGCATCTTGGTGACACCAAAAAGAAAAAAAAAAGTCAAGAGAAAAATTTTGTCCAATAGTGAAAACCATTCTTATGGCGCTTTGGATAAGTACTGTGATGAAAACCTGGTAAATAGGTGTCATGTGTAGAAATTATCTATGTGGACTATTACACTTGGGGGCAAGTTGTCTCATCTCCCATACCCTTCGTATGACATTTCCATCTATCCATCTTAACCCTACCACTCGTGCCCATTTTCCCACCTACTTTGATCTTGATAAGGACTGGGGTGCAAACATAAACCGTGCTTTGGAAAAACTCTTTACATGTCTATCCTTTGGTCATACACTATCCATAAAATATCATGTCATAGCCATCATAGCATTTTTCCAAATGGGTTATCCTTATACAAAATACCTATCGCATGCCTTGGTTTTTCCTTTGTCAATGGTCTAAAGATCCTCCATCATACCATCTAATCCTGAAAAGTCATTCCAAATGCAACAAGCCCAATCCATACAATATTTCTATGCATCCTAGTGCATCATTCAAAACATTCCTTAGCTTTGTTTCTAGCCTGGCTGCAAACCTTGATCCTTTAGTCATATTATCGTCATCCTCATGTTGTTTCGAGATGTGTCCTTCCCACGTCAAACAACATCGTCACCATCCTCATCACTTGTTAATTGGTTTTCAGCTTGACTAGGGGCAAGATCATGGTTGTCCTTGGATTCTTGCGCTCGCTTGCTTATAGGCATCATATCTCCCTATACATAGTCCTTATCCCTGTACATACTACCTATCCCTGTACATAGTCCACTAGCCTGTACATAGTCCACTAGCCTGTACATAGTCCACTAGCCTATACATAGTCCTTATCCCTGTACATACTACCTATCCCTGTACATATCCCTTATCTTTCGTATCCATCGCTTGTATATACCATTCATAATAAGTGGTAGTCTTTCCCATAACTTGGAACGATTGACATCGAGTGTAGTTCATATCCCACATTTTATCCTATTCATAATCAATTGGCCTTATACTCGACTAGCGCAAAACACTTGACGCGTGTCATATTGATACTTCCATTGGCTGTGTTGAAGATGTAAAACCATAGAAAAATCCACAAAACATCACAAAATGACCTGAGAAAACACAAAAACATCATAAAACTTCAAAAAAGACAAAAAAATCAAAACATTTCGAAAATCCAAAAATAGAGTCAAAGTTAGTCACACATGTTAGTCTTTGTCATTAGTCGAACTACGTTGCCTCTGTGACTAGACGTAGGCAAGCCCATCTGCCGATGTGCCCCCGAGGCTTTAGGTTAGTCTATTTAGGTTTGTTTGTATAAAATCATGCTTCAATTCATATGTCTATATGACAAGGTCATTGGTCGTGTCGAACTACGAGGTCTCTGTGTATAACGTAGGCAAGGCCATCAATCGATGAGCCCCCGATGCCGCACTAGGTCAGTCCCTTAGGGTTCGTCACATTCACTTTCACACACATCTTCTATTTGTAGTCAACCTTGTCAGTCAAACTCAAGTTGAACTATGAGGTCTCTGCGTGTATAATGTAGGCAAGGCCATCAATCGATGTGCCCCTAAGGCCGCACTAGGTCAGTCCTTTAGGGTTTGTCATCACACGCAGTCAATTGTTAGCTCATCATATCAAGTCATGCATCAATCTGGTGAACAAGTCAGCAATGTCTCTAAGTCAAATCAAACAACTTGCCAAATGAAACAACAAAAAAAAAATCAACTAATGTCTGCTACAGGATGTGTCCTTCCTACAGATGGACATTGTAAAAACAATTAACCTTTGTCACATTCAAGATGAGTCCTTCTTGAATATTGATATCAACAAAACAATCTATGTCTTATATAGGATGAGTCCTACCTGCATAATCGACATTGTCAAACATAGCCTTACACAGGTTATCACATCAATGGCATCTGACTCAACATCATATATGATACATGTCTTTCTGAAACCAGGCTTTGTCATGCCTTATACAGATAGTCATAGCATTGAAACCAGACTCACAGTCTTATCTGGTATGTGTATCTCCTGAAATCAGGCTCTATCAATTAATCCTTCTATCAATCAAAACAAATCAAACAAACAGATCAAGTTTTGGCAAATCTTTTACTGGCTTTTTGACTTTTTGACTTATTTAACTTATCTTTTCATTGGACTTTATGATGGGAATTATGTTACTAGCTTTCTCCAGGATGTCCCATGAAGGATTTAGAGAAGCAACGATGTATCAGAATTATGTTTTCTTTGATTGCTCTTTGTCAACTGTCTTTTAACTTTGATTTTTGTGTCATGTTACTAGTTTCCTCAAGGATGTCCCATGAAGGATTTAGAGGAGCGATGACGTCTCATGACCCGTCTTTTACTTTATTTTTTGTCTGTGGTTTGTCTTGACAAAAATACTAGGGAAAATGTTTCCCTTAGTATGAGTTAACGACAATCCCTGTCTGCGACTGTCTGTTATTAGCAAGTGGATGACCTTGCACACCTTGATCTATGTCATATCATGGTGTTTTTCTCCATTTGTATTAGTCCCTCCCAATGATGATAAAGTGCAACGCCTTTGGTGATACAACAAAACATTGAAGATTGCTAATACTAACATCCATGTCTTTTATTATTCATCTTTCTTTTTGCACTAACATTTCTTCTTTTCTACATCTTCACCACCCGTATCTATTTTCCTCTATCCTTTTTTTCTTTCATCTTCTAGTTCTCTCATCAATTTCGAGAGCACACTCATGTTCTTTGAACCTGCCTGTCCTCCTGAGGGGGCATACCTTCACCTGTTTTACACTGGGGCATTACTTGGGCATATTTCTTATCAATTTTCTTTGACACAACACTGAAATGACATTGTATCAAAGAGGGGAAAATGTAGACACCAAAATTTGGTTTAAGCCTGCGACTTCAATATTCTTCATAATTCGTATTCTTCATGGTCATGATTAAATAATGTCAATTATTTAATTATTCTCTATAGTCTTCATTTCTTCTATTAATTAAATAATCTTAATTATTTAAT
>VDFB02105785.1:135588252-135902842 GCA_007258455.2 Sequoia sempervirens | reverse complement strand
GTGCTTCTAGGTTGATGTTGAAACCATCTTTATGGTCATTGTCATAGAGTCCAATGAACTCAATGATAGCCTGATCATTTGCAAATATGTCTAGAGTACGAGACTCTTGTTCTAGAGGAATACCATTTATGTGTCCAAAGGAGGCAAGTGTCTCATTTTGGGAAATTGATGCATGTGGTACTTGGATAGGGCCGTCTTCAAATGTTTGATCATGAATGGCATAAAGGTCAAGGAGTGTATCATTTTGGACTTCTTGCTCAATAATAATGTCTTGATCAAAGATAGGTTTGTCTTGAATGATGTGGTTGGGAATGGAATCTTGATCAAGGAAGGATAAGTGTATTTTGGATGCCATGATTATCTAGGACTTCTTGGATGGACTTAAAGATAGGGTCATGGGATAAACTACTTTGATTGTGACATGAAGGTGAAGCCATGAAGTCATGCTTTGGACTTTCCATTTGACATGTATCCTCAAGTTTAGTAGACGGGATGTGACTTTGGAGACCATAAATAGATGTATTTTCATGACTAAATGTTGATTGAGATGGAGTGGCTTGGAAGGGATTAGTGGATGAAGGACTAGGATAGGACATGGAGGCTTGGAAGGGATTAGTGGATGAAGGACTATGATAGGACATGGAGGCTTGGAAGGGATTAGTGGAAGGTTGGTTTCCCTTGTCAAGGTTAGGATAAGGGTGATAAGTGGACATTTGTTGTGGATTAATGGCATGGATTATGCTAAGGGACTCTTGATAATGAGGGTAGATGGATGGTGGACTAGGACTTATGGATTGTTGGTCGGAAGGGTATGTGGGTAGTTGACCATGGGTTGACGTTGATTGGCATTTGGATTGGATAAATTGTCTTTTGAATTCTATGGCTTGTTGGCATTGACCATTATGAAGTAACTGGTATTCAACTTGACTAGCAAGCATATCAAGGTAAATTGCAGACATGGTGGTGAGGTTATGAAAAAAGATGGAATATGACTAAGGTATGTGATATGAGGCCTAAGGTATGACAATGAAAAGAGTAACTTAAGTCTAAGATATGCAACCTAAACTATGTTTTTGGGATTTTCCAGGTGCAAATAAGGAATGAATGCAACTATATTTTTTTGGTACATTTTTCTCTACAAATAAGGTATGTCTAAAATGATGCTATTCTAGGATGATAGTGTCTAAAGATGCAAAGTCTAAGCAAGCTTCTAAGGTAATCAATTTTGTGAACCTGAGACAAAGTTACCAACTACCTAAAGTCTAACCAAGGCATCAATTTAATTATGTCAAGGAACCAATGTAGGACTAGGATCAAAGATAAGGTGAGTTTCCTAACTAGACTGATGAGCTAGGAGGACTCGTTGTAAGACAAAAGATATAATGACAGGACTAGGTTCAATGACAGATTTCGTTGATGCTATGATTTTTCTAGAGTGTAGAAAGTGGACCTATTCTAAAGTTTGTAAAAGTGACCCTCCTAGAAGTTTGATCTAAAGGTAATATGTACTCTAAGGTGAAACTAAAACTTGGAACTATGACCACTATAGTAATGACCAAATGATACCTAAAGGATGCAAAATTGAGAAAATCGTTTCAGGTTTATGTTCAAGGACCACTATAAAAAGATAGATTAGAGACTGGTATGACTATGTCGAGTGGACAATGATTGTGAATTTTGGTTTTCAAATACTCAGGTAGATGCGTCGCATAATTTCACATATGCGGTTATGTTTCACAATTGCGGTTTTTTGGTAATCAGTTGCAAGTTTCTGGTAAATGTTCAGTATTTGTGTGTCAGGAAGATGTGGTTAAGTTTCTCACAGATGTGACTCAAAATGACAATTGCAACTCAGAATATAATATATGCAGTTTTTTGCAAAGCAAATGTGAGCTGATCTGGCATATGCAACTCTATGCTATAAACAAATGCAACTCTAAAAATCAATTGCGACTTTTTGGTGAACAATTGTGAATCTCTGTGTATTTTAGTGATTTGAGATATAAAACCGACACTGTTTTTTGTGATCAAGTTTCGGCAAACAAAGACAATCATAAGACAAAGTGTTTTCAGTTTGATTTTGGACTCAAAGAACGTGTAATATGACAACACACAAGTACAATCCTAATAGGCCAAAAGGCCAAGGGTTTGTATACTTGGTATAGCCCACCAATATACCCCGAATTGGTGTTAAACGCCTTTCCTTCTCGAGAGCAGATAGCTTAGAAATTTGGTGGCATTGGCTCCCCTCCACAGCTCATTAACGTCATTCGAGCACACTAATTTCAAATTCTTGGGCAATGACCTCCCAAGAATTGCTATCTCTACTCAATAGGATCAATAGTGAGTGTCTTTGGGCATGATACTGTACCCTGCACTATACCAAGCAATGACCGAAAAATGGTTGGTCTCTAAAACCAAAGGTGTTTAGTACGGGCATTTTGTTCATAGGGCATGATCCATGTGGGAAGAGTCCCCTTTTGGATCCATCTCGTCGGAACCATACGCGTGATTCTTGGGCTTTCCCCAAGAATCCACTTTTATATACCAGCTGGAAATCCCTCGGGTTCAGGGTGCTACTGGTCTGAGTCATCTTGGGGTGAGTACTTTTTCCCACCAGAACAAGCCCAAGTTCTAGAGTTGGTAACCGTTTCTCTTACACCCAAGATCGCACAGATGCGCAAGGGTAGAGGATACTTTGATGTACCAAATTGTGGGGGTAATTACATAGTTGTGCTTTCACACCAAACATAGTAAACACTTGTTAATTTTAATCCAAATGAAAGATTTGCTACACTACCAAACAATTTGTTTCAAAAATTTAACTAGGGTCTTTGACATGCATTCTATAGAAAGATTCATTAGTAGTTTTCAGTATTGTCTTCGCTAATCATTCTGCAAAAACTCATTAACTCCTCAAGACACATGCTGAAAACAGAAGATTAGTGCAAAAAACTTAAATGAAAGCAACAAACTAAAATAGTGATAACTTTCTGAAAACTAAACAAAATTTTAAACAGTAGATATCTATAGAAAGCTAAGACATAGACCTTCAGAACCCAGAAAACGTTTTGCAAAATCCTACAAGACAAAAGTGTTATAAACAAAAGAAAATTCGCATTTGAACAGCTAAAGCTTAAAAAACTGTGATCACTAAAACAGCGATAACTTTCTCAAATCTTAACGAAATTTTAAACTATTTGAAGTTATGGAAAGCTAAGAACGAGACCGAAAAAACCCAAATAATGGTTTTAAAATATTTTATTCTCCCATTTTTTTGTGCTCAAAAGAAGATGATGAGATTTCATATGAATTCTTGGATGTAACCCTCAAAACAATGAAAATAAAAAAGAAAACACACAAATTTCTCTACAAAAATGTCTGGTTCACCAATGTAACGTCTAGAAAATGCAGAAAGAAATAGATCAGAGAAAACATGCAATACAAATCTAAATACAACCTCAGCTACATCAACAAATTACAAAGGAATTCAAAACGTAAATAAAGAAACAATCTCACCAATCTACGTTCTTCCATGATTTATCTCTGTTGTCCTTCTCCTTTTCGGTTGTAGTAGTATAATTGCCCTCAAATTTTCAAAAGTTCGTGCAAGTATAGACTATGATAGTGATTGAGCAAAACATCAAAGATTCAAGATAGGTGCTCCAAAAAGTCATAAGATTTTGAGAGAGATTGAAATGATGAAGATGAGATCAATTTATAGAAAATTGATTATTCGAACGACAGGCCAGGATTGAAAGATCAACATATGGTTGAGATTGATTGATTAGACATGCATTCTAATAATTGTCAGTAGTGATATGAGTGATACAAATTAGAAATAGAACTAAATATTAAACAAATGATTTAATCTTCCAGCTTGGTATTCGAAAACATAAGAATTATCTTTGCATGACAAAGATAAAGATTGATTAAAGCAACTCTTGTACGAATGAGCGCACAAGGTTTAATTAATTAAATAGGAATATATAATTAATCTGCATGTACACACAATTGAGTTAGCACTGGACAATTGAATGATTTGACGAAGAGATTACTCGAGAAAGCCACTCAAACATTAAATCAATAGTTAACTGAGCGATTTGAATAGATCTTTGAGTTGAGTCAAAGTGAATACTTAGATAATTTGCACAATTATCTAAATATAGAGGAATGCATTAAAATAGGATTTATGAATTAAATAATTCATTTAATTCAAGATTTGATATTTGAAGAATAATTAAATAAATAAGATTTATTTAATTAAGTGATGAAGGGAATTAAATGAATAATTAAATAAATAAAATGATTTATTTAATTATAGTTGAAGTATTGATAAAGGTGCAAATCAAATAAGAAATTCTTACTGACTCTGACAAGAAGGATATAAGGTTAATTAGTAAACATAATTAAATAAAAAGCGTTTATTTAATTAATCAAATAGAATAAAGAAAAGTGTGAATTAATTAAATAATTAAGATTATTTAATTAATAGAAAAAAAGACTATAAAGAATAATTAAATAAACGACATTATTTAATCATGACCATGAAATATGAATTATGAAGAATATTGAATATGCTTAAACCGATTTCGGTGTCTACATTTTGTATTTAGAAAGAGTCATTATTCTATGTTAGAGTAATAAGTTATTATGCTTAATTAATTACATCACATTGATTAATTAATTAAGTCACTTATTCCTCTTTATTACTTAAGTAACTTAGGCACTAATAATTAATTAATTGTTACCATTATGTGCACACTAGGGTTTCATTTAGGGTTTCCCTTTTAGGGTTTCTTGATCTCCTTCATAAGGATTGATCACTTTGTAATAATTGATTCTCTTAATGCATTTTTACTGAGAGCTTTACTGAGAACATCTTTTGGTTCTTCATATCTTTTGCATGTGACAGGTATCCATCTTGCATGCAGGTGATCTTGGATTCTAACATTCTACACATAGGCAAGATCCTTCTATTATTTTATTTTCAGACAATCTCATTATTTCTTTAACAAGTGGAATCAAATATTTTTTTAATTTCTTGTTATGGATAGTTTTAGTATTTGTCTTTATGCCTATTTTTAAATGCTTGAAATATGTTACTTTATGAGAAAATTTATTTTGTGTTTGCAAGTTTTGACACAAAATTTATTTTGTGTTTGCAAGTTTTGACACAAAGATCTCATTATAATGAGAGTACACATAATCAACAACCACATCCATGTCCTTTTTATGAGTCCCTAAAATAACTAACTTCACATGTTGATTGCTTGTTTCACATTGACATGCAAATCAAAGTGAGGGAAAAATGTAATGGTGAAAAATACATACCTTACACTTTTCCGTTTGGTTTTGGGCCCATTTTAACAAGGTTGTCTCCAATGCAACATGACTGTGTATATGACATTATTATGTGAAACTTGATAAATAATCTGAACATAACTTGATTCATGTTTACATTGTCCTAAGGACCAATCTTGCTCCCTATTTGATCTATTTACTATAATGGGTCAAATATGGAAATTGAAATTACATTAGGCTAGTTTCACAAATTGTGAAATGATGGTTTCCTCCATGCTTTATAACTAGTTATTATGAGTTGACTAGAGAATAAAATATTTAAAATTGCATACTATATTTGCATAGAAGGATATACTCTAGTTCATTATGAATATATAGCACTCATTTATAAATCATTAGAAAATCTTTGTTGTCATGTTGCATATCACAAGAGCATGACATCAATGTATTGTATCAACACTCTAAGAATATTGCATGACTACTTATTATCTTTAATCAATATTTCATACTATTGACTTTATGATAGGGGTTTGACCAAAGGAGAATAATCCTTATTTAGAAAAATCTTAAAATGTGTTTATCTATATCATACCCTTTAGATACATCTTACATACATTTAGGTGAAAAGATTCCTAACATTCATATTACTAGTGTTTAGATTTGAGAACTAGGTTTAGATCCATCACAAGGTTAAGATCTACACTTGTGGAGGTAAATTTTATAATTGTAAAATTGAACGAAAATAAAAATATAATAACTTTCTTGATCTTGAGACATTCATCTAACAAGCTTTGATTTTATAATATATTAATGAATTAATTACCAATATTTAATACAACACAATCTTCATTAAACTTAAAATTAACTATCATTATTTTATTATTTGATTTCCACACTTTCATTTTGTAATATTTGTCATCCTATATTAGATTATTATTCATTATAATTAATTAAATCTCTTAAAATATTTATGTAAGTAATAGTAATGTTACCTTACAATCCTAAACTTGCTCAAAGTATTGAATCTAATTGTCATACATTTTTATTAATTTAACCCAGTGAAAAACAATATATTACAACTAAAAACTATATGAAATGATTCATCTAATGTGAAAGGGGCAACCTTTTCAAAGAAAATAAGTTATCAAACTTAAAAGAGTTAAAACAACTATTATGAATCCTAAGATAGGAAGGATTTGTGGGCAATTATTTCTGAAAAGAAAATAACTAACTTTTAAAATTGAAATCTATGGCAAAAATCTTTATTAAAAAATACAAAAGATTTTACAAGATTAATAAAAAATCATTATATATGATGGATAAATTAATTTGAGACACTTTATAGTTATTTTAATTTCATAGATTGCTATATATTATAAATACTATCAAATAGATGGTGTTTTTACTATATTAAATTATTAGATAATGATAAGACAATCGTAATCTAATGATATTAAAATATTTTCTTTTATTTTAAATTTCTTTGGGAAAAAAAAAGATTCTGTCCCCATCCAAATGTATTATATATCAAGACATCAAAATGTATCTTTGACCGTATTTATTAATTAATTAAAATTCAAAATACAACATCTAAATATAGAAATAACATTTCCTCCCCTTGACCTTGCTTATAAGATTGCTTTAATATAAATTCTACAGCTTTACTTATGTTTTTAAGCAACTACATGGCAAAAACCTGCCAAATAACATGTGTTCCACTAAAATCTGGCCACTAGAAAATGTCGGTTCCAAATCCAAAATAAAGAAAAGTTAGTCAAAAGCTAAAGATTATAATAATCTTTAATCACCGACAAAACGGCGGGTCAGATTTAAATTGCAACGGTCCTTATTATATTACGTTCGGTAGCTTCCATGATTCAAAGTACAAATGTAAACGTGTAAGGCGCAGATTCAATCCACAGAGAACGGAGTGCGCGTACAACATTTCTTACAGGAAATTTTAATTACTTTTCAGTCTGTTATAAAAGTAAAATGTGTTCTCTATTATTTCTGAATGGATGTGGCCCATCCAACCCACTTCTTTTCAGTATTGAAAACTATTTTTGGGCATTGCTAATATGGTAGAGGCGGTATCAAATTTGTCAAGCATCTATTTGGTTGATTCTTATAATTTATAGATTAGTACTTGTATTGAAAGAAGGTGCAATAGTTACATCGATTGTATTTTATATGATTTTGAATAGCATTTTGATAAGAATCTTGAAGGAAAAAGTTTGCACTCAACACATACAAGTTCAATTGAAAACATTTTTTTTCTCAATATCTTTGAGTTGCATGTTGTAGTTTAAATTTCAAGCACTATGCTTACACATTAGTGCAATGATTGTATATGCATACACTTTGAATCTAAACTTAGCTGTAAAAGTTACTTTCATTAGCTGGTTGAGCACAAATCATCTCGATTTGAACATAATAACATGACTCAATGAAGATTGACTTGAAAGTATGTAGAAATTTCAATTCATTATTATATAATTTGATCCACTACAAAAACACCACCAAATACATAATATCAAAATCATGATAATATTCAGTGATTGTCTCATATGACTTGAATTTCATGAGGGGGTTGAGAATTTTTGCTTGCATTGATGGGGCAGGTGTGTTAGTGTACATATCTCTAGCTTGGCTCTAATGTTCAATTGATAGGCAAAGATATGTGTTGATACACATTACAAGCAAAATCTCTAATTCAAGGCCTACAAGTTGCATTAAAGAATGGTGTAAAGAAGCTAGAGTTTAAGGGGGACTCTATGTCATATGATCATTATATTTGATATAAAAAATGGGACCTCAAATCTTTTCCCTTTAGAATCTTAGGCATTAAGGTTTTAGTGATTTTTTCTTCGTCATGCTTAATCCTTGTAGGATTTTTGTTGTGTTTTTTGTTTGGTTAGTAAATTCTAGATGTTATTTTTTGCTATGATTTAAAAGTCTAGTACCTGTCTCTTGATCTTCTGAGAGTGGGAAATGTCGGAACTATGAGTAATCATCAATGAAAGCTAAGAAAGCCTTGAGATGCCTAAAGAAATAGATATTTCATACCCAACACATAACACTCCCAATGAAAATGCATAACAAAGTTGTATCAGGGGGAATGATAAGTATGATGCATCTACTCTCCATGAGAGTTGGAAAAGTCCTGTCTAATTAATGATTAGAGCTACAATGGAGAGTGCGCATGAATTCATGCATTTCTTAAGTTTAGATACCCGACAATGCCTAGAGAAATATGTATTCCAAACCCATCATGTTACAATCCCAACATAAATACACAAGAAGTCTATAACAAGGGAAATGACAAATACAATGCATCTAATTGGCTTGAAAATTAGGAGAGTAATTGTCAAATCAATGAAATAAGAGCTGCAATGGAAAAAGACTAAAGTACATGACTTCATGTGAGGCCCTTTGGTGGAAGAGAATTAATTTGTTGTGTGATAAATGGCAATCCTGGACAATAAGTTTCAAGCAACTTTAAAGAATGGCTTCTGAGAACTATAGCTTGGGTGAGCTGCTTGACAAGAAAATATGGTACTAAGCTTCCAACTCTTTATCAGAGCATGCCATGCCTGTCTCGAGAAAAAATGATGAGCCACAATGTTGAGACAAAGTCAAGGAATAGAGGAATTGATAACCTTGCATAAGGCACCATCTACTTAAGACAAAACCTCATACAAGTTTGGTACTTGCAAAGATTTTGTACACATCCGAAAAGTTTGTAACATGTGTTTCAAATGTAGTTGTATATTGTGTTCAAGTTTTAGCATATGATTGAAACATAATGCAATAGATTTTAGTACATGCAACCAACATAAGTACAAAAACTGGCTAAAATAGTACCTCCAAGGGGAGTGTTGCGATTAAAGGAGCACAAAGCTTTGATGTTAAAGACTTTTCTGTTGTAACAACATGTTGAATTCAATACCACATGGTTTAATAGTTTGAGATTCTTAATATAAATAAATTTATAATGTTGTACAAATAGATTGTGAAAAAATGAATTCTTTTTAACAAGAAGTTGTCAAATCAAACTAAACAAATGTAGCTCATTTATCTAAACCTCAATCAGTGAGACCAACCATAAACTAAACATACTATTATTTACTTAGAGTTTTTCCAGGGGAAAAACATCTCAGTGATAGATTGTAGTCATGAAATTGGAAGGGAAATGACATATTGCCTAAAAAAATTCTAAAGCTTGCTTGATCTCAACATAACTTATCCCAAATTTCTTCAATCTCAATGCCTATGTATGTAGAAAAACTTATTGTGCAACCAAGGAATTTTGAAATAATTGAAAGATAATACTCCTCATCATGAGGAATGAAAGGCTCTAAAATAAAAGTTGTGATTGGGGCCCTTGCACCATCCATCTCAACTTGCAAAGGAAGTGCCATTTTGTAGGTGAAAAATTCAAAAAAAAAACAAATAGACAAATAGACAAGTTGCTTTGTCAAAATAACTTAACAACCTCCTTTCCTAGGCATTCTTTGACAAATGCTGCAACTTTTGCTAAATCTGAATTTAAGGCAACCTATTAGCATAATACAATACCAAAATTTAAAATGATGTTCCCAAACAGAGACAGATTGACCTAGATAAAAATACACAAAGGCAACAAATATTGATCTAGAAAATAAGATAAACGTAAATAATGTACATGAGCTCTTCCTCTCACAACATCACAACTTAACTATCTTTGGCACTTTGTAAAATGTTTGTTGTTTAATACATAAATTTTGTAGGTTTTCTTTAAAAGATGTTAATTGCTTCAGTAAACTTTAGTGGTTCATCTTCTTTTAGTAAAAAATGTTAAGAAGGAAAACACTTTCAAAACTAAATAGGGTTATAACACCACTTACCAAACCATGGCTCATTGTCTACCAACAACCATGGCTCATTGTTTACCAACTCATTCAGATTTGTTGACCTTGTAACCTGGATTCTCCTGCAAATTCATTGAAAATATGGCAAGTGATTTACCTCATATTATGCACAAATTGTGCCATGCTATAAATGATGCTTATAAGAAAAAATGGGTGGAGTTTGCAGGAAAATTTTACAAACCCAGGCTACCACAGCATAATGTAAGGGAAGTTGGTATGAGGGTAAGGGAAACATTATTGTCCCAAACTAATGGTGTTTCAAACCCAATTATTTCATTTCCCTCCTCTTTTAGAGCAACTTTCTTATTTTTTTCATCCTTTTTAGTAGGAAGCGAACCGTTAACCTGTGTACCTTTCTTTTTTGTTGTTGTAATGACCATAATTTTCCTCCTCTCCTTCCCATTTAGAGTAACTTTCTTGAGCTTCCCTCTTCTTCGAGATTGTTTGCTGCCATCTTGAAGGATCTACTCCTTTGAACAAACTTGCCCTTCTTTTCCAAGCTTCTCAACTATTGGTACAAAATTTCCTTGAATCATCAGGCAACTCGTACTTGTCTTGTATGAACTTTGAGATGGCTAGGTGCCTCAAATTTTTAGTTTTCCTCAATGCAACAATGGATTCCACAACCATCTAAAAAAGCATTTCAACCTATCTCCCTTCAGTTGTTGCTTCAATCTATTCATAATAAATGAAAGTAGATCTCAAGTTCGATTTGATTCAGAGATAAGGATACAACAATAATATAATGTTGGTCTTGGTTTTGCTAAGATTTTTGGCGATTTGTTGCATAGATAAGGATTAGAAACCTTCACTAATTTTATTGCCACATGATTTCCATTTTTCAGCCGCCGAAATTCTTTTTTGACGAAATGTTTTCAGGCGTGAGACAAATTCAATGGGTTTTTCCCACAATAAATAGCATAATGGCTAATTAATATGTTAATGAGACACCATGTAAAAAAAATATTTGTGTTGTTTGCTAAAAGAAATCTTCAAGATAGGTATATCAATTGTCATAAAAAAATGAAAAATGTGCCCCACTCTCATCCAGTTGATTCTTTTCCATTTTAAAAAGAGGATTAATTAAAAAGAAAGGAATTGAAGTGATTTGCATTAAACAAAAAAATGTGTATCTAAAGAGCTTAATATATTTAATTTTTCCTATAAAAATTAATATGTGGAAGGGAGATATATGTAGTGGATTTTTTCAAGTTAAGGGAATTTAAAAATATTTAAAGAATTTACCTTTTTTCTTAATTTTAATATTTTTAGAAGTAATTTGTAAATGGATAAATAAAGTATATAAAAGGTGTATTTTGGGACACCTTTAATTTTGACAATGTTCAATTACATTATGTTATCAAATGTTTGTGTTTTGTGATCATCCATTCTATATGTTGTAATCTATATGTATTACATCCAATTGATATAAATGAAATATGCATTAGATATAGCCCAAATCAAACCAAATACATGCAAACCTCAAAATTATTGAATGTAGTATGTTGATAGATTGAAGAATTTGATGTGGTTGTTCATGATTTTTATAGCATAAGGATATGATGAATGTGTCTTTATACAAAATGAGAGAAAATGTCTCAATTTATAGACTTTTGATGGGTGAAATCAATGGCTTAGATGTAATGACTAACTGGAGGGTCATGATTGAATGAGATGATGGAGGCTTAGCCTTGTGACAAGCATCACAAGAGGAAAGGATGTGTAAGATCAAGGCGTTCTCACACATGTGTGATCACACATTGGAAAGAACATTAAAGAGAGATGTCTATGACATGTGTAAGAGGTAGGGTGGCTTGGGAAAGTGACATGTCTATGACATGTGTAAGAGGCTGGGTGGTTTCACATGTGTGAGAGATATTCACACATGTGTGAGCAAGGGATAGGTTAAGACACTTGTCACATGGTGACAAGTTTAGATCTTGATCCATGTAGATGGATTTAGGGGCTAAAATTTGAGTGGACAAAGATTGATGGTGAGATGGAACTAAATAATGGAGGAAAAGATAACAAGAATTAATTTAGTTGGAAGATTTTGGGATAGGAATAGAATTAATTAAATTAATATAAAATTTATTTAATTAAAGGTGATGGATAAACTAATTAAATAAATAATGAATATTTATTTAATTAATTGGCTAGGACAAGTTGGGATAAAGGTGATGGGTAAATTAATTAAATAAATAATAAATATTTAATTAATTAAATATTAAAATAGGTAAAGTTAAGTGTGGCTAGGTTAGGACACATTTAAGGTGTCTACATTTTTCCCCTCTTTGAGATGATGTTGCAACTAAGAGAAGTAACATCATTTCAAAGAGAAATGAAACATAGTGGGTAGGAAAGGGATAAGGACATGAGTGGCATGATACCCCAATTACTAGCGAGGATGAGGAAGGATGATGGAGAGGTAGTGGTATTCCCCCTCGAGAGGACATGCAGGTTAGGATAACATGGGTGTGCTCTCGAAATGGATGAGAGGACTAGAGGATGAAAGATGAAAGGAGGAACTAGACAAGGATGGAGGAAGAAGATTGATGAAGAGGGAGGATAGATGATCATCATGCTACAATGATATGAGCAACCTAGTTTTGATATTGTACTTGATATTATGCAACAATGTATAAAGAACCAAGATGGCAATGTGCCAAGTACATTGTAAAAAAGGTCAAGTGCAAACATATTCCTTATAACACCATGATATGGAAGACCGTGATGCCACTATGGCAATAGAGTGCAAAGAACATGATGAATGCAAACAATGATAAAACACACATGCAATAAGCAATCATGCACATGAAACCAGAAAAAAAGGACTATGCTTCAAGTCAAGCTAACAAATTTGATTGAAGGATTGATTGATTGATGATGATAAGGATAACAAAGTTAATGTTAAGAATAATGTGTACCCCAAGGATTATGTTGTTAACAATAAGAACATCATGTGAATTGGGAATGATACATCCCTATGATGATAATTGGATAGTGGATCAATTGATTTCAACTTATTTGGATTAAGATCATGGATTGCTTATGGATGATGAGCTAGATTGCAAGATTGGATTGCATAGATTAGGATTGATTGCATTAGGTGGATTGGATGGATATGGTTGGATTGGAAGGATAGATGTTAAATAAATGGATTGGTTAAGATATCTTGCAAGTATGAGCAAGTTTTAGTGGTGTTGTCATTAATGTTGTCATTGATGTCAACACAGTTTAGTATGTTGTAGATTGTACATGTATAGCTGAGATGCTACTGAGATGTTGTGAGTACATGGAGCTATCTTTATGGTGTTGTAGATGTGTTGGTTTGATGAGTTTCCAAGTGCTTTTGAGAAAATTAATAAAGAAGAGAAGTCAGAGTGATGAATGTGCTTCGGTATGTGCTCCGTGTTTCTCCTGTGTTGATCCTATGCTTGTGTGGATCTAAAGATTTGATAATGGTGGTCTCTTGGTGATATATCTTGAGTTTTAGCTTCTAGTGTGATAGTACATGAAATTTACGTTCACTAGTGTGTGAATTGTTCAAGAAGAGTTGATCTTCTATGGACTGAGAGAAATGTTTTTGCTCCACAGTCCTCCACTATTTTATTTTAGATCTTGTGGATCTGGGATATTTCTTGAGATGGTGTTATTTGGGTTTTGGCGAAGAAGGTTGAAGTTTGGTGATCCGGAAGTCATGTTTTAGTGTTTCAGTATGAGTTTGCACAGTCCAAATGAATTGGTGAAAGGTGTTTAGAGTTTGAAGCATATTGCATTTGTTGTGGATGTATCTGAAGAAATATGAGATGTATTCTTGTGCATGATGAAGTGTGTTGTGGAGTCCGCATGTCATCTTCTTGTCGGGAAATGTGTACATCAATGTTCATTTGTGTTTTCATTAGGTTTGGTCGACTTGGTGTTTACACTTCATTCGAAGAATAAAATTAAATTGAGGAAGTGTGTGGTTGATCTAAGACATTATTTTTGGTCTTTGTTAAATGTTTTATTGGTCCACTCTCATTCCTTTCCATGGCAGGAATGTTGAGTTTCTGACCTAATTTGAATTTATGAAATGAGGTATTTGTGGCCGACCTTGGAGAAAGTTTCTAAGGTTGAGGATGGTATAAAAGCTAGTCGAATTGTGAAGAATTGTATGACAGTGTGATTCAAAGTGATGAAAGTGAGCCACAAATCATAAGAGAAAAAGTGTGTGTGTGTGAGTGAGTTGAGACAAGAGTTCTTTATTGTGTTGGATTCCTGAAGGCTAGGAAGTGAGCCTTTGTACTTAGACAGTGAGCCCTTGGCAGTGAGCCTCTATATTTAGTTTTATAATCTCTTTATATTGTGAGTTAACCCTCACCATGGTTTTTACCTTATTGGGTTTTCCATGTAAAAATTTGGTGTTCATTGTGTTGATTTACTTTCTGTTATTTGTGTTTCATGCTCTTAGTTAACAACAAAATAGTGTGGTTGTGAATTGATAAGTGTTGAAGTCTTAAGTTTAAATTTTGTGACAACTGATTCACCCCCCCTCTCAGTTGTCCTGTGCCTATTTGAAAATTGGTATCAGAGCTTTGGTTCCTTGGTGTAGAGCTTAACCACTTAAGGAAGATCAGATGGCACATAAGTTGGCGATCCCTATGTTCAATGGAACTCACTGCAATGATTGGAAGGGTCAGATGAAAGGATATATTATCTCTCTTGGTTTCAAGACCTGGAAGGATGTTGAGACAAAGTATACACCCTTGTGTTAGTGTAATTAATATTTAATTACACTTGCATAACTTTACTTAGGTAATATTTAATTCCTAGGTTAATTAATTCTCATCATTATCTTATTGAGCTATCTTGTTGCTCAAGATAAGATAAGGGTTATGCATCTTTGCTTTTATAAAGCAAATCATATCTTGTGATTAAGAATTCCTGAATAATAATTATTTGCACATCTTTATGCAAAGCTCTTCTTTTTCTATTTTTCTCTTATGTGGAAGGCTTTTTCTGGTTTGCATTTTAGATCTTGGTTTCTAACATGGTATTAGAGGCTTGATTTGCAGCCCCTTCTCAACTTTTTTGGAGGAACACATTGAGAGCTTGTTTGAGGTCCCTCAAGGGTTTCATTCCTTGAGTACATTATGCAGCGTCTTGGATCAGATCCGGGTTTTCCATTGCATTTAGATTGCTAGAAAAAGTCAGAAATGGCTTTTATTTCATTCATTTTGGTCACTGTTTGCCAGATCTGCGAGGGTTTCAAGCTCGGTGATTTTTCTGATAGATCTGGGGGTCGCCTAATTTTCTGGGCACTTTGGGCCAAAACAGACCTCGCCGTTGGATTCATAGTGCCCAAAAACCCCTATTTTCATATAAAATTTGTCCGATTTGGACACAGTTGACTGGGGAGGCAAAAAATTTTTGCTTGAGGGCCATACGGCCCAAGGGCATGCTCTACGAGGCACAAAGTATGAAAAAAATTCAAAAAAATATAAAAAAATTCCAAAATCTGTGCAGGTTTTTGCGCCTCCAGTTTAAAAGCGAGCGCCACTGGGTGGCCACCCATCCACTGCCAAGCAGCCACTGGCCGCCTCACCACCACCAACCCGCCGCTTTGGAGATCTCAGCCCCATGGGCTTCAACAGTCGGTCATGTGGGTGACCAACACCCTGCAACTTTAGCCGCCATCCTTTGTTTCAGCATGGCGGCCACCGCTTCTCAGCCACCACACTGCCCGCCACTGGTGGCTCTTCCAACCGCCAGCCGCTCCACCGATCTCAGCCCCCGAGGGCTCCTTTATGCACAATGGCAGTCCTTTGGAGGACCGGGGGCTCCGCCCAGCCCCCTTCTGTGCCCGCCAGCTCTTGCGGTGGTCAGATGGGTGACTAGGAGCTTCATCCCCAGACCCAACCACTAGCCCCCTAGTTCGCCTAGCCGACCGGGGGCTTTATTTTTTTAGCCCCTAAGGGCTGTGGATGGCCAAATTGGACCTTTTGGAGCATTTTTATGAAAACGGGCGTAACTTGGGCATACAACGTCATTTTTTTGCAAATGAGATATCATCAAAGAGCTGTTTCAATGCTCTACGTAATGGTGCAGGTGTGATTTTTTGGTTTTGCTTTTTTGATGTCTTTTTTGGCCTCGGAAGTCAGATGTTGTTGTTTTCACTCTGGGAGATGTACTTTTGACTCGCTTATCCATTTTTCACAATTTTTGCGTCGTTGGAAAGCTGGTTTCGGCCTCTACACAGATTTGAGGTCTATTTTTATCAAAGATTTAGATGTGAACTTTGTCTTTTGCATGCACTCTGTTTTGTTTTCATGCACTAGGTTTACTTTTTCCCTTGTTTATGCATAATTTTGCATTATCTCCTTTTGCAATCATTGGGTATTGTAATAACGAACTGATATAAAGTTCCATTAAGGGGGGTTTTTGCATCCATCCTTCATATTGGTGACAACTCACATGAGTTTTTTTGGTTTCATGTTGTTTCCTTTAGCTTCTTTCTTGCTTAGCTGGACACATCTTTGGTTTGCATCGGTTCACACTTCACATTGGGAGTTTATGGTTTTTGATCCACATCGGTTCAGATCCTTCTCATTTGAGGGCATGTTTTTATGGTTAATGTTCCAGAATGTTGATGGTACTTGTCTTATGGGAAATTTTAGTTTCAGTTTGGCATTGGCTTCGAGAGACACAACTTCTAGACTTTGTCATCATTATGGGCTTCATTCATTCTTTCATCTACTGTTGCTTACAGATTCCAGGGTTCATCTAGTATGTGAGTTTCCAGTGTTCCTTGGCATCAGGTCTATTGTTATATTTGTGATTCCATTTTTGGTTTCATTTGTAGGCAAAATTATCTTTCCCTGCTTGTTGGATTTGGGGTTCCAGTGTTGCTTCATTAGAGTTCTTCCAGTGATCCTTTGTAGCAATTCATCTCTTGAGGGGGGGTTTTTCCCACTGGTTTTTCTCTCTCTTTGCATTTGTAAATGGGTACTTGATCAGGCCTTTGTTGCTGGGACCCATCTCACATCATTTGCATAATAATTTGGTTCTCCCTAAGCTGCACTTATGGGGGGTGTTAGTGTAATTAATATTTAATTACACTTGCATAACTTTACTTAGGTAATATTTAATTCCTATGTTAATTAATTCTCATCATTATCTTATTGAGCTATCTTGTTGCTCAAGATAAGATTAGGGTTATGTATCTTTGCTTTTATAAAGCAAATCATATCTTGTAATTAAGAATTCTTGAATAATAATTATTTGCACATCTTTATGCAAAGCTCTACTTTTTCTGTTTTTCTCTTCTATGGAAGGCTTTTTCTCGTTTGCATTTCAAATCTTGGTTTCTAACACCCCGTCTGGTGGTGTTAATACTGCAAATGATATTTATGCTTATGAAGAAAATGAGAAGGAAAAGTATGCTATTTGCAGTGACTTATCTAAAAATGAGTGAGCTAAGGTTCTTTCTTTGGATATTTCATATGAAGTTTGGAAGAAGTTGGAAGACATGTATGAAGGAAATGAAAGGTTGAAATTGACAAAGAAGCTAGCAGCAAAGCGCAAATTTATAAATCTAAAAATGGAAGAAGGTGAAGAATTTACAAGCTTCTTTTAGAGGTTTGAATCTATTGCAAATGAATTTAGAAATCAAGGAGGAAAACTATTAGATGAAGATATAATTGAGAAGACCCTGATCACCCTACCAGATTGCTACATCAATAAGATCTCAATTATTGAAGAATTGTATGATCCTAAGAAGTACACTTTAGAATAGTTGTTTGACACCTTGCAAGCATTTAAGATGAGAAAGTTTTAGAAAGAAGACAAGATAGAAGAAAATACATAAATGAAATTTAAGGCAATGAAGATTGAAGACGAACCAGATAGTGATGGTGATGATGAGTTGGAAGTAAAATTCACTAGGAAGTTGAAGAAAGGCACTAGAAAGTATAAAGGTATGTCACCCTTTAAATGTTTCAGTTGTGGTAATATTGGTCATTATGCTTCAAGATGTTTGAATAGAGTTGTACATAAGAAGAACAAGGATTATAAGGATAAGGATAGAAAGGATAAGAAATATAAGAAGCTGTACTATGTTAAAGAAGAAGCAAGAATTTCTGATGATGAATCTGAGAATGAGGTTGATGATAGTGAATGCTTATTCTTAGCTTTGGAAAGTAAATATGTATCCACTAACCCTGGAAAATGTGTAAGCAAGAAGGCTCCAGAGAATAAGAGGAATAGGATGGAAGGTACTTTGGTTACCGCTTTTCATGCAAGACAGGATGAAGACTTCTGGGTAATTGATAGTGGATGTTCTAATCACAAGACTGGAGATAAGAGTAAGTTCACTAAACTTGATAAATATGATGGTGGTTTAGTTATGTTTGGTGATGATTCAAGAGCTAAGATTTGTGGGAAAGGTTCAATTAGTTTTGATGGAGTGCACAGTATTGATGATGTATATTATGTGAAGGGTTTGAGGCATAACCTTCTAAGTGTTGGTTAGATGTGTAGAAATGGTTTTAAACTTGTGTTTCAAAATAATACCTGTGAAATTAGAAAAGGATCTGGAAATGGAGATATGGTTGCTACTAGAAGAAGAACTCATGGAAACATATATCAACTTAAGGGAGTTGAATGTCAATGTCTTATATCTCAAATCGGTGAAAGTTGGTTATGGCATCAGAGAATAGGACATGTAAATTTTGATAACTTGGTCAAAATAAGTTCAAAGGAGATTTTTTGAGGGCTTCCCAAAATCACAAGACCTGCTAATGCTATTTGTAGAAGTTGTCAATTGGGGAAATAGACAAGATGAAACTTTAAGGTAAAAGAGAACTCTACTACTGGAATGCTGGAGTTAGTTCATGTTAGTGTAATTAATTAATTATTACACTAGCATAAGTTAACTTAGGTCATATTTCATTAAGTCCTAGGTTGCATTATTAGATAAATCATTTAATAAATAGGGAAATATTCCCTTCGTTATTTGGTGGGATAAGATTCCTTCTAGAAGATGAGTTGTCCTTCTAGAACTTATCTCAACATTTAATAATCATCTAGATAGGGTTCGCATGTTGTCACATGTTAGATTATGACACATGACAACATCTCATGCATCTTAGGTTTTTATTCTTTCCTATATAATCAGGCATCTTGTTCATTTGTAACATATCAAATATCAATATCAATCATATCAATATAGAATCTCTATTGTGCATGCCTAGTTGCAACACTTTCCTTTGTGGTTGATTATCTTTCCTGGCTCAAAGTTCCTCCATTGAAGACTGTAGCTTCAAGGACTGTGCATCCATAATCTCAACATGGTATCAGAGCTTTTCCAGTGAAACATCAACCCTCGATCAAGAAAGTTGGTGTGTGAGATTCTTGCAGGCTGAAGGTTTCCATTGAAGGCTACTTGATTCCACTTGGGGACCAAGCTAATTTCTGAAGCATATTGAGTCAGATCCAATCTCGCCATTGTCTTCAGAAGGCCTCAAAACCCTAGGATCGCCTTCCCATTCATCAAAATCGAATTCATCAACCCGAGAGCATCAGAGGTATTTGGGTTTGCAAAATCAACTGGTACGATCCGAACAAATTTGCAGTAAAAAAAATCAATCCTGTTAGTTGTCCTTAGAGGCAAATTTTTTTTATACGCGGGCCATTTTCTATTTTCAGAAAAAAATCAGGGCTTTATTATTTGTTTGGCAAAAAATACATTATTCAGGCATTTCTATAGTTTCAGAAAAATATATTTGGGCAACTGCAATATTTATCTCCGTCGGCATATTATTTTTGGGGTTTTATTTGTTAAATATCCCATATTTTGGTTGGCATCAACATGGGGTTTTATTTATTTTAATTCTGCGGTTATAAATCTCCATCCGTCAACATTTATATTTTTTATTTGATTTTTTAATTGCATTTATGCAATATTAAAAAACCTTTGTCGACACTTTATTTACAACTCTACAAAATTATTTTGGGTCGGCTTTCATTAAAATTTCGCATGGTTCGTGGTACCTATTTGTCAATACCCGTCCGTTCTTGCCACTGGGCCCCACTACCGTTGCCGTAACCTGTACCGATCACCGTGCTTCGTTCTCATTGGTGCCTGCGCTTTCCACTGTCAGAGCATCCTCCCACTGGCCAGTTCACAACCACTGCCAACCATCGCCGGTAGTCTTTCCCAGCCTCTTCATTGCTGACAGAAGTTCCTGCCATAGCTCCCGCCAATAGTCTCGTCACAGCTCAAGGGTTCCTCTATAGGGAGCGATGCCACTGACACTCACCGCTCCACCCGAAAGCTCCGCCCAGCCACCACCAGATCTGGTGGCTATCTTTTTTTTGCCATAGCCTGCCCCCTGCTCATATCAGCGACTGGGGGCTGATTTTTTTTTAGCTTGAGGTGCTCCATTTTTGCACCAATTTAGCTTGCAGGTTGCCTAATATAGGCATTTTTTTTGTTTTATCAGAACTTTCACCCAGGAAATCAAAATTTGGCAAAAAATATACTATTGGAAAGGGAATTTCGTCTACTTTCCAGTGGTGACATCCATTATGTGAAATTTTTCTCGCAAAAAATTCTACAGCCAAGTGAAGACAAAACCCTAATTTGGACATAAAGGCTCATAACTTCTCATCAGATTGTCAAATTTTGGTGATTCCCCAGCAGCATCAGGAAGGTGATTTAAAGATTTTTTTCATTAGTCTAGCCCCTTGATCAATTTTTAGCTCTAGGTACTCTTGCATTGATTTTTTCATGTTGGTGCATTTGTTCAATAACCTAGACATCTTGAAGCTTGGGAAAATATTTTTTGATCTGGTTAGCATCACTTCAGTTGCCTATCATCCTTGGAAGTCTTTATTTGCTGTTGAAGGTTAGTGTTTTTGTTTTTTGTGGAGAAAATTCATTATGGGGCTTGTATATTACTCTCCTTCTTTGGTTATGTTGCACAAGGGTAACTATAAACAATGGCGAGATGGGATCTTCCACCATCTTCGATCACTTGATTTTTTGCCTCATATGTATGTTATAGTTCCTCATCCAAGTGAAGGTATTCATGAACTTGCTTGGAGTTGCAGCAGATACATTGTGTTGGAGATCATTTCTATGCAAGTTGATTGTGATGTTTTGAGATCTATTGATTATTGTGATTGTCCTCAAATTCTTTGGACTAAGCTTTGGGAGATCTATGGAGATTCAGATACTCCACCATTCCCCGATGGTCATGATTTAGAATGTCGTGTTTCAAATCAGGTACCCCACGATGATATTGTTGTGCAGGAAGTTGATTGCCTTGATGATGAGGTTGACAAGGCTCCTTTCAGAGCTTTTTCTCCATCAAAGACTATTGGTATCCCTTCACAATTGGTGATTCCTTGTCCAGATTCATTGATTGAGGCTTCCACTATCATCATCCATCAGGACACATTCAATTTTTCAAACTTGGAATCACAGGATGGCTTTGTTTCAGGTATCACTGACTTGGCTACTTCTACAGGTTTAGAGGACATTCTTGAGGGGATATCACTCCTCTATTCAGATATTTCATATATGAGACTTATTCCTTGTCATTCCATTCAGGACTTGAGGTTTCTTCAACATCTACCATTGGATTTTCTTTAGAATTCTTTCACTAGTTTTGAGGACACTTCATTCGGGGTGGGCTACCCAGTCTCCATCACATTCATCATATCACTGTCTTTGGATATTGTTCAGCATTAGTTTATGCATCATCCTGGTTTGTCACTCTCTTCATTGATTGTGGCATCTTCTTCATCAGGTAAGGAGACATTTGAGCAGCGTTCAGAGACATCATCATCCACCTTAATCCTTCCTTCCTTCAATTCCTATCCAGAATGGGAAGCATCTCTCCACTTGCAGTTGGTTTTGTTTCTTTCGAAAGGGAGACAAGTTGTTTGTCAACATTGGATCTTGTTCTGTCTTCAAACACTTACCATTTTTGTAGGTGATATCATCTTCTGGGGGGATATATAGTCTCTCTCTTCCCTCCTATGGGGGGGATAATATATTGTATCCATGTGACGGATGGTGTCCTTGGGGGGTATTTGGGAGTCCTCCATCCTTCCCATCATATCTCACATTTTTTTGCATTTTCATCTCCTTTTTGGAGAGGGGTTTTCTTCCCACTGGGTTTTCCCCTTTTCTTCGGTTGTGGGAGATTTTATGTATCTTCATGTACATGGGTACCTAACATGGCCTTGTAGCCGGGACCCATCATCGATCATTGCTACACAATCATTCCATTTTCCTCCATAAGTTGAACTTATGGGGGGGTGTTAGTGTAATTAATTAATTATTACACTAGCATAAGTTAACTTAGGTCATATTTCATTAAGTTCTATGTTGCATTATTAGATAAATCATTTAATAAATAGGGAAATATTCCCTTCCTTGTTTGGTGGGATAAGATTCCTTCTAGAAGATGAGTTGTCCTTCTAGAACTTATCTCAACATTTAATTATCATCTAGATAGGGTTCGCATGTTGTCACATGTTGTTAGATTATGACACATGGAAACATCTCATGCATCTTAGGTTTTCATTCTTGCCTATATAATCAGGCATCTTGTTCATTTGTAACATATCAAATACCAATATCAATCATATCAATATAGAATCTCTATTGTGCATGCCTAGTTGCAACACTTTCCTTTGTGGTTGATTATCTTTCCTGGCTCAAAGGTCCTCCATTGAAGACTACAGCTTCAGGGACTGTGCATCCATAATCTCAATGGTTCATATTGACCTTTGTGGTCCTACTAGAACTGGAAGCCTGAATGGAGACATGTATTTCATGCTGCTTATTGATGATTATACTTGAATGCCATGGGTTGCTTTTCTTAGAGAAAAGACTTAGGCTCTGGATAGGTTTAAGGTATTCAAAGAAAGAGTGGAAAAAGAAGTAAATTTGAAAATCAAGTGTTTGAGATCTGATAGAGGTGGAGAATTCACTTATGGTGAATTTAATGCATTTTGTGAACATGGCATAAAAAGATAGTTTTTTGCTCTGAGAACCCCTCAGCAGAATGGAGTAGTTGAAAGGAAAAATAGGATAGTACAAGAAGCTACTAGAACCATGTTGAAAGAATCAAATGTACTAGATGTGTACTAGAGAGAGGCGATACACACTGCTATTTATGTTTTTAATAGAGTTTAGATCAGATACAACAACACAAATACTCCTATTGAGTTATGGACTGGTAAGACTCCTACTGTAAAGTACTTCAAGGTATTTGGAAGCAGATGTTATATTAAAAGAGATGATGAAAATATTGGAAAGTTTGATGCTAGATGTGATGAAGGAACCTTTCTTGGATACTCTACTACTAGCAAAGCATACAGATGCTTTAATAAAAGATTAAGAAAGATTGTTGAAAGTGCTAATGTGAAAGTTGATGAAGACATACATAGACCTATTGAGGTAAGTGAAGTTGAACTCAATGATCCTATTTGTGGACATGTACCTGAGGAGAATAATGAGAAGGAAGAATAAGAGAAAGAAGAAAAAATGGAAGAAGAAGAAGAAGAGAATGAGCCTGAACTTACTGTTAAGACTCATAAGTATGTACAAAAGAATCATTCGGGGGGGAAATAATTGGAGATAAAAGTGAAGGTGTGAAGACAAGAAGTAAAGTAGTAGCTGAGGTAAATATGTGTGTACTCTCTAAAGTTGAACCTAAGTCTGTGAGTGAAGCATGTGAAGATGAGAGTTGGATGAAAGCTATGAAAGAAGAGTTGCAACTGATAGAAAATAATCAGACATGGGAACTAGTCCCTAGGCCTGTGAATAAAAATGTGATTGGCTTGAAATGGTTGTTCCAGAATAAGCTAAATGAAGTGGAGAATTTGTAAGGAATACAAAAATACTTGTATGCAAGGGATATTCACAAGTTGAAGGTATAGATTTTGAAGAGAAATTTTCCCCTATGGCTAGAATAAAAGCTATTAGGATGTTTTTGGCATTTTCTTCCCACAACGACTTCAAAGTGTATCAGATGGATGTGAAGTCAACATTTCTAAATGGTGAAGTGGAGGAAGAATTGTACATGGAACAACTTGAAGGGTTTTAGTTATCTGAAAAACTGGACATGGTTTTTAAGTTGAAGAAGGCGATGTATGGAATGAAGCAAGCTCCCAGAGCTTGGTATGCAAGATTGGACATATACCTGAGAAAGCAAGGATTCAACAAAGACTCTGCTAGCATTAATCTTTACTTCAAAGTGCAAGGTAACAAAATGTTGATAGTAGTTGTATATGTTGATGATATCATTTTTGGTGGAAATGAAGGCATGTGTAAAAAGTTTTTTGAAGAGATGCAAAAAGAATTTTAGATGTCTATGATTGGTGAATTGAATTTCTTCCTTGGTCTACAAGTTAATCAAACTGATAAAGGGATACTCATTTCACAATCTAAGTATGTAAAAAAGATGTTGAAGAATTTTGGGATGGATGATCCAAACCGGTTTGTACTCCTATGGTAACCAGATGTAAACTGAGCAAAGATGATGAATCTACTAAGACTAATCAGAGCAAATACAAATCTATGATTGGTGGATTGCTATATCTTACGACTACTAGACTGGATATTATGCATGTAGTATGTTTAGTTTCCGGATTCCAAGCAGATCCTAAAGAAGGACATGTTACAACTATAAAGAGGATATTTAGATATCTTAAAGGTACACCAACTTATGGATTATGGTATCCTAAGAGTGATGATTTCACCTTGAGTGTTTGTACCAATGCTGATTGGGTCGGATGTGTAGATGACCAGAAGAGAACCAATGGTGGTGCTTTCTTTCTTGGTGGAAGATTTGTTTCATGGTTGAGTAAAAAAGCAAGACTTGGTTTCTTTATCCACTACAAAGGCATAATATATTGTTGCAACATCTTGTTGCACAGGTTTTTTGGATGAAGAAAACTCTAAAAGACATTGGAGTGATATGTGATGAGCCTATTTCTATTTTCTATGACAACAAAAGTGCAATACACATTTCAAAGAACCCGATTATGCATTCAAGAACAAAACACATATCTATCAAATATCATTTCCTGAGAGAAAAAGTGGTGGATAATGAAGTCAGATTGGAGTATGTGACAACAAAGGAACAAATTACAAACATATTTACAAGGCTCTTCCGAAGGATAATTTTGAGCATCTTAGGGAGAGGTTGGGGGTCATTGGACCTCTGAACTAAGTGCACATGAAGGTGCATCAGTCTAATGAATTCACATATTCTTTATTTATCTAGACTGATAAATAGGTCTACTATGTAGGGGGAGTAGAAAAGGTTTTCATTGTTACAGTATGAAGTACTCCTAAGGGAGATTGATCAGATTTGTTGGTCTTTTCCATTGATGTCAAAGGGGGAGATAAAGTCACGTGAATTTTTTTTGCAGAGGATGAGAAGGTGTTCTCTCAGGATATTGTGAAGGATATTGTATTTGATGGTTTTTCACATCATGTGTTTCCATCAATGACAAAGGGGGATATTGTTGCAAGTATGAGAAATTTTTGGTGGTGTTGTCATTAATGTTGTCATTGATGTCAACATAGTTCAGTATGTTGTAGATTGTACATGTATAGTTGAAATGTTGTGAGTACATGGAGCTATCTTTATGGTGTTGCAAATGTGTTGGTTTGATGAATTTCCAAGTGCTTTTGATAAAATTAATAAAGGAGAGAAGTTAGAGGGATGAATGTGCTCCAATATGTGCTCCACGTTTCTCCTATGTTGATCTTGTGGATTTGGGATATATCTTGAGATGGTTTTCTCTGGGATTTAGCAAAGAAGGTTGAAGTTTGGTGATTTGGAAGTCATGTTTCAGTGTTTTAGTATGATTTTGCACAGTCCGGATGAATTGGTGAAAGGTATTAATAGTTTGAAGATATTGCATTTTTTGTGGATGTATCTAAAGAAATCTGAGATGTATTCTTGTGCATGATGAAGTGTGTTGTGGAGTCCACATGTCATCTTCTTGTGAAGAAGCATGTACATCAATGTTCATTTGTGTTTTCATTAGGTTTGGACAACTCGGTGTTTACACTTCATTCAAAGAATAAAATTAAATTGAGGAAGCATGGTTGATCTGAGACATTGTTTTTGGTCTCGGTTAAATGTTTTATTGGTCCACTCTCATTCCTTTCCACCACAGGAATGTTGAGTTGCTGACCTAATTTGAATTTATGAAATGATGTATTTGTGGCCGACCTTGGAGAAAGTTTCTATGGTTGAGGATGGTATAAAAGTAAGTCGAATTATTAAGAATTGTGTGACAGTGTGATACAAGTGATGAAATTGAGCCACAAATCATAAGAGCAGAAGTGTGTGTGTGAGTGAGTTGAGACAAGAGTTTTTTATTATGTTGGATTCCTAAAGGCAGTGAGCTAAAGGTTTTTGCAATCCTTATTCAAAGTTGTAGATGTGTGTTAATTGTTGTGGTGGATCTTTTGTTAGCTTTTGTATTTGTAGGTAGTGAACCTCCTTGTTGGATAGTGAGTCCTTTATGTAGGCAATGAACCTTTGTACTTGGATAGTGATCCCTTGGTAGTGAGCCTTTGTATTCAGTTTTATAATCTCTTTATATTGTGAGTTAACCGTCACCATGGTTTTTCCCTTATCTAGTTTTCCATGTAAAAATCTGGCATTCATTGTGCTGATTTACTTTCTGTTATTTGTGTTTCATGCTCTTACTTAATAAAAAAATAGTGTGGTTGTGAATTGATAAGTGTTGAAGTCTTAAGTTTGAATTTTGTGACAATTGATTCACCCCCCCTCTTAGTTGTCCTGTGCCTATTTAACAAGATAGGTTTTTATGGAGGATAAGATGATTAGGATAGAGGAATGGATGGGATCCAATGACAAGGGAGAACCAAGCCTTGGGAAAAGGATGGGACGATAGAGGATAAATGGATTGGATAGGATAGTACAATAAAATTATTAGGAGGATATGATGGTTAGGATAGATGAAATAATGACAAGGGAAAATGAAGGCATGGTAAATGATGAAAGGATGGAGGAATTTCATGGATAGGAGAGGGATTTGGTTGATGGATGGTGATGGGAGATAAGAGGATGGTGGATAGGGGATATGAGGATGGAGCTCCAAGGACTATGTTGTAAAGGAACAAGATGACCCACACTAGAGGTAGTGCAATGAAGGATAGAAGATGATAAGTGATGTATGAGATAGAAGGATAGTGCATAAAGGATATGAAAAGATCGAGAGGAAATAAGGTGTTCATTGTCTAAAGCATGCATAGATATTTTTCCCCTAGCTCTCTATCAAGGTCAGTTGTGACAAGAGAGGATGAATGGAAATAATATGGATGGAGGTGGGATGATGGATATGAATAGGATGATCAAGATCATGTGGATAAGATATGAATGCATGCATATTTTACCGCTAGGATCTTCATCAAGATCAAAGATGGTAAGGGAGGATGAATTTGGATAGAATGATGGATATGGGATGGATAATATGGATAGGATTGGATACATAGTGATTATGAAGATCCTTAGCCTTGTCACGATCAAAGGAGGGAAAAGGGAGGATGGGTTTAGATAGGATGATGGATAAGTGGATGAGAGATAGTAGAGGATGTCGATAAGATGTGGTACGGATGAAGATTTCCCCCAAGTGTAAAGTGTAAGAGGATGGGGGATTACACATGACATTTATTTTCTATATTTTCATCATGGTACTTGCCCAAGGCACCACAAAAAGTGGTTTTCATCATTGGACAAATTATTTCTCTTTACTTTTTTTTTCCATTTTTTAAATTTTTTTTTGGATTTTGTTGGAATAGTAAGGATGAAGTAGGATAAGGATTGGTGGATTTGAATTTAGAATATAGTGGATGCATGACAGGGATATGGAGGAAGGACTCAATCATCTAGTTCCATGGATGGTATCCCTTGAAAATTTGATATAGTGGACCATGGAAAGATGAAGTGTGCTCATAGATGCTAGTAGAATGATTGTAAGGGGGATGAAATGGATGGGTGGATGGAGAGGGATATAGATTTATGCAAAGGATTGGATGAGAGGGTTGGATGGATTGAAAATAGGTGTTGGATAATCTATGTGTTGATAGAATACTTGTGGATGAGTGTATGAAAATGTTGGAAAGATCAACATTGGCACACACCTTGAAGGGTGGTGGAGTTGTGGAAGAGAAAAGGATTTTAAATTTGGAGATTTAGATGGAGGAGTGGATGCATATTTTGGGACATAAGGGCCCAAAATGGATTTTAAAGATGAAAGATTATTAGATGGGGGTGGACTTAGGATTTGATGAAGCTTTTGGATAAGCAAGTTTAGATGCCAATTTTGATTTTTATTTGGGATGCATTTCATCTATGAGTAATTTGGGAATCCACATGGTTTTTTATTTTTTGTTGATTAGAATTTGTGGCCTTTTGGAATTTTTGTGTTGCTTTTGGATCAATTTTTTCTTTGTTTTGGTATGTCTTTTGGAGGGGTAATGGTGATCCTTCTATGCATGTGGATTTTTGGCTTTATGAATTTGATGTTTGGCATCCAAATTGATTCCAATATAAATGGTATCTATGGATGGAGAGGAATGATATGGAGGTCTTATGGATGGTTGAATGTAGGTAATATGTTGGAAGAATTTCAAGGATGTGTTCCTTTGTTAATCTTGATTAGGGGTATGAGGTGATGGATAAAGAGGATAAAGGGATTTTGGAAGAGGAGTGATGGGGATTAATGGGTGGAGGGATATAGGGACCCAATATCTAGACGAAAGGGATGAAGGAAGTGGTTTTGGGACAAAGGGACCCAAATAGATGGAAGGGATGAAGGATTTTTCTTTGGAACATAAGGGCCCAAGATGGATTTAAAGGATGGAGAATGTGGATATTTAGATTTATATGGAGGAATTTTGGATTTTGGATGGGTAGAATATGTACCAAAAACTTGAGCTTGATAGCCAAGGCCATGAAAATTAGGATTTTCTTAGATTTGAATGGGTTCTAATATTCCTTGCTCATGGAGGCCTAACCCTTTGCCTTGATAATGCATATTTTGAAAAATCCTTTTTCCAATGGGATACTTGTTGTTTTGGAAGCAAGATGCGAGATCATTTTTTGGGGGGATATGACATGGAAGGAATGATAGGCTCTTAGAGTAAATCAACTTGTCCATGAAAGTGGAGGAACCCATTTGATAAGTATGGGGTTGATGGGTAGCTTGGATATGGGTTATAGGATCTTGTGGAGGATTATGATCATATGGAGATAAAGGGATGCTTTGATATTTACATGGGGTAGGATCATGGGATGGAGTGGATAGTATAGTGTGCTACTGGTTATGAGATGGAAGGGGATCATGATATGGAGTGGGAGGGGTGTCTTGATCATGAGAGGGGAGAGGATCATTAGATGTGGTGGAATGTGTACTTTGATCTTGATTTAGGGATGATGCAATAGAGTGGAAGAGTTACCTTAATCTTGGCATGGAAGGATGTCATTAGATGAAGTGGGAGAGAGGGGATCATGAGAGAGGGGTGAAGAGATATCTTGATCTTGACATGGAAAGGGAGATCATTGGATGGGACAAAAGGGATATGTTTTTCTTGATTTGGAGATGGACTATGAGATGGAAGGGGATCATATGATGAAGGGGGATCATCTTCGATGTCCTCAATAAAAATAATATCATGGTCAAATATTGGATTATCAAAGATATTATGATCAAACATATGATTATCATGGACATAATTTTTTTTGGATGGGGTGGATGGTGATGGTTGATCTAAGATTTTTTGGTCAAGGACATGATCTTAATTTAAGCTATGGTATATATGGGCATGCTTTAGATCAAGTTCTTGGCATGTTTGGATTTTTGTGGATGGTGTGATAGGGGATGAAGGTTGGATAGATTCTTTAATTTGGGTTGGTGGAGGGATGGTAGATTAAGGTGGATGTGTGACATGGGAAGATTACAAAAATTTATTGGTGCTTGGGTGATTAGGCTCCTTTAAAAATAGTCCTTAGAGGGAATCAAAGAAGGAATGTGATGTAGTGATTTTATAGGATTGGGGTGATGTGAATTATAAGGATGTTTATGGGATTTGAGATGAAATTTGGATGGCGGTTTGGGTTCCCTTGTAAAAGGAAGGGGTAAGATAAGAAATATGAGACAAATTAGGATTTAGTGGAGGTGTGGATGATGGAAGTGTTTCACCAATAATAAGTACCAAAGAATGAAATATTTGTCATTATTGAAGTGGTAAGTGAGGATAAAATCACTAATGGTGGATGAGGATGATGTGGATGGGACTTGAGGGGAACTTTGGATGGGGGTTTGGTTTCCATTTTCAAAGGAAGGTGTAGCATGGGTAATAGGAGATGGATTAGAATTTGGTGGAGTTAGGGATGATGGAATTTTTTCACCAATACTAAGGAGGTATCTAAGCATGGCTTCTTTATCATTATTGCAGTGATAGGTGAGTGCAAAATTGGTGAAGTCTTGGTGATTGTAGAATGGATGGGTAAAGTATTAGATATATGAGGATGTGGTGGATGGGGAGAGCCCATCTTGTTCCAAAAGAGTCACATTACCATCACACATACTCAAGTTGGTCAACGAGGCTATCTTCATCATCATCATCAATATAATTGGGGTTGATCTTGATTGTGATTTTTGGGCTTGTTGGGTTAGGATATGGGTTCATGATGTTGGATTGGGTTGGAATGTATGAGGGTGGATTATAATATATTAGGTTGGATGGAGGGTATATTATATGGCTAGACATGGTGGGGATTGATTGGAAGAGGAAATTTTGTGATTGATTTTGGATCAGGGTGGAAATTAAGATGATGGATTAAAAGTGGATTGGGGATTAGAAGAATATGATCTAGGGATGAAGAAGGGGGATGGGATTAGATTTGGGGATCAAATTTTAAGACCTTAATATGATTTGATTTGATTAATTATGATTCTCTATACTTAAGTTAGACTAATGTTCTTAACTAAGAGTTGATTATATTTGATTTCTACTTAAGATAGGCAAAGTTATTAAGTAGGAATTGACTGGATTTGATAACTATACTTAAGATAGACTAATGTTCTTAAGTAAGTTTGGATTAAAGATGAAATCAACTTAAGATCTTGATTTTTTATTGGGATATTGGATTTGAAATGGCTAATAGTGGATTAAGGATAGGATCCTTGGGTGAAGGATTTTGATGATGATGAAAAGATATGAGGTATGAAGGAGATTAATCCCTTAACCAATATGATGTTTAAATTATAATTTTTGATTAATCTTTGGGGATTGGATGTATGGTTGAGATAGATGGATGGATAATGGATGATTAGATTTAGATGAGGGGTAGGTGGATTAGATTAAGACTTGATTAGAATGGGATTGTTTGGATAGTAGGATTAGATTAAGATGATGATGAAGGATTTGTATGGAGGATGACAATGGAGGGTGTGGATTAAGAATGATGATGGATAGAGGATATTGGGACCAAGATTAATGATGAAATTAGATTTAAAATGGTGGATTTGATGTGGATTATTGGAGGACTAATAGTATAATGATTAGGCTTAGTTGGATTAGAAAAAATAATTAAGATTAGGATCCTAAATGATGGATTAGGGATGTAATGTATATATACTAAGATGATTATGATATTTGAGATGGGGTAAATTAGATGATTGGGGATGATTAGGACAAGATGGATTATTAGAAAGGCCAGGGGGATGATTAGAATGATAAGGAATGATTAAGATAAAATTATTGGATGAAAAAGAATGATTAGGAAGAATATGGATGATTAGGATTAGAAGAGATGATTAGGATGAAAAGGAATGACTAGGATGAAGATGGATGATTATGATGGAAATGGATGGTTATGACTAGAAGGGATGATTAGGAGTGATGATTAAGATGTAATGGATGATTACTTAGAGGAAGTGATGAGGATGATAAGAAGGATTAGTGATGATTAGGGTGATATTTTTAGGGATGATAATGATAGGGATTATAGATGACTAGGATGGGATGATTAGGGTGACTAGGAATGATTAGGATAAGAATGAGAATAAGTAGGATGACAACAAATGATTAGAATGAGAAGGGATGATAATGATGGAAGGGGATTATTAGGATGGAATGATTAGGATGAATAGGATAGGATGATTGGTTTGAATTGGATATGATGTGGATAGCTTGAATTGGAGGGTACCTAGAATTGTTTGTTTTTGAAGTGTTTTGATATTTTTGGGTTTTTGATTTTTTCAATTTTTTGAGTTTTCAATTTTTTTGGATTTTATGATTAATAATGCAAATGCATACAAAATAATGCAAAAATATAAAGTCCTAGGGCTCAATTTGGATAAGATTCCAATTTTGGCTTCAAGTTGGGAAGGTAATATAAACATTCAAGCACACAAGACACATTAACAAGCCTAATTCAAGTGGGATTATCAATCCTTGTAGGAAAAATGCACCACAAGAAAATATGGCTAAATGGCCTCAGCTAGGCTTCACAAGCTCAACTAGGGGTATCCTCTATATACCACAAGTGAATGTGAGGCATAATCTGTAGATGAAAGAGAATACTTCTGAAGAGCCAAGAGGAAAGGGTAACCCACTCTCTACCTTCAATTCTCTAAGGTACAAAATTATTGGAGGCTTAGCCTAGATTAACAATATTCTACTTCTAAGAGGCATGTATTTCAATTCACCCCCCGCTCTTTATACTTTTCCAAAACATGGGAGTTGAGGTGTTCCCCTAGGGTGATGAAATATTTAGGTAGGAAACATAGAAAAGAAAACAAGATCACTTATTTCTGATCCTCAAGATCACAAAAAGGTGCAAGAGGAGAGCATATGTGAGTCTTGGGGATTAAAACAAACTTGTTTATTTTAAACCAAATTGAAGTTTGAGAGGTAAATTTTAAGTCCAATTTAAATTATGAGGAAAACACACCAAAAAGAGTTGTATCAAGTAAAAATAGACTACAAAAATGGATTGCTTATGATTTTTTTGTTAAAAATTAAAAAAAATTTATTGAAAAAATGATTTCGTATAAAGAAGTTATGAGAATTTAAAGTTTGCAAAGGAAGGTTGAATTTGACTAAGTGTACCTGATTTTTGGAACAAATTATGAAAAATTCACTTGCACCACAGTGAAGATCTCCAAACCAAATTTTCAATTCCTTTTAAATTTTGAAAATTTGATATATGAGGCAAAAGTTATGCCCATTTTCATGAAACTACTCCTTTGTAAGGTGTATAGAAGCAAAGGGGCTAGGTTTAAGCCCCCAAGTGCCAAAAATCAGCCCCTATGTGACTAGAGGAGGGCGAGAGGGTGCTAAGTGATTGTTTAGTGGAGACCCTAGTCACCCATATGATCAGGGGCTAAATGCCTCTCAAAAATAAAAAATAAAATTAAAAAAAAGTTAAAATTTTAAATAAATTTACAAAAAAATATAAAAGAATTTCATAAAATTTTAAAACTTAAAGTTAATCACTAAAAGTTTTAAGTTGAAATAAAGCACTAAAATAAGGCACATGAGATTCTTTTAAAATCTTACGTGATCTGTGTGAGTAAACAGGTTGCGGGCGTGTGTGAGTATATACTCACAAAATAGCATGAAAAAATGAATCTATCTATGTATATATTTATTAAACCACATGTTGATGTATACAAAAAGAGTATGCATGATAAAAAAATAATGATTTATTTAATAACAATATGCAATATACTCACCATATATACCTTGATATAAAAACCTTAGATTTCGTGTGTATATATTTGTATGGTAAAAATGTTGCAAACCCTCATGTATACCTCTCAAAATGATGCAATTTTTTATGTATATACCATTTTTTTATCACTGTTATGCAATATATACTCATTGTGTATACCTTCAAATTTGTCGTATAGTGGGTCCTGGGGGCCTTAAAATTCCAAAAATTTTACAGTAAGAAAAATATAGAAAATTTTATATCAAAATTCATCTCTTGACCTTCTTGAGTGAAACCGTGAAGTTATTTTTGCAATTTAGGACTCCTATAAAAAGTTTATTTTTAAGATCCACTTAGAAAAATCTTCACCTACAAGATTAAACTCACCAAAACTCACAAGGACAAGCGTTAAAAGTAAGAATTCATGTTAGGTTCACTAAAATGTATTGCACACAAATGATATAAATGAAATATGCATTAAATATGACCTATATAAAATAAAATACATGCAAACCTCAAAATTATTGAATGTAGTATGTTGATAGATTGAAGACTTGGATGTGATTTCTCATGATTTTTCAGCATAAGGGTATGATGAATGTGGAATTATACAAAATTGGAGCAAATACCTCAATTTATAGACTTTTGATGGATGAAATTAGTGGCTCAGATGCATTGACTAAATGTAGGGTCAAGATTGAATGAGATGATGGAGGCTTAGCCTTGTGAAAAGTTTCACAAGAGGAAAGGATGTGTAAGATCAAGGTGTGCTCAGACATGTGTGAGCACACATTGGTGTAATGTCATAAAATTACACCCCATGGAAATTTCACATTTGAACCTTGCATTTATTGCACCTAGCCACATTTATGACAAGAAGGTCTTATGAGTCAAAATTTTGTGATTTCTACTTCATAAGGGTGGATGATGAAGTGACAACTATCCACCACCTCATTTCTCACAAAATGATGAGTTGGACGCTTATGTGGCACATAGATTTTCACATGGCACACTAGCATCCTTGTGTTTTTTGAGTTCAAATAGGGAATCTTGGAATATTTGACTCATGACACATGTCTTTGTGGTTAAATTTTGAGAGTAACAACTCTTCTTTCCCATGGAGCTACACAAAACTCATTCTTTCATGCTATTTTCAAATTCATTCTTTCGTTCGATCTATCTATCTATCTCTCTCTCTCTCATTTGAGGTTTCTCTTCTTGCTCTTCTACTCTTTCAGTATTGTTTCTATAGTGAAGCTCTACTAGACCTTGGTCCATCCAACAACCAAAGCTCTCTTGCAAGCACTCAACTATGTTTCTATCAAGCCAATAGGGGGCCACAGACTGTTGGTAATGCCCTCTTGCTTCTTGTCTATTTGAAAATAGATTATCTATTGTATCTTTTATTTGTGATATGGGTTCTCCTCCTTTTTCTTTTATCATTTTTTTCTACTTTATTGTGTATCCATTTCTATCTATCTTTCTAGCGGTCCATGGAGGTGAGAACACCAAAATAGGGGTTTTACTATGGGAAGACTTGAAATCTCCCCAACATTTTTCCTCATTCACCTTGTGGGTGGTTTTCTTGTGTAGGGCTTGAAGGAAGGTTTCAATGCATATGACTCTTTTCAAGTTGGTCCTCTACCTTGTCATTTATCAACGTTTCTCATTTTTTGTCAATCCAATAGATTAAGTAGACCTCTGATTTGAGATAGTAGATCCTTAGCATATATGTTTGGAGGTTTAGTGCTCTATTATACAAGACACCAGCACACCTCTAGGACCTCAACACACCACATTGACATCCCAATATCATGTTGCCATCCTTTGGTGAAGAGCTTCTCCTTTTGTGATAGGAATCTCAATGATCTTCTCTCTTTGTTCCTAAATCTATCTATCTATTACAATTTTTGATATTCTATGCTCAATTATTTCTTTGCAATTTCTTCATCTCTCTTTCCCTTCCATTAGCAAAATTGAGGTAGTTTAGGGTAATATGTTCCCTGGGACTCTCTTGGAAATCAACAGACTCGTGAGCAGTAGATCCCCCTACTCTACATTTTTTGTGATCTCGACGTGAACCATGTGAGATTTTTTTTTGCAATGTTTTAGTATTTATGATAATGATTTTTCTAAGGAAGATTTTGATATGTTAGATGCTGCCCTGGATGGTTTCTTAGAGGCATCATCTACTCCCTCTTCACAAGTTGAGAAGTCAGTGAATGTTGTTGTAGTCTCTATGGCTCCTTTGAAGCCTAAGAGACCCATCATTTATTTGACTCTAGTTAGCCCTTCTCCTAAGAAAATTCATTCTATCCATGGGGTCCCATACTCGACTCGACAAATTTGTATACAAGGTTCTTAAGAGCTATAAAATATTATTCTTGTAATTTCGTGGGGAACACATATAATACTAGAAGAAATTAGCAAAATTTGAATCAACCATATTTTGATCATACTCAACCTACTTTGGTTCCTACTTCTTTACCACCTTCTCAACCAGGTCTTCCTTCAACACCTAAACCTGCGACTAAAGCACCTGGTGATTATGATCTTGTCAAGAAAGTCCACATTACTTTAGATAAGATCTCTCTATGAGATTTTCTTTAGATCGCTCTGATTTATCAAGGTATGCTTGAGGAAGACTTGCAAAATATCCTCCTGCTCGCTTGTGCTAGGCCAAAAGATGTTAATGCATTGATGGCTCATATTTGTGTGGATTCGCTAAATATTATGTTCTATCCACAAGAACTTCCACCCCTGGATGTATTAAAGTAAGAAAATCCATTAATGATTATAATTAATATTAATAATATTGGTATTAGAGATGCTCTTGTTGACATAGGTTCAAATTTCAATGTATGTTGCTTAGATCTATTACCTAATATTAAGATTGATTCTTCTTCTCTAGCTACTTCTTCTTTGTATATTCATGGATTCGATAACGTTGGTCGTCATGCCCTGGGCACGAGAATCTTTCCTTCATGGCTAGAATTGATGTAGGAGCATCCAACAGTGTAGGGAAATCTTCCATCACCCAAAAAAAAATATTTTCTTTATTTTATTCAATTATTTTGAGTCCCATGATGGCACTTAAGGGGTGTAAGACAGTCAGGCGTCAAAAATAGCAAAAAATGAGTGCTTACTATTTTTAGTAAGTTAGCCTAAATGGGCTCATATGGACCTGAAAATTTACCCCAAGGAGCATAACTGAAAAACATTCCTGATCATGAAAGAATCATCTCAATACCCTACATGGTTTGGGAGAAATTAAAGTTTTCATCTCGAGAAATTTCTCCATAAAGCTTCAGATATAAAACTTTAGAGGCCTTGAAACAACTCAAAAATTGGTTGAACCAACCTACAATAGGGTCATGCATTGTAGAGCTCGTTGAGAGCTTTCCAACGATATGCAATAATAAAAAAATAGACACTTGTATCAAAAGTTATGGCCCCACAAAGTTGGTCCTCTAAAAAGTGAATTTCATTAAAAATTTCTTCTTAGGGCAAAAATCAAATAGTGGGACTTTGGCGTGAAAAGAAAAGGGGAAATTTGAAATTTCTAGAACATTTTAGGGCAGTTATTGGGGAAAATAAAAAGGGTTAAGTGGGGGTTGTAGAAGGTAGCCCCGACAGTGTAGATTGTGGCTCTAAATAGTAGATTTTCTTTTCAGAGTTGATTTTGTTGTAATGAATCAAGCCGATGAGGCTGTAGCATGTAAGCTTTGAATTGGTAATTTCATTTTCTCAAAATAATTGAAAGTGAGTCATTTTTTTGTCTTGCATCTTTTGTGTTGGTATTTGTTGTTGTGATTTTTGTGGGTTTTGGGTGGTGTGGCCCTTATCAAGGACCCGTTATCTTACCCACCATAATATATGTGATGCCTATCCCTTTACCTTACAATATTATTTTGGGAATACCTTGGATTCAAGCTATGTGAGTTGTGACTTCTACCTTGCATCGTTGCATAAAGTTTGTTACTAATAATCAAGTGATTATAATCAAGGTAGAACCTAAGGCTATCCACCTTTGTGAGTTAGGTGTTGCTGATTAGGCCTTAGTTGTTTGCACCCTTAAGAATTGCATTCCATCCTTATCCTCTGATGTTTTGACATGCTATTTTGTGGTGTCATCTTTAGAAGCTACCCTTAAGGTGAATGTCCCTAAAGAGGAACAACTTGAAGTGATGGATCCTAAGTCTTCCCCTTCCACCTCTTCTTTTGAGTTGAATGCTTGTCTTGGTGATGATTGGGGATCTTTGGAATTCTCTGACTTCTTCATTGGAGAATACAAGGTGGATCCTATCTACCTTGAACTTTTGATAGTTTCATAAACCTTTTCCAAGAAAGTTGATCATCCACCCATTGAGAGGGATAATTGGGATCCTATTAAGGAACACAATTGTCCTCTCATTAAGGAAGATAATCATGCTTCCACTAAGGAGGCTAATGTTTGTAGCCTTGTGGAAATGTTTGACATCCATTGGTGGAATGATGCCCTCTATGTGGATCTGCCTTCTTCCCAAGCCTTACAAACATATTATGGAACTGGATACGAGCTTGTTTCTAAGTATGGTTATAGGTGTAAAAGTATTGGGCATAACGGGAAAGGAATTCAGGTCCCTATCCAAGTTAGGCCTCACAAGTGTAACTTGGGACTGGGATACTCTCTTAAACAATCCATGGAAAAACCATGGTGGAGTGTTAATATGATCTTGACTGAGCCTCTTAATCTAGTTCACCCCAAACTGATTGAGGATAAAATGGAACCTAATGAAGTTCCCCTTGATGTTTTCTCCTCAAAGGAAGCACTTGAAGAATTCTTAGGTGTCTACTGTTATTTTCCTTCTTTTCACCATAAATGACGATTCTCGTATTGCTTGCATAAACAAGCATACTTTGGATAATCCATTTTGAGTGTGGATGAGGAGGATCCTTTATCTACTGTGGATGATGATATTCCCATACCTCATCTTGAAGATAGTAATTCCCTTCTAAACGGGGATACTATTGTAGTTTCCATGAATTCCAAATCTTTTGAAAATGTGACTAAAATTGGAAAGTTCCTTTCTTTAGAAGAAGCTAAGCAACACTTTGATCTGTTATATTCTTATCCTAATTTTTTTTCTTGGAAATATGAGGACATGCCCAGTATTGATGAGTTTGTAGTGGTTCACAATATCGTCCTATGTCCTGATGTTGAACCTGTTAAGCAAAAGATCTAGAAGATGAATCCTAAGGTCGCATTATTGGTTAAGACTAAGATAGAGAAGATTTTGAAAGTAGGCTTTATTCGTCCAATTGACTATTCACCTTGAATATCGATTATCGTTGTTATTAGTAAACTTGATGGCCATATTTGTGTTTGTATTGATGTTCATGATCTCAATAAGGATTCTCTTAAGGATGATTTTTCATTGCCTAATATTGAAATGATTGTAGATTCAACTATAGGCCATGCATTTTTGTCCTTCATGGATGGCTTCTCAGGCTATAATTAGATTTGTATTAACCCAGAAGATTGTTGGAAAAAGTGCCTCAAGCTTATTAACATGAAACTCCTGAAAGGGAAAAGTCGATGAGACCCTTTGAATGTCTTACCGACTAGCAGTTGTGTTCTAAACTTCTATAGTGCTCAGATCGCCGAGACTTTGATTATGTCTTGCCGACAGGAGTCATCAACAAGACATGCCTATCACTATGAGTTTTCCATCTCATTCTGCCCAGAAAGACCTCTTTCCGACAGGATGGTTCCTAGTGGTTATCGGGGAGACTCATGGCGATGAGTGACATCGAAGAGAGGCATGAACCTTCAGAGTGACTCATTCTGACAGAATATGTCTCACCGACAGTCTTACACAAGAATGTCTTCAGGGTGACATGAAGGCTCAATAAGAGTCTAACCGATGGATTTTTCTCTCACCGACAGTTGTGTATTCGGTATGAACTCTTGGCGATATCATTTCTCTCACCAACAGTTTGTGTTTGATATGAGCTCTTGCCGATACTGTTAGTCTCACCAAAAAATGTGTATTCGGTATGATGTCTCACCGATAGCGATGGTCCTACCAATGGATCTCCACGTGATGAACTTTGGTGTAACCTCTTTCCGATAGATTGGTTGGGGTGACATGGACTGTCGATGACATTGGTGTAACTTTGGCTGATGATACTTGGTCAGGTTTGCATTTGGTAGGAACTCTTTCTGATGGATGTGGTCTCGCCGACATGATGGTGAATTCAATATGAATTCCTAGGGTGTTGCTAATAGCGATGATCATGTCGATGGTTCTATGAATGGGCATTGTGGTATTGGGGAGACACAGCCTAGTGTCTCACTAACATGCGATACAGTTTGAATGCCTTGATCGAATGTCTATCCTACATGGTCTATTTTGAGCCAATGAGAGAAGTGGAATGTGAACCGTTAGCAGTTGGACTATTGTGGCTATTCCTGTGAGGGAGATGAACAGACTATGAGAGAATGGATTACTCTCAGGAAATGGTAGATGACAGAACAGAGTGAGATAACGAAGTGCTGCTCGATTGAACATGAATTGTTCTTAGTGAATTCATTGGATATTTCTGAGAGCTATTCTATACAAGACTGATCAGTGAATGTTGCTACTGTAAATTGACATCAAAAAGTGAAGTCTGTGCTCTGTATGTAATTTTGTTTACTGTAATACAAAGAGGATTTTCTTGGTGTGGTGGGTTTTTCTCCCGTAAGGTTTTTCCCATGTAAATCTGGTGTCTAATTGTGTATGTTCATTTCTTTGTTCTATTAGTCCTTTCAAGTGTATCTTAATGAACTATAATTGTAAAATTTAAAGTCTTATCTACATTCTTCCCTGAGGTTTTGATGTTAGGAGAGTTTGTTCCACACCTAAGCTTTCCTTACAAGTGGTATCAGAGACTAGCCAGTTGTGTTATCCTTGTGGGTATGTTGGGTTTTTCGAGTCAATTTTGTTCAGTGGGAGTTTTGTAGAAGTCTTGTAGTTCAAATTATAGATTAAGATGGCAAGCACATCAGGAAAGATTGAAATTGAGAAATTCAATGGCAGTAATTTTGAGTTGTGGAAACTCAAAATGGAAGATCTGTTGGTTGATCATGATCTTTGGCTTGCTACGTCTGGAACGAAGCCTACAAGCATGAAGCAAGAGGATTGTGACCTTGCAGATCAAAAATCAAAGGGGTTGATAAGGCTCTATTTAGTAGACTCTGTTCTTCTAAATGTTCATGAAGAAAAGACTGCATCTTCTTTGTCGAAAAGACTCAGAGCTATTTATAAAGGAAAGTCCTTGGTGAATAAGTTTTTCTTGAGGAAGAGGTTGTACTCTTTGAAAATGCAGGAAGGAGCATCTGTTACTGATAATTTGAATGCTTTCAACATGAAGATTTCTCAGTTGGCATCTGTGGGTGTGAAGATTAATGAAGAAGATCGCTGTATGTTGTCGTTATGTTCTTTGCCAGATTCTTGGGATCACTTGGTGATGGCTATTGGGAGTACTACTTCCTCTTTTAAGATGGAAGATATTGTTGCTTCTTTGTTATCAGAAGAGATGAGAAGAAAATATTCTGAGATGGCGAAGGAGGCTCTTGCTGTTAGAGGCAGATTGAAAAAAAATGACAAGAAGAAGGACAAGAAGTCCAAATCAAAATTAGAAGGGAGATCAAAGTCTCCAGGCAAGAAGTCCAAGGTGAAGTGTTGGAATTGTTGTCAACCTGGTCATGTCTGAAAGGATTGTAAAGAGGAGAGAAAGAAGAAGAAGAAGTATTTTTCTGACAATAATTCTTCTCAGAGTGATGTAGATGCTTTCATTGCAGCCTTGGCTACACAGGGATCAGATGATGTCTGGCTGATTGATTATGGAGCATCTTTCCACATGACATCTCATAGAGATTGGTTTACTAAGTATGAAAAATATGATGGTGGAAGGGTGTATTTGGCAAGCGATTCATCTTTGGAAATAGTTGGTCATGGAAGAGTCAGAATACAATTCCCTGATGGAAGCGTGAAGGGAATCAATAATGTAATGCATATACCAGGTCTGGCTCAAAATCTACTTTCTGTTAGTAAGTTGAACTATATTGGAGTGCAAGTCACATTCTTTGGAAATGGCTACAAGATGAATAGAGGCTCAATGGTGCTAGCTAGGGGTGCTCGTATTGGTACCTTGTATAAGCTGGATGCACATGCTGTGCAATGCAATAGTGTCTCTATAAAGTCATAGAAAGATACTCATGGAGAAAAGGAGGAAAAAGTTCCTGATAGTGTAAACTCTATGGAAGTGAAACTTCCAGCAGAAAAGACTATGCTCTAGCACCATAGGCTTGGCCACATTGGTGAAAAAGGTTTAAAAACCTTGAAAAATAAAAACTTGGTTGAAGGGCTTGATGATTGTAACCTTGAATTCAAATTTTGTGAACATTGTATATATGGTAAACAACACCATGTTTCTTTTTACTCTAGTCCTCACAAATCTTCTGGTTTACTTGATTACATACATTATGATGTTTTTGGTCTAGTAAAAGTTCCTTCTTTGTCTAAATCAAGATATTATGTATCGTTCATTGATGGTTATTCAAGAAGGGCATTTGTTTATTTTTTGAAAAGTAAATCAGAAGTGTTTAGTCGTTTTAAAGAATTTAAAAACCTTGTGGAAAATCAGACTGGAAGAAAAATAAAATGTTTAAGGACTAACAATGGTGGTGAGTTTTGTTCTGATGAGTTCGAAAGGTACTGTTAAGATCATGGGATTAAAAGACATAAAACTACACCCTACACTCCACAACAAAATGGAGTTGCTGAAAGGTTCAACAAGATAGTGATGGAAAGAGCACGAAGTATGCTAAGCAGTGTTGGCTTGGAGGAGAAGTTCTGGGCTGAGGCGGTTGCAACATGTTATTTAATAAACTATTCTCTGTATTCAACTCTTGTTGAGAAAACACCTTTGGAAGCATGGTCTAGAAAGAAGGCCTCTCTAAGACACATTCGTGTCTTTGGCTATGAGGCATATGCATATGTGCCAAATGAAAAAAGATCTAAATTGGAGAACAAGGATGTTAAATATTTTTTTATTGGCTATACTGCTAGCATAAAAGGATACAAGCTTTGGAATTCTTATACAAAGAAGGTTTTGTACAATAGAAGTGTTATTTTTCGTGAGCTGAAGCCTTCTACTTTGGATCTGCAGTCAGAGACAAAATAAAAAGATAAAAAGGATGTAGTTGAAATTCCTCTAACACCAGATAAAGAGGAATTGAAAATTCAAAATGTACCTGAAACTGAGAGCTCAAGTAGCTCTAAGAGTTCTGAAGAAGAAGATCAACCTTAGCCTCGGCCTATGAGGAGGTCAACACATGAAAGAAAGCAACCTGATAGGTATGGGTTTTCTTTGTTAGATTCTACTTGTGCCTATGCTTTAATTTCTAGCACTGATGAGCCTAGGACTGTGAAAGAGGAATTTAGAATGTCTGATTCAAACTCTTGGTTGGAAGCCATGAATGAATAAATGGCATCATTAGAAAAGAATGATACTTGGAGTTTGGTGCCCTTGCATGAAGGCAAAATTTTTTTTGGCTGCAAATGGGTATTTAAAAATAAAATAGGCTTGGATGGCAGTGTGGAAAAGTATAAGGCGAGGTTGGTTGCAAAGGGATATTCCCAGGTAGAGGGAATTGATTATGGAGAAATTTTTCTCCTATAGCTAAGCTGACGTCTATCAGATTTCTTTTGTCACTTGCAACATCGTATGACTTAGAGATCGAACAAATGGATGTGAAGACAACATTTCTTCATGGTGACCTTGAAGAAGAAATTTATATGTCCCATCCTGAGCACTTTGTGGAAAAAGGTAAAGAAAACCTGGTTTGCAAGTTGAAAAAATCTATGTATGGATTACAACAATCTCCTAGAATGTGGTACCAGAAGTTTGACACTTTTTTTTTGTCATTGGGATTTGTAAGATCAAAATCTGATCATTGTGTGTACTACAAAGCTGAAAATGATCGTGTTTTTATTATTGATCTCTATGTTGATGATATGTTGTTCATAGGCAATAGTAGGTTAATGATTTCTGATCTAAAATCTCAGTTGTTTGTAAAGTTTGAAATGAAAGATCTTGGTGCAGCCAGGTATATTTTGTGAATGGAAATAACCAGGGACAGGAAGAGTAGAAAACTTTGGCTTAGTTAGAGTAAGTATATTAATACTGTTCAGGAGAGATTTTGTATGATTGATTGCAAGTAGCTAGTTCATTTATAAACGGGCATTGTGGCATCGTGGAGACACGGCCTAGTGTCTCACCGACATGCGATACAGTTTGAATGCCTTGAACGAATGTCTATCATACATGGTCTATTTTGAGCCAATGAGAGAAGCAGAATGTGAACCATTAGCAGTTGGACTGTTGCGACTGTTCTTGTGAGGGAGATGAGCAGACTATGAGAGAATGGATTACTGTCAGGAAATGGCGGATGACGTAGAACAGAGTGAGATAACGAAGTGCTGCTCGATTGAACACAATTTGTTCTGAGTGAATTCATTGGATGTTTCTGAGAGCTATTCTGTACAAGATTGATCAGTGAATTTTGTTGCTGTAAATTGACATCAGAAAGTGAAGTTTGTACTCTGTATGTAATTTTGTTTACTGTAATACAAAGAGGCTTTTCTTGGTGTGGTGGGTTTTTCTCTTGTAAGCGTTTTCCCACATGAATCTAGTGTCTAATTATGTATGTTCATTTCTTTATTTTGTTATTCCTTTCAAGTGTATCCTAATGAACTGCAATTGTAAAATTTAAAGTCCTATCTGCATTCTTCCCTGAGGTTTTGACGTTAGGAGAGTTTGGTCCGCAGCTAAGCTTTCCTTACAAAGATCATTATAAGATATTCTTCACTACCCCTTAGGGGAACTTCTACTATGTGGTCATGCTATTTTCATTAAGGAATGTAGGTGCGACTTACCAACATGTGATGACCCTAATCTTTCATTATTTTATTCAAAAAATCCTAAAAGACTACATTGATGATATCTTGGAAATGTCCATAACTCATCTGGATCATGTAGAGAATATCCATGTTATTTTTGAAAGGCTTCAACTCTATGAGATGAGGCTAAATCCTATTAAGTGTGTCTTCAATGTATGCACGAGAAAAAAATTTAGGATTTATATTCTCTCATCATGGAATTGAGGTTGACACAAATAAGATTGGTGCAATTGTTAACATGCCTCCACGTAGAAATATCTCTCAACTACATAGCTTGTAGGGGAAGATTTAGGAAATTTACAGGTTTATATCTCATATGGCTGATCATACCCTTCCCTTCACACGTTTGTTGAAGAAAGATGTTTGCTTCCTATGGGACGATGAGTGCGAAAGGGCTTTTGAATCAATCAAAAGTTATTTGGCCAATCCTCCTATCTTAATGTTGGCTATGTAGGATAGGCCCTTTTTTCTTTATCTCATTGCATCACCTTATGCCTTGGCAGCTTTGTTGGCTCAGTATGATGATGAAGGTAAAGAAAGAGCAGTCTATTATATTAGTCATTTTCTTGTTGATTATGAAACTTGATACTCTTCCATGGAGAGACAGTGTCTCGCTCCCATATTTACAACATACAAGTTAGACATTATCTCCTTTATGCTAAAACTCATGTCATTATAAAGAGTGATCTTTTGAAGCGCCTCTTCACTAGAACTGATCTTATTGGAAGTTGGAAAAATGGGCAATGCTACTTTCTGAGTTCAACATAAATTTTGTAACTCAAAAATCAATAAAGGGTTAAGCTATTATCGATCAATTCGAAGAAACTCCCTTGTCGTGCTCCTTCCTTAGTCTAGATTTATTTGTGAATGAAGACCTTTTTGTACCTGTATACATTTAAAAAGGTCACATCACGATAGTCTGTTAATTAATTAAATATTTTTAATATTTGGTTAAATCTCTGAATTCAATCTACATATAAATAAATCTAAATAATTTATTTATATTGTTCATTCTTTCATTTCGATGAAATAAATAAGTTTATTTAATCACTTTTCTTATCCATTTCTTAATTAATTAAATAAACATTATGATTTATTTATATTAATTATCATATAATCTTGGCTTGAATATTTTATTCAAATAGAGATTAGGTATTCTTCTCTTCTAAAAATCCTCTAAATTCCATTCACAATTAAATATTCTAAATATTTAATTAAATTCCTCTAAATTCCATTCACAATTAAATATTCCAAATATTTAATTAAATTCCTCTAAATTCCATTCACAATTAAATATTCTAAATATTTAATTAAATTCCTCTAAATTCTATTCACAATTAAATATTCCAAATATTTAATTAAATCTTCTATAGTCCTAAAATCAAATGTCAAACTCACATAAAATTAAATAAATTTATTTATTTAATTTGGATTATCTTCAACAATCGTGAAACAAACTTCAAAACAGAAAATTAATAAATTTCTCTATTTCTGAGCAAAGTTGTTCCCGTGGGTTGAAGACAAACCTCCATTCTTCTCTCCAACCTCCCAACATCTTCCATCTTCCTCTCAACCTCTCCATCTCTCACCATTCAAATTTACCAGACAATCTCACAACCATTGATCTTTGCCAACCAGGCTCTTGCCTATAAAAATCTATAAAAAGGACTACCGGGTCTCTAAAAAATATAGAAGCTTTCATACAGGAAAACTATAGTCAAGTGGCCTTCCAACATCCATAAGCCTTTAGAATCATAGAATATCATAGCTTAGCATATTAGCAATCCATATCATGGCCTATCATCCTCATATCATAGTTTCAACAACATCCATAATCCACATCCCCTGTGCATAATCTACAGCCCCTGTGCATATCCGTATATCAATATTTCATTCCACTAGCATATAGGATAGAGAAGTATTCTCCTTTGCATACTCGTTCTGCAGGTTGCCATTTTGAGAAGCTTTGCTTATACAATCTAAGAGCAACAACTTCAAGCAAATCACTGGAGATAGAGGACAATGGAAGGATTTTGAAGAAGCTTTATTGATCTCTTTGATTTCATTTTAGTTAGTTTTCTTTAGTTTAATGTTGCATTGGTGTGTTTTTATTATCTTATTTTGATACTAACATTTCTCACACACATTTTTGGTGCCCACCGTGGGGCTCTTGCCCCAATTTTAACATCTTTTTGCAGATTTTTCTGACAGGTTACGGCTAGAAGAGCGTATTAGTGCATTAAACACACTTCAACATAGTTCACACCTAGTTTAGCACTCTTTAAATCTGTTACAACGCCCTTGACTGATCCTACATCTCTCTTTAATCATCCGACAACACCCTTGATTGATCCTGCAACGCTCTTGACTGATCCTGGAACACTCATTAAGCATCCTGAAGCGCCCTTGACTGATCCTACAATGCCCTTGACTGATCTTGCAACGCTCTTTAAGCATCCTGCAACACCCTTGACTCATCCTTAAGAGCTCTTTAAGCATCCTGCAGCACCCTTGACTGATCCTGCAACACCCTTGACTGATACTACAACGCTTTTTAAGCATCCTACAATGCCCTTGCCTGATCCTATAGCACTCTTGATTCATCTTGCATCGCCCATTAATGATTCAGTAGCGCTCTTGATGTCTGGTTTAGCACATTTTTTTTAAATTTTCAGCATAGATTTTCTAAGTCTGCAATTGTAATCTGTAACTTAAGTAATATTTGACTGGTCCGACGTGACCGTGACCAGTATGAGCTTTAAAAGAATGAAGCAATCCTAGGATAGTCACTTAATTGGAATGAATCAATCCTAGGATAGTCACTTAATTGGAATTAATCAATCCTAGGATAGTCACTTAATTGGAATTAATCAATCCTAGGATAGTCACTTCATTTTCTATTTTGGGCTAAAAAGAACTCCATGTCTTTGTGAAGCAATATCTTCACCTAGCATAGAAAATTGTTTATTTGGGATTAAAATTGAACTCTTGCTTGCTTTGATTAAACGGTGATAGGCCTATGCTCTCCCCTTAACTGGGTGATCAAAATGCCAGACTCATCTATTCTATTTCATGCAATTCTAAGCTTTGATAAAACCTTTTAGAAGGCCTGCCATAGTGGGAAAAAGTACTCACCCTACCAGAATGACCTAAGTGGGAATAACTAAAGCCAAGTTTTCCAACCCACTTTAATCAAATGCAGATGGTTGATGAAAATCCCATTCGATGGTAGTGTGCATTGATAACCATCCCCAAAGCCTTTGTTCTAAAGGTTGGGAGGTCTCTTGAGGGAGTCTATCATTTGCCGCACCGAACGGAAACCCTTACTACGAATTTAGTGTAGTATCCAGCCGAAGTCAGTTTCTGAACATCATAATAATGACAGTGCAAGGGAGGGAAGAATCTACCACCAAGATACTCACCATATAACTACCAAGGAACATTTGCTCGGGGGATCCGGTATCCACTTCTGTCACTCTGAGTATGTGCCTAGAAAAGGCAAAAACATAGGCGCCCCTTCCAGGGTGACACAACTGTGTGAGTCGACAAAGTTCTAAGATGTGGGCTATTGATTATAATGGTGACCTACTTGAGTACTAAGAGTGAGTCTACTTGAACTATCTGTCATGTGTAAAACCTATGAAAACATTTTTTGAAAAACATTTTGATCATACACTTAATGTTTAGAATAGGACTTAAAAACAATTATTCTACAACTTGCTTGATGTGTTTTCAAAACATTAATCCAGTAAAGATCATCCAAAACTCATGATTACATTGATTACTCTCATGTTAATAGATTGGAAATCCACAACCTTTGTTAAGAAATCCATTCTAAAATGAATCAAAAAGCCAAAGAAACCACTTAGCTACAAGAAACTATGGAAGAAAAGACAATTCTTATACCAGAGCCGAAAGGTTTTACTTAAACATAGAATCTTTATCCATCAATATCATGACTGTGTTAGAGGTTTCATTGATGATTATGCTGTAGAACCATTATACTCATGAGCTTCCTTTCAAAGAAGAGCCCTTTCTAAAAGCCACAACCATAGTCAGCGTATTCATTTTTGTTATATTCCCTAACCTACAATTGAATATTCTACTCATCCAAATCAATTTCTGCAATAGAGAACTCAATCACATTAGGCATTTATCACAAATCCATCCTTTTACAAAACTACGATCAAACTTCATAAAATGCAAAATCATTCCTTTCTTGATCTTTTTCTTAAATTCCCGCCAATAGGATTTTCATCCTTTCAATTAGGGAAAAACATGAGCTAAAGACTGGAAATGTTTTAAAGTCATAGAATTTTCATTCTATCCTGACTTTCATATCCATCAAAAATTGCACTATTTCATTCTTTTGATCAAAAGTTAGTAGAATTTGGAGCAAAGCTTATTCCTGTTGTCACGAGATCTCAAAAACACATAGAAAAAGATGAAGGAGAAATTACCAAAAGCAAAATGGGTGATAATAGTGAGAAAGAAGAGAATACATTTCATATTAAAGAGTTAACAGAAGAAAAGCTTCAAGAAGCAGAGCAGGATCCCCAATTCCATACTCTTATGGAAAGGATTTTACAACAAAACAAAGAAAGATATTTTCTTTCATTAGCTAATCAAGGAGCTAAGGTACCTTCCAATTTTGATATAGAAAGGATTAAAGAGAATCCTGAAACTCCTAATGATTTTAGTGCCCTTACTCAACAGATAAAATAATTACAAGGGAAAATAAAGGAAATGCAAGGGGGTGCAACAAAGAAGTATGTTTTGGATGACATATCTCCTTATTCATTTGATATGAGTCTTCAAATGATCCCTTTTCCAAAACATTGCGAAATCCCTAAATTTGATAGGTACAATGGAAAAACTGACCCTATTGAACATGTGAGGGATTTCTGAAATATGAGTCTAGAATTCGCTTATGAAGATACCTACTTAATGTGATTGTTTCCATGAAGTCTAGGTGGACAATCCATGGAGTGGCTTTCCAAGATCACTCCCCCCATCAAAACCTTTGAGGAGTTAATAAATCACTTTATATCACAATATGCCTACAACACTAGATAACCATGCTTGATCTTTGTAAAGTGAAACAAAAAGTAGGGGAATCATTCACTACGTTTTTGCAAAGATGGAGAAGATTTTTTGCATGATATTCCCGTCCTATTCCTGAAAAGGAAAAGATGGATATCTTCATCAATAGCCTAGATCAAGAATTAAGCTACAAGCTTAATCTTCATTGTCCTCCTAACTTTGAAAAATTGATTGAAAATGCAATCACCATTGAAGGGGCCTTGGTTAAAAGAGGAGTGATAAAACTTGATAATACAAGTTCATCCAACCATAACAACAATGATAAAACAAGGTTTTGGAACAAAAATAATTTTTTTGTCAATGATGGTATAGTGGATACAAACAATCTACGAATGAGATCATCTGTCTTCAACCTATCAAATGCTCCATGAAACAACCAACAAGGAAACAACAAACAACAAGGACAAAACTCCAATCAAGAAAGCATGACCAATCAAAATACCAAGGATAATCGTGGTAATTTCAATAACAATCTTGGCAATACCCAAACATCAAATCCGTCCAGACCTTCATTCTTTTCAAATCGACAAAATTTTACCACGGGTCAATCTCTTGAGTCTGCTCTAAAGGAGCTTCTCAATAATAAGGTTATCACCTTACCACCACAAAGAGATTATGAGCCACGAGTCAAACCACCATCATGGAATGGCTCGTATTATTGCAATTATCATCAATGTAAAGTTCATAGAGCAAATAACTGTCAAGCCTTGCAAAATCTAGTACAAGATTTAATTGACAATGGCACCATCAAAATTGAAGGACATCATACCAACGATGATCATCAAGCATTCAAAGATCCTTTACCAAACTATCAAAAGGGGGAAACATCAGATACCAAAGAAAAAAGCATAAATAATGTTGAAGACAACATAATCCGCCACATCTATGCAGATGATCAATAGGTTAATGTTATCAAAATCAAGGAAAAAAAAGAATATCAATAGGTTAATGTGACTACGAGAGGACAAGAAAAGGTTGTCTTAAAAGGTAGTTCATCTAAGGCAGCTATTCCTCCTCCAAGTCATTATGATCTAGTTGATCAACTGAGAAACATATCAGCTCAAATCTCCATCTTGAACTTCTCAAAATATCCCCCGTACACAAGAATATTTTGGAAGAAGCTCTTGTAAACACAACCGTCGACACAGATCTAGATGTAGAAAAATTTCAAACCATGGTGGGATATTTGTCTTCCCCCACTTGTCTTTCATTCTCCAAAAAAGATGATGCCTCCATGACACATCCACATAATTCATCGCTTTATCTTGAAGTCATGATCAATAAACACCGAATCAGACATGTCTTGATAGATGGAATATCAAAAAATTCCATTGATCCACATAGAAAAATAACTATCAAGGCATATGATGATGAAGAAAGAGCTTCTAAAGGACTAATAATGCTACCTATAAGAGTGGGACCTGTTGTGAAAAATACATTTTGTCAGGTTCTAGAACGTGATCTTTCCTATAACATACTTTTGGGTCGCCCATGGATTCATGATATGCAGGCAGTACCATCAACGTATCATGAATGCCTCAATTTTCCATATGATGGATAGGAAATAACTATACAAGCTGATTACAATAGCACCCAAACTTGTTCAAATCTCTGAGCAACTCAAGACGCCTTTGTGCCGCACAATAGGGAGGTCTTACTATTTCTTCTTCTAATCTACAAGGCCAATTACAAGAATTGAAAAAGAATCTTGACACCAAGCTACATTTTAAAGACAAAGGAATAGGCAAATATTCACTATCCCTTTCTAGCTTACCTCCTTGTCCGAGGTCACATGGTCAGCCAACCCTATTAAATCAAAAGATCGCAACAACCTCTACATCCCAAGCTTCTGTGCCAATCACAAAGTTTGCTAGAAAATTCATTAAAGCTAACACCACCGAGGAAGAAGCTGAAGATAGGGACATCATAAGTTGGCTATACAAAGATGAAGATGAATCTCTCTTGCACATCAAGTTACCTACCGGCCAATATGGCAAAGGGTATACTATCATGCAAAGAATGGGCTATGAAGGAAATGGTCCTATAGGAAAAATAAAAGAAGGAATCACTGAGCCAATTCAACCTATTTCAATACATCCAAAAGATAAAATAGGACTTGAATATGGTAAGGATACAGAAGGGTCAACTTCACAACAAACACATCAAGCTCATGAAGGAGAATCAATTTCAGATAAACCCCATGAAGATGTCACTCTACAATAATTTTATGGATCAGTTTTCCAATTGCAGAATAGTTCAGACACTGATTCCAATGAATACCAATGGGATGATGTGTCTAATGATACATTCTTAACAAAGAAAAGGCTGGATGTTCGCACCCACATTCTTACAATGGGAGGGCTCAAGGTCTCCACTTGATTATGTTTTACAAAGTGATCATGACTCAAGTGAGGACGATTTAGATTTTAACGAGATTGATCATCGGCAGGAGAATACAGTCATAGACCTTGTCCATCATGAAAATGACAACCATGTCATGACTTTGATAGCTCAAGACCTTACCCAACCTAATGATCCCATGCCTTTAATTTATCCAGAACTTATTGATTGGGACAATGATGCACCTATCCATATCCCTACATTCTATGATGATGAGGATATTGTAAATTTCCTTTGTTCATCTAGTCAACAAAAAAATTGTTCCATCAGAGAATCTCATAATCAAGATTTTGATAGGGAGGGTGTCAAGTCTCTTAGCTGCAAAATAAATGAAATAAAAGATGGATCTATCGGTGAAAACTGAAAAATCATAGTGGTAGATCACAACAAGAGAAAAATAAAGAGAGAATCCAATGGTGAAAACCTTTTTGAGGCACTGAAGGATGAGAAACTTGATACTCTTCCCAAAAATTATCAAGAAATATCCTCTATTTTGATTGAGCCCATAGAATCAATCAACATAAGTACAAAAGAGCAGCCAAAAATCTTGCAACTTGCAACATCATTAATAGTGGAAGAAGTACTGAAATTCATAGAGTTCCTGAAGGAGAATCAAATCAACTTCGCTTGGTCATATGCTGATATGCCAGGGTTAAATCCTAATCTAATAATGCATCATTTATCTATAAACATAGGGGAAAAACCTGTGAAGCAAAAACTTAGAAAAATGCATCCACATGTTGCCTTATTAGTTAAAGAAGAGTTAAAGAAGTTTTTAGATGTTGGATTCATTTGGTCTATTGACTATGTAGAATGGATCTCCAATATCGTACCTATTTCAAAGCTGGACGAAAGGATTAGAATTTGTATAGATTTTAGAGATTTGAACAAAGCATGTCCCAAAGATGACTTCCCTTTGCCAAACATAGATATGATTGTTGATTTAACTACTGGCCATGCAATGTATTCATTAATGGATGGGTTTTCAGGATACAACCAGATAAAGTTTGCACCAGAGGATCAAGATAAACTAGCATTCATGTGCCCTTGGGGTACCTATTGCTGGAACGCAATGCCATTTGGGTTAAAAAATGCAACAGCTACTTATCAAAGAGAAATGACAACAATTTTTCATTATATGATGCATACATTCATGGAAGATTACATCGATGATCCCCTTGCCAAATTTAACACAAGAGAAGGACATCTAGAAATTTTGTCAAAAATCTTTATCAGAATGGAAAAATTCAATGTTCGACTCAATCCAAGGAAATGTGTCTTCAGCGTTAAATCTGGAAAACTCCTGGGATACATTGTTTCAGAAAAAGGCATAAAGGTTAATCCATAAAAAGTACAAGCTATAATGGACATGCCGCCACCATGAAATATCAGTCAAATCTGATCACTAGAAGGATGCCTACAATCCATCAGGAGGTTTATAGCTCAACTAGTAGACAAAAGCTTACCATTTACACATCTATTGCATAAAAATGTCCTATTCAAATGGGAGGAAAAGTGTGAAGAAACATTTAATCAAATCAAGCACTATCTCATAAATCCACTAGTTCTAATTCCACCAGTTCCAAGAAAGCCACTCATACTTTATATTTCAGCAACAAAAGTATCTTTGGGAGCATTACTAGCACATGAGGGTTCTACAGGCAAAGAAAGGGCCATATACTATATCAACAAAACTTTAACAATTCATGAACTAAACTACACTTTCATTGAAAAAGCTTTCCTAGCAGTACTGTTTGCTTCCCAAAAGTTGCGACACTATATGTTGGCTCATACAGTTAAGCTGATAACCAAAATTGATCCACTAAAATACCTCTTAAACAAAGCTACCTTAACAGGAAGACTTGCAAAATGGGTAATGATCTTAAGTGAGTTTGACATTCAGTATGTAGATCGAAGAGCTATAAAAGGACATGTCATCATAGATCAGTTGGCTGAAGCACCTTTACAAGAAGAAAACCCAATGCACATTGAATTTCCTGATGCAAATGCCTTCACAACAATGATTAGGAAATCATGGACATTATACTTTGATGGATCCTACACGCAACAAGGCTCGGGGGCAGGGATTCTTTTTGTCACACATGAAGGACATACCATTCCAAAATCATATCGGTTGATGTTTCCTTGCACAAATAACATAGCTGAATATGAAGCATTGCTCATAGGAATGAAGATAGCATTGGACTGGCAGATTACAGAGTTACAAGTCTACGGTGATTCACAACTTGTCATTAATCAAATCAGTGATGATTATCAGACTAAAGATGATAAGCTGCTACCTTACAAGAACATGGTGGATGATTATAAAAGGTATTTTGTGGCAATCAAGTTTTCACAAATCCCAAGGATTGATAATAAAGCTGCAGATGCAATGGCTACAATTGCTTCCTTGTTACAATTATCAAAAAATAAAAAATGGTACAAATTCTTGGTGGAACAATTATTTTCTCCCACTTATGATAATCTTGAGACCCAAGTCATATGCCATTTAACCGGTTCTGATTCACCTTTATATGGAAAGATTTATACCTATCTGAAAAATAACATCTTTCCTCTAGATTTATCCTGAAACCAAAAAAGGAATTTCATACGCCAATCATCCCATTATACCTTGATTGCCGATATCCTTTACCGATGTGGTCTTGATGGTACGCTCCTTCGATGTCTTAAACATGACGAATCTAAACAAGCCTTACAAGAGGTTCATGGTGGTATTTGTGGAACTCATTCAAGCGGTTTAACCTTAGCCAAGAAACTTGTTAGAATGGGATATTATTGGCCTACCATGGAGAGAGAATCTTTTACTTTTTTCAAGAAGTGTTCTAAATGCCAGATCCATGGGAATCTTATTCATGCACTTGCACAGGAACTGCAGCCGTTCACTCCGACATGGCCTTTTTCTCAATGGGGACTAGATCTTGTTGGTAAAATTCATCCTTCATCATCAAATGGGCATAAATTCATCATCATGACTACAAAATATTTTACAAAATGGATTGAAGCTGTTCCTTTGATGATCATGACCAGTAAACAAATCTCTTCATTTATCCTGAATTACATCATTTGTCGATATGGAATTCCTAATGCTATCATCACTGATAATGGGAGGCCTTTCAAGAATCAGGATGATGACGAACTTTGTGAAAGATTTCACATCCAACACAGGTTCTCTACACCTTATTATCCACAAGGAAATGGTCAAGCAGAAGCTTCAAATAAAACAATCTTAAAGATCTTGAATAAGACGGTAAGTGATGTCGGTCATGATTGGCATGTCCAGTTAAATCCAACTTTGTGGGCATACAGAACTAGCATTCACACACCAACATGAGATACCCCATATGCCTTGGTATATGGAGTAGAAACAATTTTACCACTAGAGGTTGAAATACCTTCACTTAGGGTCTCACTCAAAGGAATGATAAATCATGAAGACTACCGAGTATCTCATATGCAAGAGCTAGAACTGTTAGATGAAAGACGTCAACATGCAATTGATCATTTGAAGGGTTATCAACAAGTTATGTCTTGTAGCTACAATCACAAAGTTAAACCACAGACATTTCAAGTAGGTGACTTAGTCTTGAAATAAAATCCATGCAATCAAGAAGATAGAGAAAAGAAAGGAAAATTTGAACCAAATTGGCTTGGTCCATTTGTCATCATTACAACATACGATTCTGGAGCATATCAGTTATCTATGTCAAAAGGGGACCTGTTTGAAAAATCGATCAACAACATTCATTTGAAGAAGTTCTATGTTTAAATCATCAAAACTCAAAAAATACATAAAAATCAGAAAAAATCCTTAAAAAATGCATAAAAATCATAAAAAGTCTTGAAAAAATACAAAAAAATAAAAAAAAGTCTTGAAAAAGTGCAATAAAAGCAAGTGGTGAAAACCTGGCAAACAGGTTCTACTTGTGATCAAAATAGGCTCCTCTATCTATTAGCTTATGTCTTGCATTCGCTTTATGACATCATCTATCCATATATATCATTTGTACATATCTATCATATCCATATCATGCAACGGGAATTCTTGTGTTTCATCATGGCTTGATGAAATTTGTACATATCCATAATATTTAGGTTGTGTTTACACTGTGGGAAGGAACACAGACTAAGACAAGAGAGGGGCAATGAGCTTTTCAAACATCACAAACAGACAAATGATAGTTTTCCAAAAAACAACACACATTGATGCATCAAATCAACCACAACACCCAAAATGATCACTCAATGCCAATAACATCAAACAACATGGTTAAAACAATGTTAATCAAAACAAAAACATCAATGTTGATAACCAAGTTGGATGATCTTAATCTGAATAATGTTTGGAATACTTTAGGAAAAAATTGAATTGTTGGTTGATTTTCTATCATATCTCTGGAGCAATTCGATGATGTACTAAACTAGAAAAGCAAGGAAGGAGTGTGATTTTTCTTTTTCTGCTGTTTGTGAGTGAATCATTAGTACTATGAAAATTTGTCGCGAGACATGCTCTACTAAGTATCATTGATGACATTTCAGAGTTTGCATGGGAAACAGGTTAACTCTTGTCTGTTTATGCAAGCGATGCTGAGTTCATCTCGGTTTAATTATACCTAGATGCTTTTATTATCTTGCTATATTAAAAATCATGAAAGCAATACTTAGGTCATCACTGGTGCTAACATACCCTTTGATGCTTGTATTAACTTTCAACATTTCAATGCTCTATGATGACACAAAAAGCACAAATGAGCTCTCAAAATGGCAATATTGTACAGATACCTTGCATGGTTAGTATAGATTACATCCATTCTAGAATTTGCATTTTGCATTTATAGATTTTTCCAAAAGCTGGAAAAGTATCAAATATTTCATATCTTTCCAATAAAATGATTGAGTACATTTTGACATTCACAAAAACATCATTACATACATTTTTCATACATATTTGCATCAAAAAATCATAAAAACAAAGCATACATGATAATCAAAACATTCATAAGCATTCATAAGTTGTACCATCTATCATTTCACATTCACATTCATAAAATCATTCATGAATAGATTTCAATCATATCATAACATTTCACTCACATCATAAATCATGCATACATATACATCATGAGCATAACATCGTGAAACTATCACATAAAACATCATGCATATAGAAAATAGACGCATTCATCACATAAGGAATCATCGCTACATATCATATATCTCAAAAATGAAGGTCAAAATGTACAAAAGATGTCAGCTATGCATGACATAACATCATAAAAAATGGGATCATATCAGTGTGTATAGAAATGTCTCAATAGAGTATCAATAAGACATATAAGACATCATGCAAAAAGCACTACGAAGTGCTATCCTCTGATGGTGCTGGTCTGGGACTTGTCCCACCTACACCTAATGGACCTACTCCACCTGCCCCTGATGATCCTCGTGGAGGTAATGGCTGTGATACACCCCTGCTAGTAGCTTGAGAGAGACTATGCATAGACCGAGACTGTGTATAACTCACTCTCTACTCAGGTGGCACTACATCATGGTATCTGATCCTAAAGAAATCTGCCTCTCAGACGGCTCTAGTTAGCTCTCTCGTCATGCTATCACCTACTGCTTCTCTCTACAGATTGTTAGCTAAGGCCATGCCTCCTCACCCTGTCACCTAGTTGTATCTCTCTCAATCATAACTATAGTCAGCAGTCCCTGTAGCTGTGTAACCAAGGCCTATTCCTGTGCTAGCTGACCCTGTAAGCTCTGTACTCTACTCTGCAAGGTAGATATCTAACTCGACACCACTGGATCTACTAAAGATGATTGATCTGAATGTCTCATCTGCGGTCCACCTCTGCCACCACCTCTACCATGACCTCTGTCGCTACCTCTGCCACCTTTGCCAACTCCTCCACCACTATCACCCCCACTCTCCTCATCGCTGCTATCTCCATCCCCATCTACCACATCATCATCATCCTCCTCGAAGTCATCACCCTTTGAAGTCTCCTCTTGCTATCGCCTATGTCCATCTATGTGGTCTATTCTTTGCAACTGGAGTGGTAGGCTCATCAGGATCAAATAATAATGGCGTAGGATGTTCCAACACATACTGACCATACTTTGGAGTCATCCCCCCATCAAGAATATCAACTCTGTACTCCCACATTTGTACTCCCAAACCAGTGAACTCTGCCACTGCTGCATCATAAGAAATCCGTGGACCCTGCACTGTAATCTCCTGTTACCGACATGCATAAATAGACGAACCCTGTGGTATACCCTGAGGCTGACCATACTATCACCACACTCGACCAAGAAGAAACCTCTCAATAATCCTAGGAGTATGACCAATCAGATATCAAGAAGTGAAGACAAAGGGCATGTCCCTAACATCCTCTGGCCATACCTCACAATCTACATTGGGCTGCCAACATACTGTCTCGAGATCATCCAGAAGATGCTGCCAATGATCTAGTTTGGCCAACCTTGGTTGAGCAATGATATCGGTATATCTAAATCTATATGGTCAACCGACAAGCCATCGTCCACGAGTCAATGGTCGCATATTGATAAAGTTCTCCCATGCCCATATCTCTAACAATGAACAACCAACAGCTAAACTCCGGCCTCGACTGTACACAATATGGTGTAGCTCATCATATAAATGTGGAAGCATGCACTATCCCCAAGCATATCGTGTACCTTGCATCACCATACTCTCAAGTACACGACCCCACCCGACTGCAAAATCCTTCGACCTATGGTCGGGGCACATAAAACCTCCAATAAAGCCTGCAAGTACAAAGGGTAAAGGCGTATACAAATATTTCATCTCCACCCATGAGATATAATATCTTGCAATCTGATCATCTCTAAATATCCGCCTCAGAGCATCAGTACCTCCCATCTCTGGGCCATTAAATCTCACTATCTCACCCATCACTGGAATCCTCAAGATGCGATATACATCCTTTGGAGTAACGGTAATCTCTCCTTTCTGCAAATGAAAGTTGTTCATATCACTGTGCCACCTCTCCACAAGAGCTGTCAATAAGCCTCTTTTAAGACACACCTAAGGCATCTCAAGTAACGAGGTCAGTCTGCATGCCTTGATCACATCTCTATCCGCCTGTCCAAGCTGTGGAATCAATCTCCATGTGTTCGGGAATTTCTCCCATAACTGCAAGATGCTCAATATCTCCTGTTGAATAGGAAGAATCATCAAGTCAAAGAAAAATCAAGATCAAATCATCATGACAAATAAATCAAATCTGAATATCAACAAACTATTTGTTTTTCATCGTCATGGAAAGAAAATTTATCAAAATCCTATTTTTTTTTAACAACTTTAGAAGCAAACTTATCAAACTATTTGTTTTTCATCATCATGGAAAACAAATTTATCAAAATCATGTTTGTTTTTAACAACCTTAGAAGCAAACCTATCAACAACTATTTTTTTTTAACAACCTTAGAAACAAATTTATCAACTATTGTTTGTTTTCCAACAACCTTGGGAACAAATTAATCACACAAAACATCATCAAATTAGGACAATGCAATACGCAAACAAAAAATCAATACAAGGTCATGCATTGTCAAATTTATAATGGGCACTGCAGAAATTATCATGGGCATTGTAGAAATCATAATGGGCGTTGAGGAATGAAGGGCGTTACAAAAATTATCATGGGTGCTACAAAAACCTTAAAGGTCGCTACAGAATGAAGGGAGCTATAGGAAACATAAAGGGTGCTACAAAAAGACTAATGGGTGCTAAAAGAATGCATGAAGGTACATAAATGTTGGAAAACGTGCTCTGAATGAAAAAATTTCAAACATTGAAATTTTAACAGGGTACATACTGCGGGTCCATAGTGTGCCAGCCACTAATGTTGTCAGATGCGCTCGAAATGGTGCTGGTGGATGGGAAGTGCCATCTTTCTCACTCCAGAGCTCAAAAATTACAATTTTTACTAAGTTAAAATGGGAAAATGACATGGAAAATGACATTTTTAACCTATTTAAAGGCAAAATTGGGGCATTTTATCACATTTTATCACAACAGGGGCAATTTAGGTCATCAATTTTTCATCACATCTTTCCACGTCAAATTATTCACATCATAATCTTCGAACGATGAATTGACATCTTAAAAATCATAAAAATAGAAAAATTACAAAATTTTAAAAAAAAAATTTCACACAATCAAAATCTTATTGATTCATCGTCCGAGGTGGCATATACCTATCAACATTCGACAATCAGCATCTGGGGAAAATTTCAAAATTCTTTGAAGCAATGCGTAAAACACATCACTTCAAAGAGGGGCAAAATGTATACATCTAAAAATGGTCACATCACGATAGTCTGGTAATTAATTAAATATTTTTAATGTTTGATTAAATCTCTAAATTCAATCTACATATAAATAAATCTAAATAATTTATTTATATTGTTCATTCTTTCATTTCGATTAAATAAATAAGTTTATTTAATCACTTTTCTTATCCATTTCTTAATTAATTAAATAAAAATTATGATTTATTTATATTAATTATCATATAATCTTGGCTTGAATATTTTATTCAAATAGAGATTAAGTATTCTCTTCTAAAAATCCTCTAAATTCCATTCACAATTAAATATTCCAAATATTTAATTAAATTCCTCTAAATTCCATTCACAATTAAATATTCTAAATATTTAATTAAATTCCTCTAAATTCCATTCACAATTAAATATTCTAAATATTTAATTAAATTCCTCTAAATTCTATTCACAATTAAATATTCCAAATATTTAATTAAATCTTCTATAGTCCTAAAATCAAATATCAAACTCACATAAAATTAAATAAATTTATTTATTTAATTTGGATTATCTTCAACAACTGTGAAACAAACTTCAAAATAGAAAATTAATAAATTTCTCTGTTTCTGAGCAAGGTTGTTCCCGTGGGTTGAAGACAAACCTCCATTTTTCTCTCCAACCTCCCAACATCTTCCATCTTCCTCTCAACCTCTCCATCTCTCACCATTCAAATTTACCAGACAATCTCACAGCCATTGATCTTTGCCAGCCAGGCTCTTGCTTGTAAAAATCTATAAAAAGGACTATCGGGTCTCTGAAAAATATAGAAGCTTTCATACAAGAAAACTATATTCAATTGGCCTTCCAACATCCATAGCCTTTAGAATCATAGCATAGCATAGCTTAGCATATTAGCAATCCATATCATGGCCTATCATCCTCATATCATAGTTTCAATAGCATCCATAATCCACAGCCCCTATGCATAATCTACAGCCCTTGTGCATATCTGTATATCAACATTTCACTCCACCAGCATATAGGATAGAGAAGTATTCTCCCTTTGCATACTCGTTCTGCAGGTTGCCATTTTGAGAAGCTTTGCTTATACAATCTAAGAGTAGCAGCTTCAAGCAAATCACTGGAGATAGAGGACAATGGAATGATTTTGAAGAAGCTTTGTTTGATCTCTTTGATTTCATTTTAGTTAGTTTTCTTTAGTTTAATGTTGCATTGGTTTGTTTTTATTATCTTATTTTGATACTAACATTTCTCACACACAGTACCTAATCATGAGTCTATATGGGAAATGTACTTCGATGGATCTAGATGTCAAACTAACTTTAGAGTGAGTGTAGTCTTAATCTCATATGAGGGAAAGCCAGTTCCTCTATCCTTTCAATTAGAATTTTAGTGTACTAATAACATCACTGAGTACGGAGCCCTTATTGTTGGCTTGCATTTTTTGATCACTTTGAACATAAAAAACCTCTGGATACATGGTGACTTTGAACTTTTCGTAAGTCAAATTATGAGGACATATCACAAACCTTCTAGAAGTATTCAATATGATGGTGGCTCAATTGTGATGTAGAGCCAAGAGAGAGAAATCAAACTATGACACACTTATTCAACTATATGCTTCTTTGTAACATCATCCAACTCAACATTTGAAATAAGAGTCCCAACATTGTTTAAGTTATTCAACACACTCCTAACATTTCACAATGGCACACGATGGTTACAAAGACAAAATTTATCTTTAGAAATACAATCAGAACATTTATCACCTTATTCAAATACTTTACAAAATCTGTCCTGTCTTTATGATTGTCCTCAATGTGAAAACAAGATCTTTACAACCATAAACCAAGCACAAAATTTTGATTCTAAGACACATCTGATTGCTTCAATCATGTGGAATGGTTTCAAAGACATAATTAAACATGTGCAAACTCTTTCCAAACCTAGGAACTCAGTTAGAATATAATTCCTTCATTACCATACTCTCTCCTAGTAGATTTGCCATAGGTCTGACAGAGCTTTCCCTCAAATACAGACCCTTGTAACTGAATGTAATAAACTCTTCAGTTTCCCCTTGATGTGGACTAAAACATTTCCAAGGTTTAGCATATGTTATCCTTGTGCACTTGGATTAAACTAGGTTGTATCGCTGCTAAAACAGGGTTAACTAGTCATGATAAAAACATGGTTTATTGTATTTACTATCTCCAACACTGAACTTTCCAAATAATTGCTTGGAACAGATTTAGTTTGATTCATACATTCTCAATAGACCATTTAAAATTCATTCCCACCATTATTTTAGAAACTCTACACTTGGTTCCCTCAATACTGTCTCTGCCAGACTGGAACACAAAAATATAGTCCAAAATCTCAATATTTCATGCCTTTCCCTTGTGTCTTGAACCCCAAAAACCCTTGAATGTTTAAAAACATGTAAGGAGGAGTATTTCCATCACAAAAAAATAGAGGATTATTACAAATAAAAAAGGAGAAATTCAAATTGTTGATTCAATGATTACCCTAGGTCAGGGTATTGGCAATTTTTAGAAAATTTAGAATAACTTTCTCAAATAAGAACCAAAATGCATGAAACTTGTGCCAAAAGGAAGGTGACTGAGTGGGATTTTTAATTCACACACTTACACATCCATTTATGCTCGTACAACTCCGTACAAGGTCAAGAAACAAAGAATTTCTGTAAGTAAATGCATAAAACAATGCCTTTTATTGATTCTATTTCAAAACTTCAACCACCAACGAGGATTCAAATGTTTCCAAAACATTTTTAAAGGCATTTAAAATGTATAGAATTAGTTTCCAACTATTTTCAACTTCCTATTATTGATTAGACTCTAATGACCTATTAACTCCTAACTTATGCAACTTTTACACTTTTGCAAATTTGACATTTTTGTTGACAATTTTACATTTCTTTGCCAAATATTCATCAAATGACTCTTGAATGACCCCTAAAAATAAAAAATTCTCTAAATGGAATCATATACAAGGTAGAATAATGGTGATGTGAATTTTCTCCTACACCAAACTCCCCACCAAAAATATTTCAAGTCCACTTGAAAGTGTTGTTGTCAACAAAAAAATGCCTTCTGGAGATGCCCTGCCACGAATTTGCATCTTATCACCTTCATTTTCACTTTTGGTTTAAATTTTTCCATGAAAATTAGTTGCCTACCATGCTTCCACTCTGAAATCAAATACCTTACTCCTTGATACATCTCAATAGCATGCTTCTCAATTTGTCCTTTAACCTGCAAACAATCCCTTATCCAAAACATTAGTAACACAATGAAATGATATAAGGTTACAATCATGATACCTCCATCATGCTACAACTCCTTGCAAACCTCTATGACCAATTCATCCATGATCATTCCCTTAACCAAATCAATGCCCTCGACCTTTGGAATTAGGTATATGCTCTTTGTTCTTTCTTCATCTTCATGACTTGGATTATTTGCAACTTCTTCTTCAATGAAGTTTTCCCTTGCATCTTCAAAGGATTCTTGTTCCATCATTCTGATTTCCCTTCTCTTTTTGATTATCTTGTGAATAGGCCATAAAAATTTCTTGTGTATTTTCATGTGCCAACTCGTTAAGTGCTTCATCTATTGTTCTATCTTCTTTATGGATTCTAGGAACTCTCTATCCATCCTTTCTATCTCTTGTTTTATCTCAACAATCTCTTTATCAAACTTTGCTTGTCTCTTCTTCTTCTTTCTCTCTTCCTTTGCTTGCAAACGCTTCTTCAAGTTCTCCATCCTCTCAAGAAAGATTCCTCCTTGCTTCACAACACACTTACCTACAGAAAACCACCAAACAAACAGCTACAAACCACAAACCACAACCAACTTATCAACCCATATCTTTCTTGGGCTCTAATACCAACTGATGTAGAGCCAAGAGAGAGAAATCAGACTATGACACACTTATTCAACTATATGATTCTTTGTAACATCATCCAACTCAACATTTGAAATAAGAGTACCAACATCCTTTAAGTTCTTCAACACACTCCTAACCTTTCACAATGACACATGATGGTTACAAACACAAACTTTATCTTTAAAAATACAATTAGAACATTTATCACCTTATTCAAATACTTTACAAAATTCGTACTCTCTTTATGATTGTCCTCAATGTGAAAGCAAGATCTTTATAGCCATAAACCAAGCACAAAATGTTGATTCTAAGACACATATGATTCCTTCAATCATGTGGAATGGTTTCAAAGAGATAATTAAACATGTGCAAACTCTTTCCAAACCTAGGAACTCAGAATATAATTCCTTCATTACCATACTCTCTCCTAGTATGTTTGCCATAGGTCTGACAGAGCTTTCCCTCAAATACAGACCCTTGTAACTGACTGTAATCAACTCTTGAATTGCCCCTTGATGTGGCCTAAAAAATTTCCAAGGTTTAGCATATGTTATCCTTGTGCACTTGGATTAAACTAGGTTATATTGCTGCTAAAATAGGGTTAACTAGGTCATGATAAAAATAGGGTTTATTGTATTTACTATCTCCAACACTAAAATTTTCCAAAAATTTCTTGGAACAGATTTAATTTGATTCATACATGCTTAATAGACAATTTAAAAGTCATTCCCACCATTATTTTTAGAAACTCTACACTTGGTTCCCTCAATAATGTCCATGTCAGACTGAAACACATAAATACAATCCAAAATCTCAATATTTCACTCCTTTCCCTTGTGTCTTGAACCCAAAAAAACCTTGAATGTTTAAAAAAATGTAAGGAGGAGTATTTCCATCACAAAAAATAGAGGATTCTTATATATACAAAAGGAGAAATTCAAATTGTTCATTCGTTGATTACACTAGGTTAGGGTATTGACAATTTTTAGAAAAATTACAATAAGTTTCTCAAATAAGAACCAAAATGCATGAAAATTGTGCCAAAAGGAAGGTGATTGAGTGGGATTTCAAATTCACACACTTACACATCCATTTATGTCCGTAAAAATCTATACAAGGTTAGGAAACAAATAATTTCTATAAGTAAATGCATAAAATAGTGCCTTTTATTGATTCTATTTCAAAAATTCAACCACCAACGAGGATTCAAATGTTTCCAAAGCCTTTTTAAAGGAATTTACAATGTATAGAATCAGTTTCCAACTATTTTCAACTTCCTATTTATTGATTAGACTCTAATGACCTATTAACTCCTAACTTATGCAACTTTTACACTTTTGCAAATTTGACATTTTTGTTGACAATTTTACATTTCTTTGCCAAATACTCATCAAATGAATCTTGAATGACCGCTAAAAATAAAAAATTATGTAAATGGAATCATCTACAAGGTAGAATCATGGTGATGTGAAGGTGCTTTTGCACCAAATTGGCATCAGTTGGTGTCAATATGGATGAAGAGGAGAAATGTCAGATCTTGCTTTGTTCTTTGCTTGATTCATGGGATTTTCTTGTTATGGCTATTGGGAGTACTTCTGTTCTTTTGAAGACTGAAGATGTGGTGGGTTCTTTTGTTTCTGAAGAGATGAGGAGGAAGGTATCCATCACTACCAAGGAGGCCCTAAATGTTCGTGGAAGACCTAAGGAAAAAGTCAAGAAGAATGAGAAGCATGAAAAATCCAAGTCCAAGGGGGGATCTAAATATCCTGGAAAGTCCAAATTATTTGCTAGAACTACGGTAAGCCTTGACATGTTCATAAGGACTATAAAGAAGAAAAGAAGAAGAAAAAGAAGAAATTTGATTTTGATTTTGAGTCTGAGAAGGAAGATGGTGTCATATTCATTGTAGCTTTGGAAACTCATGTAGGTAATGATGCATGGCTAATTGACTCAGGTGCATCTTTTCATATGACCTTTAATAGAGATTAGTTTTCTTAATATGAAGAATTTGATGGTGGTAAGGTGTACTTGGGTGATGATTCTCATTTAGACATTGTTGGCCATGGAAAAGTTAAAATCAGGTTCCCTGATGGTAGAATAAAAAGGATTAATGGTGTGTTGCATATCCCTAGATTAGCACAAATTTTTTATTATATGTGAGAAAACTAATAGATGTAGGTGTGTAGGTATTATTTTCTGATGTAGGATGCAAGATGGTTAGAGGTGCTATGGTGATTGCTAGAGGTGTCAGATATGACACATTTTATAAGCTTGATGCATGCATTGGTGAGTGCAATAGTACTTATATGAAAATCAAGTCTATGAAAGAAGTGAGGGTTTCACCTTCAGTAGATGGTCATGGATTTTGGGTACCCAAGGGTTCTCTTTCTTCTAAGACAAAGTTACCTATAGAGAAAACTATGTTATTGAACCAGAGACTTGGCCACATTAGAGAAAAGGGTCTGAGGACCTTGAAAAATAAAAAACGTTGTTGAAGGTATGTCTGATTGTAATCTTGAATTTGATTTATGTGAACATTGCATTTATGGAAAACAAAACCACGTTTAGTTTTACTCGAGTTCTCATAAATCTTGTGGTGTATTGGATATTTTTCATTTTGATGTGTTTGGTCCTATAGATGTTCCTTAGAAAGAAAATAAAATTGTTGAGGATTGATAATGGTAGCGAGTTTTCCTCTAATGATTTTGATATATTGTATAAATATTGTTGTATTCATTGACAAAATACAACTCTGTATTCTCTACAACAGAATGGAGTTGCAAAAAGAATGAACATGCCATTGATGGAGAAGGCTAGGAGTATTTTGAGTGGTGTTGGCATAGAACAAAGGTTTTGGGTTGAAGTTGTTGCCACTACCTATTACCTGATTAACAGGTCCCCTACAACAACTCGTATTGAATATGCACCTATAGTGGCATGGTCGGGTCACAAGTCTTCATTAATACATCTTAGAGTTTTTGGTTGTGAGGCATATGCACATGTGCCAAATGAGGAGCAAAAAAAAATGGAGAACAAGGTTGTGAAATGTATCTTCATTGGTTATAGTTATGGTGTGAAAGGATACAAGCTTTGGGATCTTGTTGAAAAAAAGATAATATTTAGTAGAAGTGTCATTTTTAGAGAAACTAAGCCTTATTTTTTTACATTGCAGCTAGAACAAAGTAAACAAGAATATGTGATTTAATTTCCTTCTACACCTGAGAAAGTTGAATCGAGGCCCAAGGATAGACAAGAAGTTGAGGAGAGCTCATCTAGCTCTGGATCTTCAGGAGAGGAGGAAGAACCTCCAACTCATCTTGTTCGTAGGTCCACAAGGCATAAACAACCACTTGAAAGGTACTCACCTGAAGATTGGAGATGTATTTTTTCTTTGAATACTAACATAGTTGAACTAAGATATGTAGAAGAGGCACTAGGTATGAATGATGTAAAATCCTCAAAAATTTCTATGGATGAAGAAATGGAAGCTTTGAAAAACAATGATACATGGCATCTTGTACCATTGCCTGAAGGACAAAAAACCTGTTGGTTGGAAATGGGTGTTCAAGAAAAAGATTGCTTTAGATGGAGGTATTGAGAAGTACAAAGCAAGGCTAGTTGCGAAGGGTTACTCTTAGGATGAGAGTGTTGATTATGGTGAGATATTCTCTCTTGTTGCAAAAATGAAATCCATTAGATTTTTGCTTGCTATTGCTGCTACTTATGATTTAGAGGTTGAGCAAGTAGATGTGAAAATTTATTTCCTTCATGGTGATTTGGAGGAGGATATTTATATGACATAGCCAAAGCACTATGTGGTGAAAGGTAAAAGTAAGTTGGTTTGTAAATTGAAGAAATATTTGTATGGCTTAAAAAGAGTCCTAGGGTGTGGTACCTGAATTTGATACGTATGTATTGAGTTTTGGATTTTAGCATTCTAAATAAGATCATTGTGTTTATTATAAAACTGTTGGTGATTATTTCCTATTTATTGCATTATATGTTGGTGATATGTTATTTATTTGTAGAGGGAAAGGTATGGTTTTAGGATGAGAATCTCAACTTGCTACTAAATTTGAAATTAAAGATCTTGGTGCAACTAAACACATTCTTGGGATGGAAATTGAAAGAGATAGAGTGAACATAAAGCTATGGTTTGGCCAAAGTAACTATTTCAACTCAATTTTATAGAGGTTTGATATGTAGGATTGAAGACCATTGTGTGTTCCTATTTTAGTTGGAACAAAGTTATCTATTTCATATTATCCAACATCTCCATTATGGATGGAAGACATGAGTAGAATGCCTTACCAACTATGTATGCTATGGCCTATACAAGACCAAACATTGCCCAAGCAATGGGAGTTCTTTATAGATATATGTCTAATCTTGGTAGAGTTCATTGGGATGTAGTTAAAAAAGTATTTAGATAGTGGTGGGGTGCCTCAGATTATTTCCTATGTTATCATAGCAAAATGACTGAAGATGATATCTCCATTGATATTCATGGTTATGTGGATTCAGACTAGTCAAGTGATGTTGATAGCAGAAAATCCACCAGTGCTTATGTGTTTACTTTATTTTGTGGTGCAATTAGTTAGATGAGTAAGTGACAGGATGTGGTTGCTTTTTCCACTACTGAGGCAGAGTTTATGGAAGCTACTCATGCTTCCAAAGAAGCCATTTGGCTTAAGAGACCATGTTTAGATATTGGAATAAAACAAGGTGCAATGACAATTTATTGTGACAGTCAGAGTGCAATATGTCTAGCCAAGAACTTGACATGCTAGGACCAAGCACATTGATAGACAATATCATTCTGTTAGAGATATGGTCGAAGATGGTAGGTTGAAGCTAGTTAAGGTAGAGACTTTGATGAATGTTGTTGATTCCTTAACTAAGCCTATGAGCACAAAGTACAAATGGTGTTCAAATACTATGGTCTTTTCAGTCTCTATCAATTAAAGAGACGATGTTTACACCCTCACGTTGCTCTTGCAAGGTGTTTGACAAGTGGGAGATTTTTTTGGAAGATGTGTCTCAACCTTGCAATTATATATAGTTTATTGTTAATAGGATGCATATATATTTATATATATATTTCATAGTTACATCAATAGGTGTATACAATGGTAGCAAAGAGAAAAATGTGAGCATGTTAACTTTTTCAAGAAATTCCTAAAATGACCGACATATATTAAATAATGATATATTATAAATCCGAACCATTTGTTATTATGTTTTAGATCTAATGAAAGATATTTTGTTGACTTGTCTTGCCCTAGAATGTAACTATATTTTATGTAGGAATTGTATTATGGTTGTGGTAGAGAGATGGTGATGTTTTCTGAGAGTATGATAGCGGTCATGTTGTCTCTTGATCTCTGGTGGTGATACTCCAGTGAGAAGCTTTCTTTGCAAGTATATTGCAATCTTTTTGATTTACTGAATAATATATTGGGTGAATTTTGGAGTGGGGTTTTTCTCCTGAAATGGTTTTCCCCATGTAAATAACGATGTTGCGGTATGCATGATATTTGTGTTTATTTCTATTTAAGTTTATGTAACTGTTAAAGATATGTAAATTTTTTACATTATTATCCTCTCAAGATTAGTGTAGGAAGTTATTCCACCACCTTAGCTTTCTTACAATTTCCAATATGGTATTAGAGCATTCTCACCTTGTGGCTGTGTAGATGGAATGAAGAAACAATTATTTTGGCTGGAGATATCAAAGAATTTATCTTTCTTCTACCCTTTGAATATTATTGAAGGAGCATTATCTAGCATGGGTAAAGATAGAATTCTCTTGAATGGATGGCATAAAAACTCTACTAAATCAAAAGGAGAGTCAGTTGATAGTGTTAATTAAATTCATTTTGGCTTTGTTCAAATATTTTGTTACTTAAATCCAAGAAGTGTAATACAAGAGTTGGTGATATAAGAGAATTTTTTAATTTTTACTTGAAGTAGCACTATACTAGAGAATTTATTTTAGAGTTGACAAGGATTTATTTTAGTAAAAAGGGTGCATTCTTATGGCTACTATTGAACACCCAAAATACTAAGAGGGGGGAGAATCACTATTCTATTAAACCATTTAGCTATTAACCATCCAATAATTAAAACATATCTAACTACAACTATAAATAAAGACATGAAAGAAATCATAACACCACATGACACATAAACACCGTGATTTTTATGTGGAAAACCCAAAAAATGAAAAACCACGGCAAGGATTAGCTCACAATATATTATAACCAGTTATAAGATATTATAAGGGCACATTGCCAGGACACACTATCCTTGAAAAAATCACAACCTAAAATAATTACAAAATGGAGTGTGGATCATTGCAAAAAAGTGAACTGATAGAATACACCTTTCGTGTGCTAAATTTAGATCCAATTAAGTTCTAAAATATAAAATATTGCACTGGTTTACAACTTCACAAAATACACTACCTTGATACCTAACTTATACATACAAGCTCACATAATATCACACTATCAGACATCTCCTCTTATCACATCTCACACATCCTCAATACAAAAATGTTTCATATATATATGCTATTACATCTGCATACATCAATTAGGTTGGCATAATTGGATGTACATATACTTAATTCAAAAATAGCTTGTCGACTCAAATCTTGAAACAAAGCTCCTTTCATGCTCAAACCAAAATTTGAAAGGAATAAATTAGGTCAGCTTAGATATAAGAAATATCGCTTTGACATTTGCAAAATCATATTAATCTTCATACCACTTATTCAAGTATAGAGTCGACCAGAAGAAGACTTGATCACAAAAGTAGACCAAATTGACTAACATAAATAAACCATATGATCATATGAGTGTGTGACCTATGGAATACATGTAGAGCTAAAACCTATAAATCATCTCCCAAATTCATTAAGACTGGATCAAAATACTGGAGGAATGTGGACTAATTTACGTATATCACTTTACACAGTTATAAGTAGAAGACTATATGCCAAACTTTTGTTACTTGTATCTTTCATCCTTTTCAACCAAAATTGCTGAAAAATTGTTCATATATGCATTTAACAATCTTGAATAACCTATTAAAACCACATAGGCCGATCTTCTAAAATGAGCAATCCCAGAACGAATTACCGAATCAGGGTAACATAAACACTATTTACTAGATTAGAAAAAATTGTCAACAACCAATGTTGGCATCAATGACAACACATAAGAGGGATTATTCTTCATTTCCAAAAATCTCACCCTTTTTCATTAAAGGAAACATGTGCCAAAAATGGATCTCCAAAATTGTGAACACAAACTGTACAAACTCCCCCTTTTAAGTGTATGCCAAAATTTCTCCACAACTCCCAAAACTTCAAAGCTTCTCCCCCTTACTATACCAAAAAATCAAAAATTCTCCCAAAACTTCTCCAACTCCAAATATTCTCCCCCTTTGACATCAAGGATAATGTGTGTGCCAGTGATAAATTTTCAAAAAGAAAAGAAACTAAAATGGCAGAAAGAAAATGTAAGGAACATTTAATTGGAATTGGGGGCACCTTCTAATTCCTTGAGAATAGCTTCCCAAGTAGGTTTTCCATCATCCTAGATCCCCTTCACTCTGAAAAGTGCTTTATGCAATGATTCCAACTCTATTAATCACTCTTCTCCTTCTTCTAGAGTGGATGGATTAAGATTGATCTTTTCAATTTTCTCTATGTCTGCTAAGGCACTTGATACTGGAATGAATTTGGACTTCACTAGATCTTCAAGTTGTCCAAACTGCCTTATTGCATCCTCTTTTTTCCTTTGTAATATGAAAAATTTATTTTCTAGGTCTGAAATGGAAGTCCAAGAAGCATAGTCTCTGTCATCTACAACTTTGTAGGCTCCGTAGGCATTGGCAAGTTGTGACTCTATTGAGTCCATTAGATCTTTGATACCTTGAGTGGCATCTGGACACCGCATGCAATATAAAAATAGTATTTGAGCTTCCTCTTCACATTATTTTACCTCTTTTAAACACTGCATCACCTTGCTATATGTGGTTTCACATTTATCCTGTAGTACTAGTAACCTTTTCTCCAAAAGTCTTGACTCTACCTCTTTTTCAGTCTACTATTTTAGGCTAGAGGTATATTTTTTGAGTGAATCAACCAAGAAATTTAAGTTCTTAATAGGAGTTAAGGATTCATCAATTATGGTATTGAGATTTATATCCTGCAAAGCCTTGATGGCATCATTTATCAGCTTAGTCCCTTTTTGATGGGTTTCAATAATTTCATTTTTACTAGAGTCAAGAAAGGTACCACTAAGCTCTATCCTTTGAATTGATATTTAACTTAGATCCACATAGCTTAGATACTATGGGAGCTAAATCAACTAAGGTGGAATCATAGGATGAATCCTAATTTGTCTTGGAATAAGACCCTTAAGAGTATGGATGATTCTTCAGATGTATTTGATAGCTCAATGGTCTTTTAAAGAGATTCTTCTTCACTTCTTCCAACTGTTGTTTCTTCCTTATTTTCTTCTTTATTTTCCTCTTCTTCCTCTCTTGAGGGATTTTCTGATGGTTTGTCTTTATTTTCTTCAGGTCCTTCTTGTCCTCATCATAATTTCCATCATTACTCTTTTCATCTTTACTTTCTTCTCCTTCATTTTTATCTTCTTCACCTCTGTTTCCGATATTCTCATGGTGTTCTTCTAGATTATCTTTGGTATCATTCTGATACTAATCTTTAGTATGTTCTCTAGTTGTATCCTTTGTGTATTTTAGAGGAGAAAATGTCTCTAGAGAAGCATGTATATCATCAACCTTATTCAAAGTGATATCTCTTCAATAGAATAGTCCTTTACTTTGAAAACAAGTAAATTAGTTGTAGAAGGGAGCATTTCTTTTGTATCAATACCTTTGTCTTTAGCTGGCTCCTGCACTTGAGCTATATGAGATGAAGAAAAAACACTCATCCCAATTCTCTTTGCTATTTCCATTACTGTATCAAAACTCTCTTGCCTTAGCTTTTCTAAGCTATCCTTTTCCCTTGCCAGGTGAATAGTTATTCTTTGTTTGACTCTAAACCTTTTTGTATACTCTTCTAGTAGAGTAGCTTGATCAACCTCAGATAAGGAAGATCCAAACTTATTCATGACATCGGTTTTAATCTTATCTTCAAAATTAATAGCTTCATTCCTTCTTTGTAGCAAGGCTTCCCAAACATTATCAGTTACCTTTTTCTTCATATCCTCCATGCTCTCATCAAAGATAATCATATATTAAATAAAATTATTTACAATTGTTTCCTTATCCCTTTCATTAGCCTCATCAAACAATTTAGCAGTAGCTAGAAAATCATTAGATTCTATCATTTTATTTACCAAAGGTTCTAACTTCATAGGTGGGTGGTCACTTATCGGAGGAGACTGGGGATTTTCCTCCTTAGGCTTTGATGTGCTTTCTTCACCCTTCTTCTCATGCACATGTATTGTGAAATAATTATGTTCCTTCTCTATCTTCTCTTCTTCAAAAGTATCTACAACATTTCCTTTTGCCACCCTGATTTTTGATCTAGCCTCTTGTGAAGTACCTTCATTGCTGGTGAAAGCACTGCTTCTTCTGTTCCTTTTCAAATGAACTTCTTGTTGCAAGCCAAGGTCAATTTTCTCTTGTACCACATCACTCAAGTTCCTTTTTCTACTTGCATTTTTTTTTATTCTTTTCCTAGAGGTAGAAGAGGGTGCAATAGGGGGTGCATTCTTTCTTTTAGTAGTCTAGATGTTGGATCTAAAGGAAGTAGATGCATTAACTGTTTCCAGAGTACTTTGTTCCATCTTCTCTTTTACTGCAGCAGTGTTGGATGTTGTTGGAAATGTAGAGGTAGTAGTGGAAGATGATTTTCTTGATCTTCTAGGTCCGGAGGGCACTTCAATTGCTTTGTCCCTCTTCTCTACTGCTACTTCTTTTAACCTATCAACATCATCCTTTGAAAGTGTATGCAGTGAAAAATATTCCTCAACATTTTTATTTACCCTTTTAGCTCTCTGAGGTGTTAAAAATTCCAAAAACACTTTAGTTGACTTCTCTTCATATGTATCATGCCAAGGTAGAGAGAGATCCTTGGGGATGTTTAGCAATATTTCAATGAGACCCTCAACCATTTTCTCATCAATCTCATATCCTAGAGGCTCTATCCATAGGGTTCTAGGTTATACTATCTCTATAATGCACTCATTAGTAGATACTAGGAAAGTTATATCATTTGCATAATTATCTACCAAACTCTTTGAAATTCTATTTATTTCATGCATGTTATTATGAAAAACTACAAAAAATGTAGTTAGAGCATCACCCCAATGTTATGCAAATAATCAATGATTTGATGTGCCATCAGTCTACTAGAATCCCATATAATGTTTTTCCTTCTAGGTAGCTCTCTCAGAAAGTAAAGTAACAAGAAGACTATTAATGTTCCAAATTTGAATGGATATTTCTTTGACTTGGTCTTGCTCAAGTTCTCCATAAGTTGTTGTTGAAGCAACTCACACAAATCATAGTCTCTTCCATTCACCACCATTTCATGTGCAACATAAATTACAGTTACAGACACCAAATTTCCTTTGTTGGTGAAGTAGATCTTCTGACCTATCATGATTTATGCATGTGTCATAGTAGGGTTGGTAATAGGTTTGGTTTTTAATGGTCTCCCATCATATGTGGCACTAGTTAATTTCATAACCACATCATTTTTCATAGCCTTTAGCACCTGTACAGGTCCATTGTCACAGAGACGAGTCACAACTTTGATCACATATTTAGAAATTAATCTAGGCACATTTTTCCATACAAATTTATTGTGCACTCAACTAAGTGCTATCCTCACAAACTTCACATCCATTCCACTACAAAAATCAGGGAACCCATTCCACACATCTAGCTTCTTGCATACAATGTTTTCATAATATGGCTTCACTAAGAAATTATCTCCAGTTAACTCTTTTAGCCATTGGTTCTTGAGTACTTGATGATAAAATTCTTCCAATTTACCATGAATGTAGGTTCTAGTGTCCTTGATGGGAAATACATTATTTGGAATTCTTGAAAACACACTGATAGGGTCAATGTCAAAAACCTTCCATGAAAACCTTTTGAATTTCGGTCTAGGTCTCTTAGAAGTCTCAACCATGATTGGTGTGGCCATTTCTCCCTCAATTATTTTATGGATGCTTATGGAGATTATTTCTAATGCAAACCAAGTATAGATAGTTATAAATACCTTTTTCATGCTTTAACGAAAAACTAGGGTTTGATGCTAGATATTTTGAATCACGATCAAATCTTCTTCAACTCACTCTGTTTTCTTCCAAATTTGTAAAAGTGATTTAACATGACTTAGATTGTCACTTTATTCCTTATCGATCTTCCCTAATTTCACATTTATTGCATTCGATCTCCAAAAATTTGATAAACACCTCATGAATACACTGTAAACCCTAAAATGCTCTACAAATCTTCAAATTTGCATATTTTTTGCCAAAATATTTTTCAAAATATTTATAATGTCATTTTATACCACATATTTTTGTGTCACTGCTTGACACCTTATATATCAGGGGTTTATTAGATCTCTCTATAATTGCTCCCCCCAAACCTAGTATTGGATTTAGTTTTTAGAAGAATTATCTATACTAGATGGAGGTATAGATGTGTTAGATTCATCCTTGTTCTCAAATTCATCCTTCTTCTTCCAAATATTTTACATTTCCTTCTTTACTTCAATAGTATCAAATTTATTCACAGGTTTATTCCTTTGTTATGGATTATATTTCCTCTCATCTTTACTTCTGTAGAATCTTGAAATATGTCCTGGTTTGTTACAGGTGTAGCACACAACAGTTTTCTAAGAAAAATAATTTTAATTTATCCTTGATCTGCACTAGTTAGCCTTATGACCAAATGCATTACATGTGTAGCAATAACCATGAAAAGATTGAATCATTCTACCAGTGTTGAATCTATTCATCATTATCTAACTTCTGCACTTAGCAACTCTATGTCCAAATTTCTTGCATGCAAAGCATTGTTCATAAAAGAATCCAACATTTTTATTCATTCTACTTCTACATTCTATTGCACTATGACCAAATTTATTAGATGAAAAAAAAATTCCATTGAAAGATGAGTACCTTCAAGAATTAGGTGGTCTGATAGGAGTCTTTCAAGTATTCCTTCTTTGATTCTTGATTTGTCTATCATTTCATCAAGTCTTCCTTTGATTTTCAACCTTCTTAGGGGATTGATTTTCTTTTGAAAAATATCCTTCTTCAAGTCCCAAACCACTTTTGTGCTTGTAATGTCATAAAATTGCACCCCTTGTAATTTCACATGCATTTTTGTATCTGCTTTAGTATCCACTCCCTTAGAACTTGTGTAGGCTCATTTTAGCCCATACAAAAGCATTTTTCCCTTTTTAGGATGCTCCAACACCCCTTGTTAGGAGCTACCCTGGTGTGTCAGCTTTGCATCAAACCTTGGGATTTTCTTGTTCATGTTGTTTTGTAGCATGATGTGTCTAGACACTATCGTGCCGCACAAATTTTTGCACGCCACACTAGTGTCCTATGATGTTTTAACATTCAAATGACCATTTCTATGCATGTTTTCCACTTGTCATCTACCTTTGTCGGTGGTAATGGCCATGCCCTAAAATGGCTCGAGAAGCTTCTTTTCCTTCCTTAAATGCTATCTTTTCAATTCATTTGGTCTCTTTTTCTACTGCTAGCTTCACTCTAGCTTCATTCAAGATTCTAACTTCCTCTCCTTCTTGGCTTCTCTCTCAAACATTCTACCATATTTCTCTTGCTTGCATAGCTCCCTTATTTGACACAACACTCTTGGCTCTTGTAGCATCATTGCTCTTTCTATTTAGCTTCCTTAAGCCTTGCAGCTCTATCTCCCTTTCCTTGTGCTTGTAGGTATCCTAGGATTCCATATCCCCCATCTATTGCATCCTTATGTCATGATACAAGTTCTCCTCCTCGAGTGGGGATTTCTTTTATCACTCATATTTTGTGATACGAGTTCTCCTCCTCGAGCAGGGATTGCTTTTATCACATTGCATTCACTTACTTCTGTCACTCTCTCTATCATTTTGGCTGTTTGTGGAGGTGGGAACACCAAAACAGGGGGTTTGAATGAGGAAAATCCCTATACAGCCCCAACAATTTCTCCATATATCATGCATGCAGGTATTGAATACATTCATGTGTTGGAGGCTTCATCACTTGCGTGGTTGTCAACATTTCCTTTCTATATCTTATTCTCTTTATCATTTCTATTTCACTTCATTTTAACTTTATCACATTTTGTCATTTTCCTACATTTTGTAAGGTCTTAGCAATCAGATTTCCATTTGTCATTTAGCCATTTTCTGTGATATTCTTGCTTTCTGGTTCATATGAGATGCCAATGCACCTCTGGGATGCCAACGTGCCGCACTGTTTTGCATATTCTGTGTTATCATCCTTTGGTCGAGAGCTTGTCAGTTTGTCTAGAAAATCTTCATGACGTACTCTTTTTTGATTCTAGAAATCTCGCGTTGTTCCTTGAGGTAGTTTAGGGTAGTTTTCCTTGTGAGGCTCTCTAAATGAAGAGAACTTGTGAGTAGTGAACCCCCCTTCTCTACATTTTGGTGAAGCCGACATGAAGAAGGGTATTTTTGAAAAACTAGGAATTTATTTACCCTTACTTGGTGAGGTCATAACTTTTGACTTGGTGCTTGGAATTCAAAACTATTTGTGTCATTGGAAAGGTCTCCAAGAGAACTAGTTCAGCCCGTAAAATAATATTCCTTTGGCTATAAAATTTTAGGGACCAACGCAAGTTCTGACCTTAAATTTTGCTCTAAAGACCTCCGAAAATGCAAATTACTAGAACCTAGAAAATATTGAAAAAATTAGAAAATCTAGATTCTCAATTTTTCTTAGTTTTGTCACCAAAATGAATTTGATATCTTCTTTTATTAGTTCAATGTCGAATTTTTTTCAAAATGTTAATGATATTCCATTTCATGCATGTGATGGTGACTTGGATTTTCCTATGTCACTTGATATCTTTGATCCTTCTCATGAAAGTACTCTTTCTTGAAAGGATATTTTGTTGCAAGAACACGAAATCAGTGATACCTTTCTTAACATTACTCTACCCTCTCTTCATTCCACTGCACTCTCTTTTAGAAATGATGCACTTGTGAATGATGAATCTACCCATCGTTCCAATGCACTCTCTTTTGGAGATGATGCATTGGTAAATGATGAATCTATCTTCCATTTCAATGCAGTCTCTTGTAGAGACATTGCATGTGTGAATGATGAATCTACATTTCATTCCAATGCACTCTCTTATAGAGACGATGCATTAGCGAATGATGAAACTCCTTCCACATCTCATCCTCCTTGGATCGATCTTAAGAAAATTTCTTCAAATAATTATTCCACTAGTTGTGATGATTTTGTAAATGTAATCTATCTCTGCTACCCCTCAAAGGCCTAAGAGACCGATCATTTACCTAACTCCAACTAGTCCTTCTCCCAAAAGGATTTTTTCTATTGATGGTGTTCCATTTTCTAGAGATTCTCTTGATCTTTCTATGGTTCCCTCTTATAGATTGGTAGCCCATACTTATGAGAATAGAATAAATAAACAAGTAATCCTTCCTCAAGCACCTAAACCTACAACTAAAGTACTTAGTGATTACGATGTTGTCGAGCAACTTTGAGTTACTCTAATAAGATCTCACTAATATGGGACTTGCTTTAGTTTGCTTTGATTTACCAAGGTATGCTTCAAGAAGCCTTCCAAAAGATCCTCTTTCCTTCTCCTGCTAGGCCAATAGATGCTGATGTGTTGATAGGTTATATTTGTGCGGATTCACCGAATATTACATTCTATCCATAGGAACTCCCTCCTTCAGAAGTACAGAAGCAAGTGGATCCTTTAATGATTATAGTCAATATAAACAACATTGGCATTAGACACACTCTCATTGATGCAAGTTCAACACTCAATGTATGTAGAATTGATCTATTGCCTAAAATTAATATTGATTCATCTTCTCTTAATACTTATTTTGTTATCATTCATGGGTTCGATAATGTTGGTTGACAAGCCCTAGGCACGATAGTCTTTCCTTTGAGGTTGGTACTCGTTACTATGCCCACCCTTGTATATGTTATGGCAAAAAATTTACCTTATAACCTTCTTCTTGGTAGATTGTGGATTCATGCTATGGGTGCAGTCTCGTCTACCTTGCATCTATTAAGTTCATTTGCAATAATTGAGTAGTCACGGTCAAGGCTGACCTTGATGCTATGCACTTATGTGAAATGGAAGCTACTAGTTAGGTATTGGTTGTGCCTACTCTTATTCCTTCAGTGTCTTCCAATGTGTCGATGTTTACTCTAGCAGTACCTACTACAAAGGATACTCTTGAGATAGATGTCCCTGAAGAAGATCCTTCTAAAGCCAGAAATATTAAGTATACTATTTCTACTTCTCAAAAGAATGCATGTTTCGGTGATGATTGGGGTCCCTTAGACTTTACAGATTCCTTCATTAGGGAATATAAAGTCAACCCGATCCATGTAGACCTTCTGATAACTTCATCCAAACCTACTATCAAACATGGTTACTCTTCTGTATTGAGGGGTAATGTGAGCAACAGTTGTAATGTCCTTGATTTCGATCCTCCTCCTTCTGAGGAAGATGATCACACTTCTATTGAAGAGGTTAATGTTGGCATTCCTATCAAGAAGGATGATGGCGATCCCATAGAGGAGTATGATCCCTATTTCCAGAACAATACTCTTCATGTAGATCCTCCATTTCCTTCTATCTTTGTGCCTTCTTCTTGTGAGCAGTCTAGATTTTATCCACAAGAGAAAGGGCTACTTCTTGATACTCATTCTTTGTCTAAGAAAGAGCGTATTTTGTTGAGGCTTCTAAAAGCCTACTTGATTAATCTTCTTTCTCCTACACATAAGAAATCTCATTAGCATGACAAAGCAAAGCATTCTTTCTGTGCATACCATCGAGTGCTTGGCCATTCCAATAGTGAATGTAAGGCCTTGAAGGATAAAATACAACAATTTATTGATTCAGGTGGCATCACTCATTTATTTTCTGATGCACCTACCTCTTTTTCAAATGACAAATGATATCGAGGTTTACCTCTATCTTGCATGTTCTAAGTATCTTGCATGGTTCTCCTCCCTTGTATGCGGAGAAAATGATAACTCATTTTGGAGATGTGTGTCCTTCTTAAGGACCCCATCTCTTCTTTATACACTTTCTAACAAAGTGTCCCTTGAGTGGACCCATTCTATTTTGAAGGGTTCTCGAGGGATCCCTTTGAAAATCCTTCCATTTTGCTAGTAGTTTGCATGACTGTCCACTTTATCGCCTATGTGGCTGCTTTTTTTTTATCATGCTTTATCTGTGGGTAAACATGTCAATTTGTAGGTCCACCTATGGAGCCGCTTCCCAATTTGACTCTTTGGAGTCTCCTCCTTTAGGTTTCCTCCATGAAAGAGATCTTGGAGGGTGCCTCCTTGTAGGTCTACGGGCTTGTAAGGTGCTTTCATCTAGGTTTCCTTTATGTGAGAGATCTTGGGGGATACCTTCTTGTAGGTCTATGAGCTTGTAAGGCACATACTTCATGGGGATTCCTTCATGTGAGAGATCTTGGGGGCTACCTCCTTGTAGGTTTGCAAGCCTGTAAGATGCTATCATCCTGTGGGATATGTCCATCATTGGTCTACGGGCCTTCAGTGCACTTTGTTCAACCCTCCTTGGGTCAGGGTACCCATGGATCCATCTCTCTTGGAATTCTCATTCCTCCTTTTTTCTCTCTTGAGCCTTTTCACTTCTCTTCTCTTGTGGATACCGGATTGAAGGTCCACATCTTCTTCATCCTAAGTATATTCCCTTCTTCTATGTTATTGTTTTTAATTTGGGGATGACACATATTACTGAGACTACCTTTTACATCGAGGTCTCTTTCACTTTGCCGACTCCAATCCTTTAGTTTTTTGTGCGCTAACATTGTTGTCTAGTGTAGGATTTTCTTGTTTAACACATTGGTTTCGTAGGTCTTTAGCCTGGGGGCATGCTCCCATAGTTCAAAGAGTTGTCTGCTTCCCCTATAGTATCCTTTTGGCATTATGATGTTATTTATCTTTAATATATTTCCTTTAGCGTGCATATTAGTATAGATTCATATGCCTTCTAAAGTGGGGGAAAAATGTAATGTTGTAAAATTGCACCCCTTGTAATTTCACATGCATTTTTGTATCTGCTTTAGTGTCCACTCCCTTAGAACTTGTGTAGGCTCATTTTAGCCCCTACATCAGCCTTTTTCCCTTCTCAGGATGCTCTAGCACCCCTTTTCAATAGCTACCCTAGTGTGTTAGTTTTGCATCGAACCTTGGGATTTTCCCATTTATATCATTTTGTAGCGTGATGTGTCTAGACACTAACACCTCACGCAGATTTCTGCACACCACACTAGTGTCCTATGATGGTTTAATGTTCAAACGACCATTTCTGTACATGTTTTCCACTTGTCATCTACCTTTGTCAGTGGTAATGACCGAGGACAACCTAAAACAGCTTGGGAAGCTTCTTTTCCTTCCTTAAATGCGATCTTTTCAACTCATTTGGTCTCTTCTTCTGCTGCTAGCTTCACCCCAGCTTCATTCCAACTTCTAACTTCCTCTCCTTCTTGGCTTATCTCTCAAATATTCTACTATCTTGCTCTTTCTTGCATAGCTCCCTTATTTATCACAACACTCTCAAGCTTTCAAAAGCTCATTACAACAACACTCTTGGCTCTTGTAGCTCTATTGCTCTTTCCATTTGGCTTCCTTAAGCCTTGCAATTCTATCTCCCTTACCTTGTGCTTTCAAGCATCCTGGGATTCCATATCCCCCATATATTGCATCCTTACTTCATGATATGGGTTCTCCTTCTTGAGTGAGGATTGCTTTTATCACTCATATTTTGTGATACAGGTTCTCCTCGAGCGGGGATTACTTTTATCACATCACATTCACTTACTTCTCTCACTCTCTATATTTATGGCTATCCATGGAGGTGGGAACACCAAAACAGGGGTTTGATTGAGGAAAACCCCTATACAGCCCCAACACTTTCTCCATATTTCATGCATGTAGGTATTGAAGACATTCACGTGCTATAGGCTTCATCACTTGTGTAGTTGTGAGAATTTCCTTTCTATCTCTTATTCTCTTTATCATGTATATTTAACTTCATTTTAGCTTGATCACATTCTATCATTTTCCTATATTTTGTAAGTTCTTAGCAATCAGATTACCAGTGATCATTTAGCCATTTTCTATGATATTCTCACTTTATGGTCTATATGATATGTTAGTGCACCTTTGGGATGTCAGCGCGATGCACTGTCATTCGTATTCTGTACAGTTGTCCTTTGGCCCAAGAGCTTGTCAGTTTGTCAAAAAATTCTTCATGACCTACTCTTTTTTTATTATAGAACTCTCACGTTGTTCCTTGAGGTAGTTTAGAGTAGTTTTCCCTATGAGGCTCTCTGAATGAAGAGAACTCATGGGTAGCTAATCCCCCTTCTCTATAGTCCTTAGAAGGTTTTTTTCTAGCAATAAGTTCATCCAACCTCGTAGAACTTATTTTGAATTTTTCCTCATGGGATCTTTCTTTCTCCAGATCTGATCTTAAGGTTACCACTTCATGTTCAAGCTTGATGCATTCATCAATCTTGCTCTGAATTTCAGCTTTTATAATAGTTCCCAATTTTCTTATTTTCTTCCACTTGCACTTTTAGACCAATGATATCCTAATTTTCTTTCTTCAACTGATCACTGACTTCTCTATGCCTTTCTTTAAACTTATTGATTTTCTGTCTTAATTTTTTGATGAATTTATTTGCTTCTCTTAGGTTCTCCTACATAATTTCTTTCTCACTTTCGATTTTGTCTAGATCTTCAAGAGCATCATTGAGTTGTTCATCATCCTCTATGCATTGAATTGCAAAAATTTATTTTGGAGGAACATAACATCTTTTGTTAGCCATGTGTTCAGACTCCAAGATATTCCTCAAGCTGTTAGGCTTTTCTAAAGGAACCAAGCTCTGATACCAATTGTTGAACACCCAGAATAGTAAGAGGGGGGTGAATCAGTATTCTATTAAACCATTTAGCTATTAACCATTAAATAATTAAAACATATCTAACTGCATCTGTAAATAAATACATGAAATAAATCATAACACCACATGACACATAAACACTAGGATTTTTATGTGAAAAACCCCAAAAGGGAAAAATCACAGTGAGGATTAGCTCACAATATATTATAATTGGTTATAAGACATTACAGAGGCACACTGCCAGGACACAATGTCCTTGAAAGGCGCACTGTCTGAAATGATTAGAAAATGGAGTGTGGCTCACTGCCAAAAAGTGAACTGATAGAATACACCTTTCATGTGCTAAATTCAATTCTAATTAAACCCTAAAATATAAAATCCTACACTAGTTTGTAGCTTCACAACATACACTTCCTTGATACATAACTTATATATAAGCTTGCATAATATCACACCATCACACATCTCCTCTTGTCAGATCTCGCACATCCTTAATACAAATTTTTTTCATATATATGCTATTACATTTGCATACATCAATTAGGTAAACCTAATTGGATGTACATATACTTAATTCAAAAATAGCTTGTCGGCTCAAATCTTGAAACAAAGCTCCTTTCACACTCAAACCAAAATGTGTAAGGAATAAATTATGTCAGCTCAGACTTAAGAAGGATCTCTTTGACATCTGCAAAAGCATATTAATCTTCATACCACTTATTCAAGTATAGATTTAGCTAGAAGAAGACTTGATCACAAAAATAGACCATGTTGGAAGAATGAAGAAGGTGACCTCTAGGTTTGTTGTCATTGATGCCAACACTGATTAGTAACTAGCTAAGTAAACTATATGTCTATAATGATCCAATATTTTGATCCAAAAATACTCTCAATAAAAGGAAATTCTATGAGTTTTTGATATGTTGCTCATGAGTGTCAGTTACAACTACAAATGAGGTTTCAACAATTTTGGTTGATTTGGTTGAGTTATCCAAGTGATAGAAGTTTTCCATTCTTTTGGCCAATAGGGTTATGAACTACTTATCTTATAAATGTTTAAAGTGTTCCTTATTATGTCTAGGCCAACCTAATTAATGCTCATTATAATTTATCTTGTGCACCAAAAGGACTTTTGATTTAAGCCGACAAATCTTTTTTGAATTATGCATTTAATTATGCCGACCTAATTGATGTATAAAGATGAAGCTATATATATATATGTGTATGATGAAAAAATGATATGCGGATATAGATGAAGGAATGGTGTGGTATACAATGACATGACAAGTGTTGTAGTGCAAGGTTTTGAAATTTGTTGTATGCCTATGATTGGAGAATTTTTTTTGGTATTCCAAAGCTTAATTAGAACTAATCTATGCAATTTTTAAGGTGTATTTAGTCACTTCATCATTTGGTAGTGAGTCATACTTTTTATATCTTGGTGACAATCCATTTTGTATTCACTTTAGGTTGTGAGCCTTTCAAGGATAGTGAGTCTTGGCAATGAGCCTTGTAATATTTTATAACTGGTTATAATATATTGTGAGCTAATCCTCACCAAAGATTTTCCCTTTTTGGGTTTTCCATGTAAAAATCCTAGTGTCAATGTGTTATGATTCCTTTTATGTTTTGGTTTACTTTTGCAGCTAGATTCAGATTGATAATTGGAGGGTTAGTAATTAATTGTATCAACAAAATACTGATTCACCCTCCTCTCAATATTCGATGTATTCAACAATTGGTATTAGAGCTTGGTTCCTCTGAAGAAGTCTTAGAACTTGAGGAAGGTCCCATAATTTGAATACATGGCTAACAAAAGTTGTTATGTTCCTCTAGAAGAAAACTTTGCATATGAGGAAATCAATGCTACCCTTGAAGAATTGGACAAAAATGAAGATGAAAAGGAAACCCTAAAAGGAACCTTAAAGGAAGCAAATGAATGCATCATAAATTTAAGGGAGTAGATTAAAAAATTGAAGGAAAGGCATAGAGAAGTCAGTGATCAGTTGAAAAAGGCTAATGAAGACATTATTGGACTAAAGGTGCAAGTAGAAGAAAATAAATGAATTGAGGAATGTCAAAAAGCTGAGATTCAGTATAAAATTGATGAACATACAAAGCATGAACATGAATTTGTAACCCTAAGATCTGATCTGGAAAAAAGAAAGCTCATGAAGAAAAATTCAAAACAAGCTCTACAAAGCTTGATGAGTTGATTGCATCTCAAAATCTTCTAAGGAGAAAAGTGGTCTAGGACTTGAAGAAGGACAAATCTCAAAAGTAAAACTAATTTCCAACAAAGTGGACAATCAAAGGAAGTTTCAAGGCAATATTCATCAAATCAAGAACTAAAGAAGCGATACCAGAAGGATTCATGTTCGACAACCTAATGCTCAAAGGTAGCCATCTTTTAATGATTTTTTATTTCTCATGCAATAAATTCAGTCATAGAGTAACATAATGTAGAAGTATAATGAACCAGAATAGAATGAGTCAGAATGTTGGATTATTTACTGGAGAATGTTTTGCTTGCAATAAGTTTGGACATAGAGCTACCGAATGTAGAAGCCAGATAATGCTGAACATATTTAATGTTAGTAGAAGGATTCAGACTTTTCAAGGCTATTGTTACACATGTAATATCTTCAGACATAAGGCTAATCAGTGTAGATAAAGGATGAATGAAAATCAATTCAATCAAAGATATGTTGTATGCTACACTTAAAACAAACTAGGATATATTTCAAAATTTTGCAGGAGCAAAATTGGGAATAAACCTACTCCAGAACAAAAGAACAAGTTTGTGAACAAAGTGGATCTTATTGAAAGGCATAAGACAATTGAGAGGGGGGTGAATCAGTTGTCACCAAATTTAAACATAAAACTTCAAACACTTATCAATGTCACAACCACTTTATTCTGTTGTTAAGTATGAACATGAAATGCAAATAACAAAGAGAAAAATCAACACAAGAGACACTTGATTTTACGTGGAAAACCCAATAAGCAAAAAACCACTGTGAGGATTAGCTCACAATATAAAGTAATAACACAACTAAATATAAAGAGGCTCATTACCAAGGGCTCACTACTTATAGATAGGACTCACTATCCAGAAAGAGGCTCACTACCTACAAAAGAAATGATTACAGAAAGCTCCACCACTACAATTTACATGCATTCTCAACCTTGAATAGAAGAATTGTAGACACCGTCATCTCTATGATTTTAGGAATCTAACTCATTAAAGTACTGCTGCCATGATTCACTTTCACACAATTTTGCTTCCCAAACTTGTGGCTTGATTGATTCATTCGTTTCAACTCGAATTGTATTTATACCATCTTCAACCTTAGAAAATTTCTCCAAGGTCGGCTACACATGCTTCATTTCATAAATTCAAATTAGGTCGACAACTCAACATTCCTATGGTGGAAAGGAGTGAGAGAAGACTAAACCAACACTTAATCAAGACCCAAAAAATCGTCTTAGATCAATCACACACTTAATTGATTCTTAATCCTTCCTATGAAGCATAAACACCAGGTTGGACAATCCTATTGAAAGCACAAATGAACTTTGAAGTACACATGTCCACATCAAGAAGATGACACACAAACCAAAAAACATGCTTCACTAGTCACTGTAACTCATCCAAAATTCCTTTAAACTCATCTGCATCAGCTGTAACAACCTTCAAACCTAGAACACTTCTCACCAGTCCATCCTGACTGTACTGATACATACAATAATACTGAAATTCAACTTCTGGAGCACCAGACCATGAAAATATTTTCCATAACATAAAGAACACCATTACAAGACATATTCTAGATCTGCAAGATCTGAAACAAACCAACAGAGGACTGTGGAGCAAAAAAAATTTCTCTTGGTCATAGACAAACAACTCTATCAAACCAATTCACATACTGTTGAACACAAATTTCACTCCCCATCAAGATAGAAGCTACAAATAAGGAGATATCACCAACATATTCCCATAAACAACACCTTAGATCTATACAAGGATAGGATCAACACAAAAGAAATGTGGAGCACGTATCAAAGCACATTTTGAATATACACTCAACTCTGACTTCTCTATTTATTAATTTTCTCAGAAGAACTTGATAACCCATCATATTAGCATACCTATAACATCATAAAGATAGCTCCATGTAGTCACAACATCTCATCAACATCTCAACTATACATGCACAAGTTGCAACATCATGTACTGTGTTGACATCAATGACAACATTAGTGACAACACAACCAAACTTGCTCCTACTCACAACAGATCCTACCAAAGTAAGAAAATAAATGGAAAATATTTGGAGGAAAAAGGAAGAACCTAATAAAAAGGATGAGTCAAATACATTTGTATCTGCATCTGGTGCATATACCTCTTCCAAAAACTAAACCCAATAATGGTTTCAAGGGGTGTAGTTATAGAGAAATCTAAAAAGCCCCCAATATATGTGGTTTCAAACAGTGACACAAGGATATGTGATGTGGATCATAATTCTGAAGGTGCTAGAGAAATCTCCAACAAAAAATAGGTGGATTTGGAGAATTGAGGAACCTTTTTTGGTTTACAGTATGTTTCATAAAATGTTTATCAGCTTTAAAAGTTGAAAACCAATAAATGCAAATTAGGGAAAAATTCACATGTAATAAAGCAAGAAACTAAGTTAAGGCAAAGCACATTTGCACAATTGGGAAGAAGTAGTAAGTAATTTGAAGGTGATTCAAAGAATCGTACATCAAAACCCTAGTTCTCAACAAGTAGAAAAGTTATTCTCTACTATTTGAATTATGTGGATTTGAAGTTCAAGGAACTTTCTATTAAGCATATTCAAGTTCTTTGAGAGAACCCAACCTAGATTTAGAAGATATTCATGGAAGGTGTATGAAAATTATCCCATGGGTCCATTCTCACACATTTCAAGCCATGTGCTACCCACTGAAGATACACAAACATATATTCATGGGAAGCTAGAAGAATTAAATCACCAAGAGCTTAAGGATTTATGGGACAATGAGTTGATGGGATATGATCTATTGCTTGAGCTAGAATATGAAAAAATAGTTTAGATGAAGTTGAACGTTTGGAACTGGTTTCCAAAATTTTCCATTGAGAGTGAGGTGAAGTTTGTTAGAATGGCCCGCAGTAGGGTTCATAGCAATTTTTTGTGGGAAAATGAACCAGGGGTTATCAACAAGGAGGTGATTTGAGTCATAACTGGTATTTGCGATACTGAATCCATTCTAGATCTAAAGGTGGTGAAAAATGATCCAGTCACAAGGCTAACTAGTGCTACATTTGATGGAAGAGCTTTAACTACAAAGTCTATTGCAAACCCTGTTGTCAAGTATGCTGCCATCATGATTGGGCAAAAAATCTATTTTAGTAACCAAGTAAATTCAATATCTACTACGAAAATTCACACTGCATATAAAATGGTGGAGAATGGAAAGGATTTTGACTTATGTGAGTTTCTTAGGCTACAAATTATAGAGAACCTGAATATGACTAAGGAAAATAAGCATGTCTTTAAATTTGGCACTTTAGTTTTTTGTCTGTTATTTTATTTTCTTAGAGAGTTACCAGGAAGAAAAGGCATAATATGGGATGGAAACGAGCCAGTTGCTCATCAAATTTTTTATCATTTGCATAGTCTAGGATATTTTAGGGCACAAAACATGCCCTATCTGCTTTCTTTACAATATTTCAGAATGAAATGCATGAGAGAGACCAAATTCCAAGGAGTCTAGCAAAGAAGTATGAGAAGGAGATAACATTTCTTGTAACTATAGATGAATGCATTGTAGAGCCTATTGAACTCAAAATTCAATGGATTGAACCACTAGGATATGAGATTGATGAACAAATGGAGGAGAGGTAAATTGATATTTTGTTGAGTAGTCCCAAGGACCTCTCTTTACCTAGGCATGTAACATATGAGGAGAAATCTACTGAAGTTCATTTAGAGGCTACCACATCTAAAAGAAGAAAGAAAGTTGAAGCTTTCTTCCAAGGATATTTTTTTTTAAGGGTGATATAGAACAGTCAAAGGCGGACCTTGATGAAATAAAATATAAATCTACTAAATAACCCTCCAGACCTAAGAAATTAGGAAGACTATTTTGTGGTGCTACACCAACACCTATCTCTAGTACTGCCACCTTCAATGCTGCTAATATTAAGGGAAGAAGAAAGAAGAAATTTCCCTTTCATTTGTTGATTTTTCTGTGCCAACTAGTCCTAGTACCAAGGCATCTAAGAAAAAGGGCATGCCTCCTGCTACTCCATCTTCTACTTCAAGAAGAAGAAGAGTGAAACAAAAGGCTGACAAGAAAATAAATTTGAGTGATGCTATTTAGGAAGAAATTGATCTTGGCATGGAAGAAGAGCATCAGTTGAAAAGAAGTAAAAAGAGCAGCATCTCCAAAGAAGAAGCTAAAACCAGAGTTGAAATCTCTATGGATGAGGAGACAAAAGAAGAGGAGGATACTTACAGGATTCATTTGCATCAGAAGAAGAATGAAGAAGGCTGATTTGATCCTCTAGAGAACATACCCGAATCTTCTCCAGTAAGTGATCAACCATCTTTAAATCTAGGAGGCTTAGTTAATAATATGATTGACAATGACCTTATGCCAATTGCTAAATTGTTTGATGAAGTTAATGACGAAGGGAAGGAAAATATCATAAATACATTTATTCAGTATATAGTTATTTGTAATGTAAGTATGGAGACCATATAGTCCAAAGTTACTGAAAATATGTGGAAATAATTAGTACTTAGAAGGAAAGAGGCTATACATTTTGAAGAAAATGAGAAATGAAGCGTTAAAATACATTAGTTACACTTTTTCAGAAATAGAAGTTGTCAATATGCTAAAAGAATGTTCTATATTGTTTAGAGTCAAGGAGAGGTGTAATATGCTAATGACTAAGGAGGAAGACTGTATGGAAAAGGTAAGGAAAGAAACTCAAGATGTAATCAAACAATTAGCAAGGAGTTATGGGGTAAGAACCAATTCTTCATCTCACACAACTCAAGCAAAAGAACATGTTACTATTGCAGATGTCGTGGATAATCTAGTTTTGGAAAATATTGATGAGGCCCTTGGTGTTTCAAAGATCCTTTCCCCTTGGACTGATACAGAAGAGACAACCAACAAAAGGTTTGATGATCAACATAAAGATTATTTCGGTGATAAGCAAGAACATCGAGAATCTACCAAAAACAAGGATGAGAAAAACAAAGATGAAAGTAAAGGGAGTAAGGATAGAGAGAAGAATAATGACAAGAATGATGAGGATAGAAAGGAGAAAGAAAACATAGAAAAATCCTCTGGGAATTCATCCGGAGAAGAAAAAGAAAAAGAATAAGAATAAGAAGAAGAAGAAAAGGAAGAAGAAAAGAAGAAAGAGGAAGACAAGAAAGCCACTACAGCTGAGAAGAGAAAAGGAGAAATTCCCATAGGTTCTGTGTTGTCAAAGCAATCCAGAGAATCACCCAGAAGTACCCTTAATGGTCTTCTTTCAAGGAAAATTGTACTTCAACCCACGCCTCCACCCAAACTAGTTAAGCTACCATAAAATCCAAGTTATGTGGACTTGACTAAGATTACACCAAGTGACATAATAAAAATAAGTGGCACTTTTCTTGACTCTATCACATAGGAAGTTGTTGATTGATTAATGAAGCTATTAAAGCCTTACATGAGACATCCCCGAGTCTTACAATGGATAACTCTTTAGCTCCAATTAAAAATTTAAAGCTTATAGTTGATTTAGTCAAAGAGTACACATCTAACCTCAAGATACAAATTTCAAAAGAAGTGGAGTTTAGTATGCTAGAGAAAAGACTAATATTTTTGCAAGACAAGTGTACAATTGCACGTGATAGGGCTTTGCAAACTTTGAAAGAAGAGAATGTGATGAGGAATCCCAACTACTATTTTCCTATTGCATGAAGTGGCTTGAAGCCACTCGAGGTATCAAGGACTTAATGGACTCAATTGAGTCTCAAATTATAGATGCCTCCAGAGAATATAAGGTTGCAGATGATAGAAACTATGTTGGGTGGGTTTCTATTGGAGATCTTCAGAGACATTTTTTTATCTTGTAGAGGAGGAAAGAAGATGCTATGAGACAGTATGCCCAACTTGGAGAGCTGGTTATGTCTAGACATGTATCTATATAAAATGCATTGATGGAAGTAGAAAATTTTGAGAAGATGAACATTGTTTCATACACTCTAGCAGAAGGAGAAGAATACTTGGTGGAATTAGAATCTCTACGCAAAACTCTTTCTAGGGAAAAATGAGTCTGGTGTGATGGAAATCCAGCTTGGGAAGCGATTCTCAAGGAGTTACAGGGTGCCCCTATTTCTTGATTTGATGTTTTAAATATTTTCCTAGTCCTTCGTCCTTGATGTCAAAGGGGGAGAAGAAGAGAAGAGCCTATATAAAGAATACTATGTTATGTTTTTTTTTGTGTTTGGTGTTCCTATACATATGATAGGGGGAGTTGACCACATTAGTATTGCACAATATTTTTTTTTGAAGCAAGCGTCATTTTTTTTGGCACATGTTGTCATCAATGACAAAGGGGAAGATTGTTGGAAGAATGAAGAAGGTGACCTCCGAGTTTGTTGTCATTGATTCCAACACTGATTGGTAACTGGCTAAGCATACTGTGTGTCTATACTAATCCGGTATTTTGATCTGAAAATCCTCTCAGTAAAATGAAATTCTATGAGTTTTTGATATGTTGCTCACAAGTGTCAGTTACAGCTACAAATGAAGTTTTAGCAATTTTTGTTGATCCGGTTGACTTATCTAAGTGAAAAAAGTTTGATATTCTTTTGGTCGACATAGTTATGAACTACTTATCTTATAAATGTTTAAAGTGTTCCTTATTAGGTCTGGTCTGACCTAATTAGTTTCCATTATAATTTGTCTTGTGTGCCAAAAGGAATTTTGATTTAAGCCGACAAATCTTTTTTGAATTATGCATTCAATTAGGCTGATCTAATTGATGTATAAATATGAAGCTATATATATATGTGTGTATGATGAAGAAAAAATGATATGCGGATATAGATGGAGTGGTGTGGTATACAGTGATGCGATAAGTGTTGTAGTGCAAGGTTTTTGAAAGTTGTTGTACGCCTGTGATTTGAGCAATTTTTTTGGTATTCCAGAGCTTAATCAGAACTAATCTCTACACTTTGAAGGTGTATTTACTTAGTTCATCATTTGGAAGTGAGCCATACTTTTTATATCTTCGTGAAAATCCATTTTATATTCACTTTAGGTTGTGAGCCTTTCAAGGAAATTGAGTCCTAGAAGTTAGCCTTGTAATATCTTGTAACTGATTATAATATATTGTGAGCTAATCCTCATCGTGGTTTTTCCCTTTTTGAGTTTTCCACATAAAAATCCTAGTGTCAATGTGTTATGATTCCTTTTATGTTTTGGTTCACTTTTGTAGCTATATGTGGATTGATAATTGGATGGTTAGTAATTAATTGTGTTAGTAGAATACTGATTCACCCCCCTCTCATTATTCGATGTATTCAATAGACCAAATTGACTAACATCAATCAACCATATGATTATATGAGCATGCAACCTTTGGAATACATGTAGAGTTGACACATATAAATCATTTCCTAAATTCGTAAAGAATGGATCAAAATACCGAAGGAATGCAAACCAATTTACTTATACCACTTTACACAGTTATAAGTAGAAAACTGTATGTCAAACTTCTATTACTTGTATCTTTTATCCCATTCAACCAAAATCATTGAAAGCTTGTTCATAGATGCATTTAATAGTCTTGAATAAGATACTAAAAAAGCATAGGCCAATCTTCTAAAATGAGCAAATTTTAGACCAAAAATTACCAGATCAAGGTAACACGAACACTGTTTACCAAATTATACAAAAATGTCAACAAAAAATGTTGGAATCAATGACAACAAACTAGAGGGATTCTTCTTCATTCTTCCAACAACTACACCCTCTTATTCATGTGCACATGGAGTTGATGCTATATCTAACAGTTTTTTTGGAGATTCTAATAATAGATTTGGCTAGGAAGGAATAAGGAGTCAAAATGGATGATGTAGGCATAAGAGGTTGGAAGAAAATTAGTGTCCTCTCATCAGTCGCCAATGATGAGGCTACTTATAAGCTTTGGTGGAATTTTATTTTCTATTGTGTGGAAGTGATAATTTTCTATGTTGTTCGAGATCGAGTGGCAACTTTAACAACAATGGCTATTTCTATTCATGTGTGCTATTTTCTTATGTACGCTCCTAGTGTAAAATATTATAATAAACAAAATCACTAGTATAATTTAGCTCATGGACCTTGAAAAGGTTAGTGGTAATACAAGAATCCATTTAAGGTGAAGAGATGATTTCCTATTTGTGGTAAACCTGTATGAAAACCATGAAATTTTGATGAGAGGTTCCTTTCATTTGAATCAAGATCACGAGTTAGAAGAGTTGGGATTATTGTAGTTGAAATTGTTAAAGCTTGAAAGGAGGAGAATATGGAAATCATCAATATTGTAAATAGTTGTATAGGAGAGCAACTGGCTACAAAGATCCTCTAATTGTCAGACTTCTTAGAAGCGTGGTCAGTTGGTGATGAGTTTATTGGAAGTGAAAGTGGGAAAAGTTATCATTTATAGGTGATCATGTACAACAAGATCTAGATAGTAGTATGCAGACCTAAAGTATGTATAGGAATACGATTTTGTTTCCAACATCTGTGATGTTATTTCTCAGCATGTTTACACTAAGGGGGGTGTTAAGAATTAGTGTTCACATGTGTGTCATGATTAGTATATTTGATAAAATAGATTTATGTAAGTTAATATTAAGTTGTTGAGAAAAAAGTGAATATTATATTATAGTGATTGTTTATTTGTATTATGAGTTGTTTTAAAAACTCATATATTTAGGAGTTTTTTAATTTGTTAGTCACATAATTATCTAAAGGAGTTGTTATATGAGGTTTCCTATGATATAGGATATACATTTCCTATAAATATGTAATGTGTATTGAAGAAAATTGAATTGGAAGAAAGTATTATTTTTGTATGCAAAGTATTTAGCATTCTAATTTCTAATATGGTATCAGAGCATTCTCAGCTTGTGCTTGTGTAGATGGAATGAAGGAACAATTATTTTTCTTGGAGATATCAAAGCATTTATATTTCTTATACCCTTTGAATATTCTTGGAGGATAATTTTATAGCATGCCTGTAGAGATGGCATTCTCTTGAATGGATGGTGTAAAGCTTCACTGAATCAAAAGGAGAGTCAGTTGATAGTGTTGATTACATTAATTTTGGCTTTGTTCAAATCTTTTGTTACTTAAATCCATGAAGTGTAATACAAGAGTTGGTGATATAAGAGAAATATTTTATTTTTACTTGAAGTAGCACTATACTAGAGAATTTCTTTTGGAGTTAACAAGGATTTATTTTAGTAAAAAGGGTGCATTCTTATGGCTACATCCTCTTATTCATGTGCACATGGAGTTGATGCTATATCTAATAGTGTTTTAGCTATTCTAATGCTACATTTGGCTAGGAAGGACCAAGGAGTCAAAATGGATTATGGAGGCATAGGAGGTTGGAGGACACTCAATGTTCTCTTTTCAATCACCAACGATGAGGCCACTTATTAGCTTTGGTGGCATTTTATTTTCTATTGTGTGGTAGTGATAGTTTTCCATGTTGTTGGAGATTGAGTGACACAATCAACAACAATGGATATTTCTATTCATGTATGTTATTTTATTATGTACCCTCCTCATGTAAAATATTGAAATAAACAAAAGAACTAGTGTAATGTAGTTCATGGATCTTGAAAAGGTTAGTGGTAATCCAAAAAACCATATAAGGTGGATAGATGAGTGAGTTCCTATTCGTGTTCAGGTTTGTGGTGAACCCATGTGAAAACCATGAAAGGTTGATGAGATGTTACTTTCATTTGAATCAAGATCATGAGTCAAAGAGTTGGGTTTACTGTAGTTTAAATGTTCAAACTAAGGGGGGGTGTTAAGAATTAGTATTCACATGGGCGTCATGATTAGTAAGTTTGATAAAATAGATTTATTTAAGTTAAAATTAAGTTGTTGAGAAACAACTTAATATTATATTATAGTGATTGTTTGTTTGTATTATGAGTTGTTTTAACAACTCATATATGTAGGAGTTTATTTATTTTTTAACCACACAATTATCTAAGGGAGTTGTTATATGAGGTTTCATATAATATAGGATATACAAGTCCCATAAATATTTAATGTGTATTGAAGAAAATCAAATTGGAATAAAGTATTATTTTTGTGTGTATAGTATTTATCATTTTGATATCCAATAGAAATATCCCTTGCCCTTAAGGAGACCCATTCGGGTTTTGAGGGTGGACATTTTGGTGGTAAATATTTAGTGTGAAAACTAATTCAATGGGATACTTTTGGAAAATAATGGAACAAGATTCCTTTGCCTTTGTCAAGAAGTGTCTGCAATGTCAACAACATAATCGACCCATTCATGCTCTTGCTCAAGAGCTCCAAAACCATACCTCTCCATGGCCATTCACAAAGTGGGAATTGGATATTATTAGCAAAATATCATCTCCTTCTTCTAAAGGACATGGCATTATCATCACCACTAAAGATTACTTTATGGAATGGGTTGAAGCTATCTTGCTTCGATCCATGAACATTGAAGCCATCTATAAAATTATTCTAAATACTATCATTTCTCACTTCAGATTTCCATCTACCCTTGTTTTCAACAAAGGTACACCATTTAAGAAAAAAGAGGTGAAGCAATTTCTGGAGAAGTTTCATATTCAACATAGATTCTCTACACCATACTTGTTGGAATCCAGGAACACTGAGAGTGGGGGGTGAATCAATGTTCTAAATTTTTTAACTTTGTTAATTTATCTTTAAAGAAATTATAACATTCAATCAAAATAAAGATGCATGAACATAAGAAAAATAACCACAACACCATAACACAAGGAATTTTAAGTGGAAACCCTTTTAGGGGAAAAACCACGGTGGAGGTCGATCCATAATATTATCTGAGTATACTCAAAATGAAAGTTTAAAAAATGGGAATGCACTTGCATTAAGGAACACTTCCTAGAGTTCACTACTCAAAATAGAAAGGCTCACTTCCTTACAATCAATGTCAAAAGACAAATGGAGTGGGGAACTATGGAATAACATCTACAAATTGTTGAGAATAGTTTTGATTAAGCTCATAGATTGAAATCTTGACCTTTTGTGTGATTCTGCTCTTCTGCTCTGTTCTGCTCTAACTTGCATCACAAAATCCTTATTGCACAAGTGAAATTGTGCATAATCTCTTTACAACCATTCTAACATTCACCGCATACATCAACACACACCAAAATGATATAATTGACCGCTTATATATATCCACTACTAAGGATTTGATTCCTTCATGTCGACTTCAATAAAACATAAAAATGTTTACAAACTATTGGCTCAAATCATGAATAATTTTCAATGTGCATCCACCAAATTCAGCCACAACATAGTGAAGTCCCAAATTAAAATGATCGAACACAAAAACACTTAAACAATTACTCCTTGAATATCCACAACATGCTTCATTCACCAAGTCGGCCTTCTTGCACTGATGAACATGAAATTAATCAACCAAATCTTCTAACTTGCACATAGATTGATACGAGGCATTGAGATTCATAGATAACGTAGATCATATACCAAACAACCTTCCTTGAGATCCATAGCTCAAAAACATAACAAAAAATTTGTATATGAATCGATGAACACAAATCTGCTAGATGCTCTATTCTAGCTTGATTGTCTTCAATCTATCTGCCGGTATGATCAAATTATGATGTGCAGATCTAATCACTGACAAGGGTTTCCATCAATGACAACACTAGAAAAATTTGGCAGTGTCTCTTTCCAACAATCTCCCCCTTTGGCATTGATGGCAACACTTAGTGAAAAATGACTAAGTGTCAAATCAGTACCAACATGAATTCACTGCCAACTTTAAAATTTCAAAAAGATCTTCAATCACAGCTCAAAATTACAACTCACCCTGAGATGAATATACATTTTTCATTGTTCTACTCTCCCCCTTTGACATCAATGGCAAAGATGGGGAATCTGCATACCAAAAATCAAACAAAAAAATCAAACTGCATATGTACAAACTTGTTTGTACAACTTACACAAACTTGAAAATATCTACAAAATTGGTCTTCAACAAGTTCAAACTTGTGTCCTAACCCTTCTTGAGACTCTCCAAGATAGTTATGTGACCACAAAATAGATAAGATTGCATCTCTTCTGATTTAAGGTTCACCAGATCACTGACCGCCAATGCTTCTTGTGCTTCCTTCAATGCACTCAACATTGTTTTCGTCTTCAAACCAATTAGGCCTCTAAGCTCACATGCTCTTTCCACAATTTTTTCATTATCATGCTTCAAACTATTTATCTTTTCAAGTAGGGATATAACCTAACCTTCTTGCTTTCCAACAAAAATAGTTAAAGGATCAAAGGCATAAAAAATAGCAGCTAACTATTTTTCATGATCCTTAATCTTCTTCTCATTGTCCTCAGTGAATTTAGACAAAGAAAAAAATGAATTATAGATCTTTCCTCCTTCAGATAGTGCACTTTTAATATTCTTCACATAGGTAGCCAATAATGATTTGTCAGTAGCAATCATGCACTTTAGCCTATTAAACCTTTTATCATCAAATTCCTTCTATACCTTGGCCTCAACTGACTTCTCAAGGGACTCAAAATGAGTACTTACAAAATTAAAAAGCTTCTTTAGCTCACCGGATGGAGAACCAGATGGATCCTTGTTATGAGTAAGCATGATTCTCTCAAGAATACCAAATGCAAGAATCAATAGCTCACTATCCTCAATATGAGACTTCAACAATTCTTCTATAGATTTTGCCTACACAAATGATGCAACTTTCAACTTTTGAATCAGAGACAAAGTAGACAAATTAATAGGACCTTCACCTAATTCAAGATCAAATTCTTCCTATTGCTCTTCCAGAAACTGCCTCTACAGTGTTTCTTGCTTCCACAGGAACTTCCTTTGCTTCAACCTTCTTTTCTTCAATCACTGTTTCTTCAGCTACTAATTGCTTGTCTTTATGAATCTCAACTTCTTCAGTAGTGACAATTTTTTCTTCAACGGACACAACCTTAGGAGCTTGAGTATCCATAGGTACTTCTGTATCATGCACACCAAGAGGAATTTGAGTGTCCTTAACTTTATCTTCCTTTACTTCTTCATTTACCAGACCGGATACAATATCTCCATTATGAATTTCTTCAGAAACAACATTGATTCTGTTCTTTAACAAAATTTCCTTTAGAATTCTTTCAGTTTCTATTGCTATCTCTTCAATCTGACCAATCATAAGCTTGTTTGCTCTTTTTTTTCTCTTGAAATCCCTTTTAGCTTCATTTAGGATTGTCTTCATTTCCTCAATTGACATCACTAGACATAAATCTGCAAGAATCAATTTTCTCATTTTCTCTTCTTGTGTTCTTCCACTTACTCTCCTCATTTCCAAAACTTCATATAGTTCATTGGGAAACTGGGACATGATCTCAATGAGAGTCATACTAAAATTGTTCAAATACTTTATTGTAGCCTCCTCAAGAACTCTTTGAACAACACTATCAAAGGTATCATACCATTCACATAGTGGATTAAGATTACCATCCTTAATTATGCTTCTCTCAACTTCCTTTATAGACATACTTGGTTTTTCAATTTTCACCTTCTTCTTTGCTTTCTTTTTTCTACCAAAGGGCTTGTCCTTAGTGACTTTTTTTGCCTAGGTGCCCATATGCTTTATTTCCCTCACCTGTTCATTAGATTCAGTCTCTTCATCTTCTGAGACAACAACATAGACTCTTGTACTCTTGTCCTTCTTCCTCTTAATAGATGTCTTAACTTGAGCTTTCACAGGGGTTGACTTCTTTGTAGGACCAGATAGGGGTGTAGAGCTCCTTGTTGATCTAGTTCAGGCAGAGGATGCTGCCATACTAGAAGATTCAGTTTTAGTAGATTCTCTTGCTTCTGCTTGATCTCTCTTCCTTCTCACTTCTCTCACAACTTCTGCAGATATACCCATGTTCTCTGCAAAGGCTTCAACTTCATTCCTTACTCTTCAGACTATCATTGGTTTCTTCAACTGCTCATGTACTTGCATATCTTTTTTTGCATAGGTTCCAAACCTCTCTTCAGTCGGATCCAAAGGTTTACTCAACAATTTTTTTTCATATAGTTCCAAGGTGTTTTCCTCAACTTTATAGCCCATTGACATAATCCAGACCATTCTAGGATTTGCAACTCCCATCAAGCATTAATCAATGTCAACCATAAAGCAGATAGTGCCTTTGTACTTCTCCAAAATAGAAGTAGGGAATCTTTTTCTTGCTTGCATCTCACTCTAAAAACTCTTGAAATATCCCTAGATATTGGTTTTCCTTGTCTTACTATCACCAATGTTGTATAACATGTCTCTAATATGAACATCTACAGGCTTATCATCTTGGAAATGCACTTTTCTGACTCCTGTAACTTCACTTATTAAATAAAAGAAAAAAAACAACAAAAAATTACCATACTTAAGGGAATTCTTCTTATCTTTCTTTATCTTACCATGATTCTCCATAAGCTAACTTTGAAGTAACTCACATAGGTCATACTTTGCAACCTCCTTCACCATCTGATATGCTGCATAGATAGATGTACTAGATACAAAATTATCCTGATTGGAGTGATAAACCTTGTAACCAATTACCATAGAGGAAAATCTGACATCCACTTCAATAATATAATCAATTGTCATAGCTCTTTTATCAAACATTGAATCGGTTGCATCAATAACTGACTGATTCTTCATGGACTTCAAGATCGACAACCCATCAGAGGAATTTAAACTAGTGACAACACTTATAGATACTTTTTTAATCTTAAAAGGTTGACTCAACCACATAAATTCAACATGAACTCAGCTCAAAATATACCGGACCCACTTGCTTTCATCAAACACATGAAATTTTACAATCTATGTGAATTTCTTCTCCTCTAGGGTTTTGAATTTTGGTTTAACACAAAAATCCTCTCCAACTATATGATTGGAATACAAATTCAACAGTTGTGAGCTCCCTAACTCCTCAATATTAGCATGAATGTATGCCCTAATGTCTTCAATATGCAAGACGCCATACAAAATAGATAAAAATGCACGTATGGTCTCTGTCTCAACAGACTTGAAAGGATGCCACTTGAATTTTGGATGGGGTGTATCCTTGACATCAACTACCAATGGAGTGGACATTTTCACAAATTTGCAAGTTCACAATTTTTCCCGATAGATACCTTTTTTTTCTGATTAGGGTATGATCGCCGAATCACCTTCACACTTGAATCTTCACCAATTTTTTCCAAATTTCTCTCCAGAGCTCTCCAAACTTCTTCTTCTCAAAATGAAAAGTGACAAATAAAGAATACAAATGAGCTTTTATCATTTGAACACCTAACCTTTTTCTCAACAATAAATTCTTTTTCCCTAACTCATCTGGATACCCTATTTCCATACTCAGTGAAAGAGAACTCTTCTGCAGACCTTCAAGTCTGCATAAATACTTTCTCCAACTGATTCAATAACATCTATATATCATCAATGCAATCAGTGCACTCATCCATATCCTAGTACCAACTACTAATAGGGGGTTTGAAGGATTTCCTTGATGACTCCCCCTAGGCTAGAGGCCTTAATATAATTTTTGAAGGAATTACCAGAAGCTAGTTTTGGTGCTAAATCATTTCCTACAATAGAGGGACTCTTGTTCACCCTTATCTTCTTCATTTTCTTCCTGATCTCATCTATAGTGACTTTTCCTTTTCCATTTTCATCTTTCTGCATGTTTCTCCTTTGATTTACCAGACCCTTTCTACTTTTGCAAAATCTAGCAATATGACCAGATTTGTTGCAATTATAGCACACCACATTCCTTTGTCCAAACCAGTTGTTCCATTGATATTCTCTTGATATGCACTGGTTAGCAATATGGCCAAATCTATTGCATGTATAACATTTTACATCTCTATAAAGGTTGTTCATCATATTTCTAAATTCATTTGACTTATGACCAAACTTATTGCAATTGAAACACTGACTTGAGAATGATGGGCTACTTGGATTCATTCTGCTTCTACATTGTGCCGCCATATGACCAAATTTATTGCAAAAAAAACAATAACCATTGAATCTTTTAGCATTGGGTTGTCTTACCAGATACCTTCTAGTTTTGTTCATCTCATTTCCTTGCCTAAATCTCCTTTGTCCAGATCCAAAACTTTCTCCCTTCTCATATCCAAGACCTTGTTTATCACTATCAGTCCTCTAACTTTTAAATAGTTCATCAAGCTTGGCTAAGCTAATCTTAAACTTATCCTTGAATTCATTTGCAGTAGAAAATTTATCTCTAAGATAATCAATCTACTTTTCAAGCTCTTCTTCATTATTTGTAGATTGTTCCCATTCAAGCCCTAACTAATTGAATCCATTAGTAATTCGGCTGCATTCTTTAGATTTCTCTTTCAAGGACTTAGCAAGATTCTCTTCATTCTTCTTTTTTTCTTCAATCTCCTTAGTCATCCTTATCATAATAGATTCCATCTCATGCTTTAGGACTACATTATCTCTGGCAAACTTTTCACATTCTTCAACCTTTTCCTTCAAAGCTTGACTCAATTGTTCATCTTCAATGTGTTTATTGTCTTCCTGCTTGATCCAATCACAAAGTTCCCTTATCTTCTCTCCAGACTTATTAATTCTGACTTTTAATGACTCAATGAATTTCTCAGCATTCATGAGGTTTGCTTGCAATTCTTGGACTTCATATTTTGATTGATCAAGATCATCTAGGGCCATCAAAAATTGTTGTTGAAGATTGCTTGAATCCATTGAATTTCTCTCCAAGATCTTCCCCAAGCTGTTAAACTTCTTCCAAGGAACTAAGCTCTAATACCAATTGCTGGAATCAAGGAACATTGAGAGGGGGGTGAATAAGTGTTATGCAATTTTTAACTTTGTTAATCTGATCTTTTAATCACTTATAACATTCAATCAAAAGAAAGATGCATGAACATAAGAAAAACAACCACAACACCATAACACAAGGATTTTTAAGGGGAAACCCTATTAGGGGAAAAACCATGGTGGAGGTTAATCCATAATATTATCTGAGTATACTCAAAATGAAAGTTTAAAAAATGGGAATGCACTTGGATTCATGCACACTGCCTAGAGCTCACTACTCAAAATAGAAAGGCTCACTGCCTTACAATCAATGTCAAAAGACAACTGGAGTGGTGAAATATGAAATAGCATCTACAAATGCCTGAGAATAGTTCTGATTAAAGTCATAGATCAAATTCTTGACCTTCTATCTAATTTTTCTCATCTGCTCTGTTATGCTCTAACTTGCATCATGAAATCCTTATTACACAAGTGAAACTGTGCATAATCGATTTACAACCATTCTAACATTTGCAACATACATCAACACACTTCAAACACACACCAAAATAATATAATTGATCACTTATATATATCCACTACTAAGGATTTAATCGCTTCATGTCGGCTTCAATAAAACATAAAAATATTTACAAACTGTCAGCTCAAATCATGAATAATTTTCAATGCGCATTTACCAAAGTTAGCCACAACATAGTGAAGACCAAAATCAAAATGCTTGAACACAAAAACACTTAAACAATTACTCCTTGAATATCCACAACACACTTCATTCACCAAGTCGGCCTTCTTGCATTGATGAACATGAAATTAATAAACCAGATCTTCTAACTTGCACACAGATCGATATGAGGCACTAAGATTCATAGATAACATAGATCATATACCAAAAAACCTTCCCTCAGATCCACAACTCAATAAGATAACAAAAAATTTGCATATAAATCGATGAAAAAAAAATCTACCGGATGCTCTGTTCTAGCTTGACTATCTTCAATCTGTCTGCTGGTATGATCAAATGCCAACGTGGGGATCAAATCACTAACAAGGGTTTCCATCAATGAAAACACCATAAAACATTTTTAGTGTCTCTTTACAACAATACTATCCTCAATCTAATGGCCAAGACAAAGCGTCTAATAAAACTCTTGAGCTCATTCTTTAGAAAATAGTAAACAAATGGTAAGGATTGGCTGACTCAATTAACATATGCCTGTTGATGGCAATTTTGGCACCACAAAAATGCAAGCGGAATATTGCTACTCTACTTCTCCTGAAAGAGAAAGGCAACACATGGATGCCTTAGCTCCCAAGGTCTTTGTAGTTGGGTCTCAACTGTGCTGATGTTATTCAGTGGTCAATGCAACAGTAATATTCAAGGGGCCTGCTGGTGTTGGGCTTCTGGATTGCTCTAAGATCAAACATGAAATAAATCCTCCTCTAACAGGGGTTTTAAAGAAATATAAAAAGATAAGTCAGAGTTTTGAAACAGAAAAGAACAATAGTTCATCCAACCTTAATCAGACTTGTTAACTTCAAGGAATTTGTAAACCAAAACTGCAGAACAAAGTAAACTTGTGATTGACACACAACCTCTTTCATTCACAGTGCTAATTTGCATAACATATTTTAATTACCATTTAAAATAAAAACACAAATAAAATTTCATTCCTTGAAGACTTCACAAATCAAATGATCAATTAAGAAAAATATCATTCAGGAACACAACATGAAGTAGATTAAACTCTGATTGCTTCTACTATTAGTAAAACAGATAAGCAATATTTACAAAACTAGCACAATCACTAGTGTACAGAGAATCTGTGTCTCCAAATTGTTTCCAACAACACTAGGAGAACTTAGAAAATACATTACAATCTGTACGGAAATATAACTACTAACCAAGAAGACAAAAGAAGCTCTCATTACTAAGAATGAAGATACAACTCTATCTCCTTTTGTTAACTGACTAGCTCCTAATAGTTATAAATCTAAAAATGTTCTTAGTCTAAAAGTTTTCTAAACCTAGCTGTCTTAACATAGAAGTGCTTACACTAAAAGTTCTCCCTCCTACAAAGAGGCAAGAATGCCATATATATACACTGCCTCCCAAAAAGAATATTGGCCCTTGTTTTTAGGGTTTAAAAAATATCCGCGGTGCTAGGGGGTCGACGTCCAGATCTTTGAAGAAAGTCAGTTTTGTATTAAATTCTAATCCCTATTGTCCCTGTTGGTGAAGATTGTCTCTTGGAATGACTTGTAGATCTTTTGCAGCTACCGTATTTATTTCTAGCCTCCGTGTCCCCTTTTCGAACTCCAGCGGAGCTGCTTTGAGTGCCCTAAAATATCACCACTAATATCAAGCTACCCCTGTCAGTAGATACCAACTGTCCCTTTGACTCTCGGCTTCCTTCTTCCTCTTCGGCTCACTTCTCACTCGAGATCTATCCTTTTGCAAGTTGTCAGAGAGACTAACTTCCTTCACCGGGATGCCACACCAAAGTCGTGTCCTTTTGCCGAGAGCCTATTTAGCTTCGGGGAGACCCTACACTATTGGCCAGAGTTTCTGACGGGTTCATCCCGGTCATACCGAGGCCTTCTTCATTTGGTAGGCCCATTCTACATTGGTAAGACCCTTCCGGGTCAGTGAGACTTCACGACACCCTTTCTTTTCTCCCCGAGTTCATTCCTATCCCCTCGGGCTCGAGCTCTTTCCACTTCGGCGAGACTTTGTTTGGTTGGTGAGATGTTATGCCATGCTCAACATGTTATACCGAAGGCACAAAGTATGTCAGTGGGACCCTATCAAGTCGGGAAGACCACCTTCCATCGGCCAGAGATCACGCTTAACTCAGATCCTTTGGTGAAACTCCCTCAAGAGATATCTTTAGATAAATAACTCGATCCTACAAAATAGATCCCTCCATTAGTTCATAAAGACAAATAAAATATAACATTATTTATTATGTCTTTAATTTCATCAAAACAAACATCACTCTGGTGGAGGAAAAACCAAATCGGGACTGGGACCGAGAAGCAAAAATTAGACAAGTCCTGGCGGAATCGGGATCGGGACAAAATATGACCTAGAAACAACACTCCTTGTCAAAACTAGCGGGGTTGGAACCAAAAATAAAACGGAACTGGGACCCGAGTCGGTATGGGAACAAGCTATGGGAACAATCATTATTTCCTAGTTCAGACCCCATCTCGGTTCCACTCTTGCAAAAGAAACAAAACATGAGGGACAGGGAAACAAAAGAACACGGTGAAACCGGGACCAGAACCAAACCTGAATCAGAAACTTTTTCAAGTTTCAAGTTCGGATTCTGTTTTGAACTTGCCTCCGCTGACACCCAAAAAATTCAAGGAAAAGAAGGAGGAAGGGGAGGGAAAAAACCCACAACAAAATAGAAGAAACCAAAGTGAAAGAAAAAAACACGTGGAATCGGGACCAGGGAAGGAATAGAAAACAAAACTTGGAAGAAATTCCAAGTTCGGTTTCCGTTTCGGTTCCGGGCCCGCCAAAACAAAAGAAAAATTCCTAAGGCCTAAAAAGAAAATACCAAAGGCAAAGGAAAAAAAGGAAAATGACTGACCTAAAAGGAACAAAGGGAAAGGTGGAGTCGGGTCTAGGATGGAACACGGATTGGGAACCTTGAAGAGTTCAATGTCCCGATTCGGATCTGGACCCGGTTCCGACAGAACAAAAGGGAAAGACCAAGGAACTATCAGGACCGGAACTGGGAAAGGGAATAAGACCAGAACTTGGATGAAAATCCAAGTTCGATAGTGGTCCCGGTTTTGCTTCCAACAGAACTTTAGAAGAAAAACGCCTAAGGCAGAAAACCAAAGGCCAAAGAAACCAAAAGAGAAGGGGGACCCATTTGATCCAGATCAAAGTGGGGTGGTTATGCAAGGCATAACAAATGGCGACTTGGCTAGGAAAATGGTTTAACCATTTTCATGAATATGAAGGATTCAGCTACCCAGACCTCTTGGTTCATGAATATCACAACTCCAGTTGGGTCAGCTATAACAAGCAAGGTAGAGCTAGAATCTTAAATGTAAGTCAATCAATGGCTACCCCTGAATCAATGTGTGTGCTTGATTGTGCATCACTCTCTCATGAAGTTTTCCTCATCTTTTGGACAACGATGTGTAAGATTTGAACTACATGAGTTGATTCCTTTTGTGAAATGATATCCTGGGCATTGCTCTGCTGTCAGTTAGGCGTCGATAGCCCCGATGGAGATACCTCTAGTTTCTTCACAGCATTTCTCTATTGCCAGCCAGATGTCCATATCCCTGGTAGAGATACTGGAATCACCCATTCATATTGAATCCTCTTTTTCTTTTGATAATTCTTTTCTTTTTTCTTTTCTATTTTCTCTTGGATTTTCAAATATTTCCTGTAATTATTTTTCAATATGTCAGATGTTTAACATCTGATCTAGGTTGAAAACTACCATGGACCTCATAACAACACTTGGGAATCAAATTTTTCACTCAAATCTTACAACACCATAGTCCTAGGAAAAATATACCATTACAAGAGGAGATGACCTTAATGATTTGTGCCAGATTCAGGGGAGCTAACAAAGGTTACTTACTTGGCTCCTTGTTTTCAAAACTTTCCACAACCTTTATTGACAACAAGCATGAAATAACGAAAGTTTAGGACAAAATCACCCAATCAGCAGATATGAAAATATCTAAACCATTTCTCTCCTAATGACTAGAGTATGCTTCAGATAAAAACCCACTACTTTAAGATGGGACAGAATAGATAGACCCCAAAGACCAGAAGGACAGAAAGCAAAAGAGCAAGGGAACAAAAAGACAGACAAACAAACAAACTGCCAACTATTTACAAATAGAGAAACAAACTATTTACAACCAAAAACAAACAGAATAGGAAAAGGAAAACATCAAAATAAAACTAACTAAACTAAAAAACTAAAACTAACTAATCCTATCCCTAAACTAACTCCAAAGCTAAGCTTTGCAAACACAAGACTGTAAAAATTTGTACATTGAATTGACTGATTTTTCATTATGTGCAACAATCTTAACTTACTAGGCATAGTTCTAAACCTAGCAAATTTATCTTTATACTTAGAAATATGAATTTTATGGGCAATAAGTTCATACTGAGGGCATAAAGCTTGAAATATTATTAGCTGTGGGTTCTTAATTTTTCCATGATTTACCCACAAACATGTTTTACTATCCTCTAAGCTGTAATCAAACTGAAAACTATTAAAGCACAAAGGATAATGAAAGGACACCACCTGATTCTAAAGATTCCTAGTTGCTAATGTAGACTTGTGGTGTATGATCTCCTCTTCACAAGGTCTCAGCTCATGGAACAACACTGAATCAAGGTTCGTCTTGTAGTTAGGATACTCACTCACCAACATCTCTGTATTCATCTTGGGCACGGAGTCAAAATGTTCTGAATTTCTTGAGATGAATCCTTACTTTGAACATTCTCTTGCAACTTGTCATCCCCTAGGGTTTGAGAATTGGCCTCTAGCTTATCACTATTGATGTCAGGGGTATTAGCACATGGTGAACAAGGATTTCCTTTGAACTCACTTGAATGCATAGAGTCAGAGTCAAGAAAGCACTTTCTCAATTCATATTCCTGCATATCATCTACTAGAACCTGCCATCTAGCATCAGATTTATCATCATTAAAAACAAATTTATTAGTGGATACTAAGCAAGGACTTTCCTCTAACAACACATTTGAGCAATCAGAATCAAAATCAAGAAGATAATCCCTTGTCTCATTCTGTTCATTATGTTGAAGAGATTCAACCTCTGAGAAAGCCTCTTGGTCCTTTCCTGGGCACCCCTTTGCTTCATCCAAATGTACCCCGTCATGAGTTTCCTCAGGGAACCCTTGACTGATCTGCACGTCTACTTGAGCTTCTCCCCTCAAAACTTCATGCTGGAATTTAAGTCCCTAAATTTGACTACAAGATTCATTGGCAATCTACTCTGCAAGTGTGTTATCTGTTTCAATCTGTTCACTGCTTAAATTAGCAGAGTCATCTTCTTGTATTAACACATCAAGGTGTGTCCCTTCCTCATTCACCATCATGGAAGAATCTATGAATGCATCAGTGAATCCATTCTCCACTTCTATCAAGTCTACACTCTTCACATAGTTACTCTCATTATGTTGGACGAACTGATCATCATTCTCATGTGTGCTAGTTGTTTCATCCTCCTCATTGGGGGGATATGTACTCGAAGGGTCCTCCATAAGTATTCCCTCAATAGAGATTAGTTTCTTGAAATACAACTCCATCCTTCCTAAGAATGCATGGCAATCCATCTGAGAGTGTTGATTAGTTCGATGTATTCTACATCCCCTTGGCCCAACAAGTTCTGATAGTTTCAAATCTTCCAGCTATTCTAATTTCTCCCTTATTCAATTTTGCATATGAGGGATATCAATCCAGCATGAACCATGTCTCTCTGTCCATCCCTCATCACCGTGATTCTCATCTTGATTGGAAGAGTTTACCTCATCTCCTTCAAAGCCATCATTAGTACTAGCGTTTTCAACAAAGCTAGATTCGATCTTGAGATTTCCATTATGCTCTGGATTTACATCCATTTCATGCTTTTCACCAAACAAGTCATCAAAATTATATTCTAGTGAGTCAAATGTTTCATCTAGAACTTCATTTTGATGTAATGGAGTATGCTTTGGAAGATGACTGAAAATAGATGATATGGTTATAACTTCATTGACAAGATGAGTAGTTAACTCTATGATTGGATTTTGCAGGGATGAATTCTCTCAGTGGTGTTCTGTGCGATTGACCTGATATGGGATATGGGAAAAATGTGGTGCTTGGACCATTAAGAAGGTGGTAGCTACTTGGTTAGAATGATTGCATGAGGGTAGGGACGGTGGGTGGAGTGGCATAAGGCTGTAGATGATGGCAGTTTGTAAGCACAAGAGGGTTATAATCTTGAGTTTGGCTATCTGAATTTCTAGTGTCACCTCCAAATTGTGCCAATAAGAGAGCCTTTTTAAATGCATCATGCAAGGATGTAGCTTCACCAAAACCTCTGAATTTGATTGCCAATGAATACTTTAAACCCTAATAGTAATGTTCTATCAGTATAAGATTATCAACAACCAAATCCAAAGATTGAACCCTCTGATACATGAACAAAAATCTGTGATTAAATTGATGAATGGGTTCTAATGGTATCCTTTTTGTAGCTGCAAATTCATGTAGTGGGTGTAGAGTATGAGGATCAAACTAATCTAAAAATAAGATTTCTAGTTCCATCCATGAATAAAAAGATTCTAGTGGCAGATTATCATACCATTGCTTGGCTGTACCTTGAAGTGTTCTGATGAACAATTGACAGATGACATCCTCATGCTGAACCTGGAGAAGAATGAATATACGTCTACAAGCTTCAACATGTTCAAAAGCATTTTTCCCACTGTTAGGGAAAAATAAAGGAAGCCTATCATAAAGGTGACCTAGGATTTCATGGAAAAATACTGGTGTATACAAAGGGCTACCCATTAGAGCTGGGCTTTCCAAGACTTGGCCCACTCCAACTCAAAATGATCCACAATTACTCATAGGCCATCCTTCTAGTGCCAGTTCCTGTTGACGGCGATTTTGGAACCTCAAGAATGCAAGTAGAATATTGCTACTATGCTTCGCCTAAAAGAGAAAGGCAACACATGGATGCCTTAGCTCCAGAGGTCTTTGTAGTTGGGTCTCAACTGTGTTGATGTTACTCAGTGGTCAATGCAACAGTAATATTCAAGGGGCCTACTGGTGTTGGGCTTCTAGATTGCTCTAAGATCAAACATGAAATAAATCCTACTCTAACAGGGGTTTTAAAGAAATATAAAAAGATAAGTCATAGTTTTGAAACAGAAAAGAACAATAGTTCATCCAACCTTAATCATACTTGTTAACTTCAAGGAATTTGTAAACCAAAACTGTAGAACAAAGTAAACTTGTGATTGACACACAACCTCTTTCATTCACAGTGCTAATTCGCATAACAGATTTTAATTACCATTTAAAATAAAAACCCAAATAACATTTCATTCCTTGAAGACTTCACAAATCAAATGATCAATTAAGAAAAATATCATTCAAGAACACAACATGAAGTAGATTAAACTCTTATTGCTTCTACTGTTAGTAAAATAGATAAGCAATATTTACAAAACTGGCACAATCACCAATGTACAGAGAATATGTGGCTCTAGATTGTTTCCAACAACACTAGGAGAACTTAGAAAATACATTACAGTCTATACTGAAATCTAACTGCTAACCAAAAAGACAAAAGAAGCTCTCATTACTAAGAATCAAGATTCAACTCTATCTCCTTCTGTTAACTGACTAGCTCCTAACAGTTCTAAATCTAATAAAGTTCTCAGTCTAAAAGTTTTCTAAACCTAGCTATCTTAACATAGAAGTGCTTACACTAAAAGTTCTCACAATAAAAGTTCTCCCTCCTACAAGGAGGCAGGAATGTCATATATATAAACTGCCTCCTGAAAAGAATGTCGGCCCCTGTTTTTAGGGTTTACAAAATATCCGCGGTGCCAGAGGGTCAGCGTCCATATCTTTGAAGAAAGTTAGTTTTGTATTAAATTTAAATCCCTGCTATCCTTGTCGGTGAAGATTGTCTCCTGGAATGACTTGTAGATCTTTTCCAACTACCGTATTTATTTTTGGCCTCTGTGTCCCCTTTTCAAACTCCAGCGGAGCTGCTTTGAGTGCCCTAAAATATCACCACTAATATTGAGCTACCCCTGTCAGTAGATACCAGCTGTCCCTTTGACTCTCGGCTTCCTTCTTCCTCTTTGGCTCACTTCCCGCTCGAGATCTATCCTTCTGCAAGTTGTCGAAGAGACTAACTTCCTTCGCTGGGATGCCACACCGAAGTCACGTCCTTTTACCGAGAGCCTATTTCACTTTGGGGAGACCCTACACTATTGTCCATAGTTCCTGGTGAGTTCATCCCTGACATACCGAGGACTTCTTCATTTGGCAGGCCCAGTCTGCATTGGTGAGACCCTTCTGGGTCGGTGAGACTTCACGGCGCCCCTTTCTTTTCTCCTTGAGTTCATTCCTATCCCCTCGGGCTCAAGCTCTTTCCACTTCGATGAGACTTTTTTTGGTCGGTGAGATGTTATTCCATGCTCAACATGTTATACCAAAGGCACAAAATATGTCGGTGGGACCCTATCGGGTCGGCAATACCACCTTCCTTCGGCCAGAGATCATGTCGAACTCAGATCCTTTGGCAAAACTCCCTCAAGAGATATCTTTAGATAAATAACCTAATCCTGCAAAATAGATCCCTCCATTAGTTCATAAAGACAAACAAAATATAACATTATTTATTATGTCTTTAATTTCATCAAAAGAAACACCACTCTGGTGGAGGTGGAACCAAATCGGGACCAAGACCGAGAAGCAAAAATTAGACAAGTCCTAGCAGAACCGAGATCGGGACAAAATACGACCTAGAAACGACACCTCCTGTCAAAACTGGCGGGGTTGGAACCAAAAAGAAAATGGAACCGGGACCAGAGTCAAGATGGGAACAAGGCATGGGAAAAATCATTATTTCCCAATTCAGACCCCATCCCGGTTCCGCTCCCGCAAAAGAAACCAAACATGAGGGATAGGGAAACAAAAGAACACGGCAGAACTGGGACCGAAACCAAACCCGAACCAGAAAATTTTTCAAGTTTCAGGTTTGGATTCCATTCTGAACCCACCTCCGCCGACACCCAAAAAATTCAAGGAAAAGAAGGAGGAAGGGGAGGGAAGAAACCCACGACAAAACAAAAGAAACCAAAGTGAAAGAACAAAACACGCAGAACTGGGACTGGGGAAGGAATAGAAAACAAAACTTGGAAGAAATTCCAAGTTTGGTTTTCGTTCCGGTTCTGGGCCTACCAAAACAAAAGAAAAATTCCTAAGGCATAAAAAAGAAAATGCCCAAGGCAAAGGACAAAAAGGAAAATGATTGACCTAAAAGGAACAAAGGGAAAGGCGGAGTCAGGTCCGGGAACCTTGAAGAGTTCAATGTCCTGATTCGGATCTGGACCCAGTTCTGACAGAACAAAAGGGAAAGACCAAGGAACTATCAGGATTGGAACTAGGAACAGAATAAGACCAGAACTTGGATGAAAATCCAAGTTTGATATTGGTCCCGGTTTCGCTACCGACAGAAGTTTAAAAGAAAAACGCTTAAGGGAGAAAACCAAAGGCCAAAGAAACAAAAAGAGAAGGGGGGACCCATTTTGATCTAGATCAAAGTGGGGTGGTTATGCATGGCATAACAATGCCTTATGGGCTTATTGCACCAGTGTTCATATGACAACCAAAACAATTCCTTACAACCTTGTGTATGGTAATGAGGCTATTATTCCTTTAGAGTTGGAAATTTCATATCCACGAGTTTCCCTTAAAGGGTTAATTGAGGATGAGACTTACCGTTCAAATCATTTGCATAAGCTTGAGTTGCTCAATGAGCATTGATTTCTTTCCCTCAAACACCTTAAAGATTATCAATGATCCCTCTCTAGACATTACAATCAAGGTGCTCTTTTGAGGAATTTCATGGCAGGTGATTTGGTTCTCTATGAAAATAAGAGAAATGTAAATGTGTCGCCCGATCAAAAGGGAAAGCTTAGTCCTAATTGGTTAGGCCCTTACATTATCATCTCCATGTTTGATTTTTGTGCCTATGGATTGCAATATATGGATGAAATACCTCTAAAAGAACCCATCAATGCAATGCATCTTCATTGATACTATGCATAGTGTCTATATGTAATGTGTGTAACACTTATCCCCTATGGATTGTAGTGTATCATATTGTGACATTCATTCATTAACACATTATTACACTTTGTGTTATGATGTAAACATATATGTGTGTGTGTGTGTGTGATAATTTATTTAGAAATTCCATACACACATGTGTTTTATTATGTTGTGTATATATGCATTGCATCTTTTGGTTAGGTAATTAGATCATCATTGTATTTAATTAGCATACATCCATGTGTGTTTATTAGATCATGATAGAATGCAATATAAAAATGCATGCATAAGCATAACATTCATCACATAATCACACATGAAAGTAAAAGCATGCATATAAAACAACAAACACCATGATGTCAAAATTAAAATCTCATATATATATATATATATTAAATGTAAATCATGTACATGTATCACACCATTGTCCTAAAAATATAGTGGTGGTTGTATATCTATCAATACCCATACACCAAAGATGTTATAAAAATATGTGTCATCAATATAAAAATGGTGTATATAAAAATGGGCATCTAATGATCACACATGAGGCTCCTTGAGCCCTCCAATCCTAGTGTTGAGCATGGTCAAGGATGGATAGTGGAAATGGAGCAGGATCTGTGTGATTGCGAGGTTCACATGCCTGTTCGTAGGCCCTTGATATCTTCCTATAATGAGGCTATCTATATCTCTACTCTCCTCAAGGCCTCTTGCAACTCTAGATTGCTTGTCGACATCACATGTGCTAGCTACACCACGAGGTCATTGAGTTAGCTCTTAAGAGCATCACTTGCCTCCTCGACACTCTCAGCTCCTGTCCTTGCCTCATCTCTCTTGTAGAGAAAAGGCTGTAGGTCCCCTGACAATTGAACCCTCTATCCAGTGAGGCTCATCACATTAGTAGACCTCTAAATAATCTCTAACAGTGCCTCCTCATATGTTTTCCCAAGATGTGCAATCAACTTGAAAAGATGGGTGTGTCACCTTGCTGAAGCCAACCTATACTCCTCTAGGAAAATCCATTAGATAGGCATGGTCAAGATAGTCTCTAAGATGCACTGCATGATGAATGAAGTCTACCCTTGTGTGTCCAATGCAACCATAGATAAAGTCAGCCCATCATTACAACATGATATATCAAAATATGTACACATAAATGTAAATACGAGATAAAATTAAAAGTACTATAAAGGAAATAGCACAAAGAAATCTAGTACTTGGGTCCCTAGCCTACTAGTGTGGGTCAGGGGAGGAGAAATGCTAGGTCCAACACCTCCTGCTCCAGATGTTGTTGGTGCTGCAATCACCAGATTGATAAAAGCTAATGGCACTACTGCTAAAACTGGGATGGCTATGGTGGAGGGGATGATAACCTCCATCATCCCCTCAACCTCACTATTGTTGTACCTGCCTCCTCATCCTATTGTTTCTTTTTGCCACTATCTTCACCTCTATCTCCTCCTTCTAAACACCAGTGTCTCCCCTAGGGGAATCCGTTAGGAAAATCAGAGTAGGACCATGCAGTTGCCACTAGGTCCAGAAACCCTGTGCTATGCTCATGTCATCTACGGGCAACATAAGAGGCTGGTCTCGATCATCTACCTCACCATTGGTAGGGACGAAGTTGACTAGGGCAGGCTATCGAAGATGGCTTGGTCTTGTGGTGCTCCTCATTTCTTGGGTATATGATGGAACAATTGATGAAATAGTTGGAAAAATTTTGAACTATCATTCCACCTGAATCTAATAGAAAGGCATAATAATATGATCCACGTGACTAGTCAAAAAATAATCATGCTACATGTTCCGTAGATATTTGCAATTATCAACCTAGCTCATCCCTCTATATAGCCACCATCTAATTCGGCCATCCTGCAAGGTATCCATCTAAAGTCTCCAAAATTATAAATCTCCATATCTTGATTGGTGAAAAAGCTCATACCAGTGTTTCATTAGAATGATATGGTCCCTCACCTATGAATATCTAATTGGAGAGGTGTATGTGACATGAGAAAATTCCCACACCTATAACAATGTGCACATGGTGAGGCTTGAGTACTCATAATGCAGGAACCTACCAAGCTCATGGTACTAGTGTGCCACCATGTTGCAGACCTACATGTAGACAGTGCACTACTCCTCCATCTCTCTAATGGTGTGGAAGAGGCCCCCATGAAGGCGAGATCCTCACCCATCCATGGTCACCTACAAGGCAACTGTCACCACCATCACTCTCCAAATGAGGGGAACCATTGTTGCCCTGCTCAAACCAGTGTATGTTGACATGGCCTGTCTCGTCGCCAGGGTCAGTGTGCCTCGCACAATAACAGATGCCTTGAATCACTCTCAAGTAGAATGGATATTATCTAGAGCCACCTATTGATCACTGATGGGGAGGCTGATAATGCAGTAGATTCCCTCCAGGGTGACTGTCATCTCACCTGTTAAAAGGTGGAAAGTGGAGGTGGTCAAGTCCCACTAGTACATTAAGGCCATCAACATGCAGTCATGGTAGAGCATCTCTAGCATGGTCTAGGCATACCATAGGCCCACGCGATGAATATTCCCATCCTCGTTTAGGGACATGTGCTACGCCTCGTCATAGATCAACCATAGAAACTATTTATTGACATGATCTCTCATCTCAGGGTAGTCCTACAAAACAGAAAAAGATTCAAGTCAGATCTCTTTACATTAAAATCTTTTAACTTTTATAGAAATTTTTTCTAAGTGTGACATTTTGGATACAAGCATGCTACGCAAACATCCGTGCCTATTTTTGAGGTTCAATGTTGGAGGTTGGCTGGATTCCAAAGTGTATGGTAGACTCGAACATAGATGAAGGTCCCTAGTGTGCAGGTGGGACAATTGCACTCCTCAAATTGGAAAAAAATGTTAAATGTTGCTATAAAATGTTACAAAAGAGGTTTTTTCAGACTTAGTTGAATGACTACTTTCCTCTTGGCCACTACCCGTCATAGCTACTTGATCTGTGGGTCCTCCAACTCTCGTTTGTGAGGTATTTTGTTGGATTTTATCTCACAAAATTCAAAAAAACTCTCATAGTGAATAGTGAAATTGACCCTTCTTAGGGCCCACTCGAGTATATATAGGCCCCTTAGGGTCAATTTTTCTTAGACCTCATGGTCTCATTGTTTTTTCTATTTTTACCCCACCAAGCTAGGGAAAAATTAGGAGGGGGCATATACTCACTTCATCATCATATTTTTCTTCCAAATCACCAAATTTTTCTTGAACATTCTTCTTGTCTTGGTAGCTTCTTCTAATTTTTAAGCTAACCTAAATTTGAGTTTTACATAACAAACCTTCACATCAGATACTGCAATTTCTCATCGAGCTTGATTACTAGGGTAATCGTTGGTACCTCCCTGCTTGACCTCTATGGCCTCTACAATATTCTTTTTGGCATGTAAATTTGTAAAATGTTCTATTTTCTACTTACTGTACCTTATTTTTCTAAATATTAGCTCACTGAAGTGGGTTAAAAATGTAATGTCATAAAATTACACCCCATGGAAATTTCACATTTGTGTATTTGAACCTTGCATTTATTGCACCTAGTCACATTTATGACAAGAACCTTATGAGTTAGAATTTTGTGATTTCAACATCATAAGGGTCAACAATGAAGCGACAACAATCTACCACCTCGTTTCTCACAAAATGATGAGTTGGATGCCTATATGTGGACATCCACATGACCAGCTAGCATCCCTACATTTTTTTGAGTTGAAATGGGCAATTTTGGGATCTTTGACTCGTGACACATGTTTTTGTGGTCAAATTTTGAGAGTAATGACTCTTCCTACCCATGCACTACACAAAAATCATCCGTTCATTCTATTCTCAGATTCATTCTTACGTTCGTTCTCTTCTCTCTCTCTCTCATTCGATGTTTCTCTTCTTTCTCTTCTATTCTCTCAATCTTATTTCTATAGCGAAGCTCTGCTAGACTAAGGTCCCTCCAATATCCAAAGCTCTCTTGTAAGTACTCAATTATGCATTTATCAAGTGAAGAGGGAGCCAAAAACTATTGGTAATGCTCTCTGACTTCTTTTCTATTTGTGAATAGATTATCTATTGTATCTTTTCTTTGTGATATGTGTTCTCCTCCTTGAGCAATGTTTTATTTATGAATTTTTGTCTAATTTATTGTGTATCCATTCCTATCTATGTTTTTGGTGGTTTGTGGAGATGGGAACACCAAAATGAGGGTTTGACTGCAGTAAGCCCTGAAACTATCTCAACATTTTTCCTCATTTACTTTATGTGTAGGTTGCTCATGTAGGGCTTTAAGGAAGGTTTCAACACATACAAATCTTTGAAAGTTGTTCCTCTACCTTTCTTGTCATTTATTATAATTTCCCATTTTTTTGTCAACTTAGTAGATTAAACAAAAATCCAATCTGAAATAGTTAGCATATCCTTAGCATTTCTTTCTAGAGGTTTAGTGATCTATCCATACAAGACACCAGTGCACCTCTAGGACCTTAGCACACCAAATTGGTGTATCAATCCCGTAGTTACATCCTTTTTCTGAGAGCTTCTCCTTCTATGATAGGAACCTCAGTGATCTCTCTTTGTTCTTGAAGATGTCTGTCTATTATGGTTTTTGATATTTTTTGCTCAGTTCTTTCTTTGCAATTTATTCATCTCTCTTTCCCTTCCATTAGATAAACTAAGGTATTTTATGACAATCCATTCCCTAGGACTCTCTTGGAAATCAAGGGACTCATGAGCAAAGGATCCCCCTACTCTATAATTGAAAATAACATGAAATAGACATGTCTATGACATGTATACAAAGTAGGGTGGCTTGAGAAAGTGACATGTCTATGACATGTGTAAGGGGTAGGGTGGCTTCACATGTGTGAGATATATGCTCATATATGTGTGAGAAATGGGTAGGATAGGTAGGTTAAAACACTTGTCACATGGTGACAATTTTAGATCTTGATGCATGTAGATGGATTTAAGGGATAGGATTGAGTGGACAAAGATTGATGGTGAGGAGGAATTAAATAATGGAGGAAAATTTAATGTGAAAACCCTTTTAGGATAAAACCCCACACTCCAAAGGCCACCCAATATATTATTTAAAAATCATGAAGATTACAATATACTTGTAGAGAAAGCTTCTCATTGGAGTCTCACCAACCAAAGATCTAGAGGTAGCATGGTTGCTATCAAACTCTCAAAATACATCACAATGCATAGCCATAATACAATGCCCTCAAAAACTAGGGTTTTCTTTAAGGGAAAGACAAGCCATAAAATATCTGCTATGAGATCTAAAACCTAATGATGAATGGTTCATATTTATAATAATAAAATATACACAAAATGTGGTTTTGAGGGACACTGACCACAAACCCCCATCAGGGCTCATGGCCCTCAGACCCCCCATCGAGGGGATAAGCCCCTAGAACTCTATAGGGGGTACCCCCTAGACCCCCCCACACTCACCTATCAATAATTTTTTTTTTAATTGTAAGGTTGAGACACATCTTCTCAACAACATTGATGGGTCGAAAGTTTGACATTTTTGAAGGGTCATAATTTTTCAAGTCTAAAGTGAGATGTTGAAAATTAGTATTTTTAGAAATTTTCAAATCGTGTCAATTATTCTTTAGAAAAAATAAAAAAATAAATTTAAGGATAGTTAAATATAAATATACTATAGAAAATTATAAAGAGATATAGCCAACAAAAAAATTAATAGGAGAAGAATCCATAGGGGTTTCTTGCAATACCACCCAATTTATAGCACTTAGAAAATCCCAAACGTCAACCAAGACTCATATTACCCACAATTAACAAGGCTAGTTTATTATACCTAATAATCATGAATAATATAAAGGATCTATTAAGATTTATCTTGGGCCAAAGCAACCCAATCTAGAATAATCCAATACACACCTCTTCAAAAGCTTGTTTAACTAGATAGTCAACCACCTTATTCCATTCTCTAGGAATATGGACGAAATTTTGCAAGAATGAAAAGATTGAAGGTGTTGTAATTGATGTCAACTAGTCAATTGGTTATCAACTATGTGCAAGTGTTGAGTGGTTGCTTCAGTTTCTACTCTAGATTTGCTCCTATGTTTGTATGGTTCATATATGTTGATCATGGTTGTTGGAAGATGCTATATCCTAATTTTTAGCCATTGATTAATTGTACAACACGAGTTATGTTCACCAGTTGTGAACTATGATTTTTTTTGTTTCTAGTTGAGGTCCAAGAGGAATGTTGTTGGTTCGGATTTCTCTTTGATGAAGTATTATGACTTGCGGTTCTAGAGTTGAGTTGCCTTGATTGTATTGAAGATAATTTTAGCATTTGGAAAGTTCGTGCTTAATGGTTCTATGTGTTTTACACTGGATTGGTTGACCTTTTGTTGAACACTACTTTCAAAGTTGATGAAGCATGTTGGATCTACTTGGGTCCCTATGAAGCATGTGTTTGGGTCTTCCTCATTCTAATTCTACCCTAGGATGTTTTGGTGCTGACCTAATTTGAATTTGAATTTGGATGACCAAATTTGGATATGTTTCAAATTTGAAGATGGTATAAATATAGGATGAGTTAGTGGTGAAAAATACACAAGAGTGAATAAGAATGATAAGCGAAAAGAAAAAGAGTAGATTGGTGTGACATTGATGCTATCTAGTGAGTGTGTGTTATGCGTGTGTGGTAGATCAGTACTAAGCCTAAATGTTGAGTTTCCAAATGCAGTGAGTAGAAGGTGAACTCTATAATTCATGCATGTCTATGAATTATTTTGGTGGAATCCTTTGTTGCATTGATATTGTCTTCTCTTTGTAACAAGTATTCTTTGTCTTCTTTGTATCTCTATGGCAGTGAGCCCTCCAAGTTGATAGCCCTATTGGACAGCGAGTCCTTGTTTTGGCAGTGAGCCTTATTTCTCAGGTAGTGAGCCTATTGTAATTAGTTTTGATATTATATATAGTATGAGTTAATCATCATTGTGGTTTTCCCCCTTATAGGGTTTTCCACGTAAATCTGGTGTTTTTGTGTTTATGAGTTGGATTTAAGTTTTTGCATTGGAATTTGATGATTAATCATTTAAGAAATGTTAATAATTAGTTCCGGTGATTGAATCAAAATATTAAATATGTGACAATTGATTCATCCCCCCCTCAGTTGTCCTATTCAACAATTGGTATCAGAGATTGGTTCCTTGGTGAAAAGCTTAACTGCTTGAGGAAGGTCCAAGATAGCTAGCAAGATGATTTATGATTATCCAAGGTTCGATGGAACTAACTATGCTATTTGAAAAATATTGATGGAAGAATATCTGGAGTATTGTGGATATGATGTGGAGAAATCTTACAAAAATCCTTACACTCCTGCTAATGGTCTGAGTATGCCTGAAGAAATCAAAGCACATGAAGTGAACAATAAGGTGAAGCACATCTTGAAGAATAGTCTGGTACATTTTGAGTTGATTAAAGTTCAGAACTTGAAGACTGCTAAGGAAGTCTGGGATGCTTTGGACAGAGTGCATGAAGGTGATGAAGGAGTTAAAGAGGTGAAATTACAAAATTTGGAGATACAGTTTGAGCTTCTACATATGTCTAAAGATGAGAATGTTAAAGCTTATGTACAAAGATTAGATGAGATAGTGGCTAGAATGAGAGGACTTGGCACTAGTATAGATGAAACCAGGATTGTAAAGAAGATTCTCATAACTCTTCTTGATCCTTACAATGAGAAGGTGTGTGCTATTGAGTAGAGTATAGATTATAAGACTTGCACTAAAGATCTGTTATTGGGATTTTTGGCATCTTATGAGATGAGGAAGCCGAATCTAAGGAATGGATGCAAATTAGATACTGCTTTTAAGGATACAAAAGCTGAAGATGCTGATGAAGAAGAATTTGATGAAATAGATGCTAACTTTGAAATAATAATGAGTAAAGGCTCTGAGAAGTATGAAGGTAAGTTACCCTTTAAGTGCTTTAGTTGTGAAAAATAGGTCATTATGCTGTAACATGTCCAAAAAGAGCTAAAAAGAATAAATAAAGATATGAGAAAGAAAAGAAAGGAAAGAAGATTAACATATCATATTATGTGAATGATAATGCTAGCATATCTAATGAAGATTCTGAATATGAAGATCCTGATGACAATGAATGTTTTTTCTTGGAAATTAAGGATGAACCTACTTCTGATAATTCTAAAAAATATGTAAAGGAAATCCCTTCGGAGAAGGAGAAAAATGAAGGTACGGTTATCTCTTCTCTACATGCTAAAAAATAAAAGAATTATTGGGTAGTTGATAGTGGTTATTCACATCACATGACTGGTGATAAAAGTAAGTTTTTTAAGCTTGAAAAATATGATGGAGGCTTGGTTATGTTTGGAGATGATACTAGCACTAAAATATGTGGGATAGGTTCAGTAATTTTTTATGGAAAGCATCATACTGATGATGTCTACTATGTTAAGGGTTTAAGTCATAATCTCTTGAGTGTTGGTCAAATGTGCAGGAAAAGATATGATCTTGTGTTTAAGGATGAGATATGTGAGATTTGGAAAGGATTCAAAACATTGATTACTATAGGAAAGAAATATAAAGGATATATCTATCAAATTAAGGGTACTAATGGACGATGTTTTATGACTCAGATTAATGACAATTGGTTATGGAATTAAAGAATTTGTCACATTAATTTGTATAACTTGGGAAGGATTAGTGTTATTCAGGCTATGGGAGATTTACCAAGAATTACAAAGCCTATTAATGCTATGTGCAAAAATTGTCAGTTTGGAAAGCAAGCAATAAATCATTACAGATCAAAGGAACAATCTACTACCAAACTATTGGATTTAGTTCATATAGATCTCTATGGTCCTACAAGAGTGAGAAGTATGCTTGGTGATAGGTACTTTATTCTTTTAATTGATAATTATTCTAGATATATATGGGTTACATTTCTTGGAGAGAAATCAGATGCATTAGATAGATTCAAGACATTCAAAGCTATGGTTGAAAATGAAGTAAACTTGAAGATAAAATTCTTAAGGTTTGACAGAGGTGGAGAATTCACCTCCCATGGGTTTAATATGTTTTGTGAAGTGCATGGAATAAAGAGATAGTTATCTACCCTAAGAACTCCTTAGCATAATGGAGTTGTTGAAAGGAAAAACAAAATAGTTCAAGAGGCTGCTAGATAAATGATTGCTAAGGCTAGTTTACCGGAAGTTTATTGGTAAGAAGTTTTTCATATTGGTATTTATGTATTTAATCAAGTTCAAGTGAGAGAAAATAGTACAAAGAATCCCTATAAGCTATGGCATGGAAGAATTCCTACAGTTAAGTATTTCAAGTAGTTCAGAAGCAAATTTTATACTAGAAGAGATGAAGAAACCTTGGGAAAGTTTAATGCAAGAAGTGATGAAGGAATTTTTCTTGGATATTCTAGAAATAGCAAGGAATACAAATGTTTCAATAAAATACTAAGAAAGATCATAGAGAGTGCAAATGTTAAGGTTGATGAGACAATGAGGAATTCCATTGACATTTATGGATATGTATTTGATGAACTTGATTGTGTAAGAATAGAAGAGATTGAAGAATAGGAAAAGGATGAGAAAGAGATGAAGAATTCTCGGTGATGTCTCCTAAGACACCTAGATATGGACAGAAGAATCATTTAGAAAGTCAAATTGTTGGTGACAAGACAAAAGGTATATTAATTAGAAGCAAAGTTGCTACTGAAGTGAATCTATGCTTACTTTTTGAGATTGAACCAAAGACTATAAGTGAAGCTTGTAAAGATGAACATTGGATGGAAGCCATGAAAGAAGAACTTATGCAGATTGAGAAGAATCAAACTTGGGAATTGGTCCCAAGACTAGTAGATAAAAACATCATTGGATCGAAGTGGGTGTTCAAAAATAAGTTGAATGAGAATGGAGAAGTTGTTAGAAACAAAGCAAGGGTTGCGTGTAAAGGTTACTCACAAGTAGAAGTAATAGATTTTTTAGGAAAAATTTTCCCCTGTAGCAAGAATGGAAGCTATAAGGATATTTCTAGCATTTACTACTCATAAATATTTTAAGGTTTATTAGATGTCTGTCAAGTCAACATTTTTGAATGGTGAGCTAGAAGAAGAAGTCTACATGGAACAATTAGAAGGATTTCATTTGAAAGGCCAACCGGATATGGTGTGAATATTGAAGAAAGATTTATATGGATTGAAGCAAGCTCCTAGAGCTTGGTATGAAAGGTTAGATAGGTACTTGATTTAACAAGGTTTCAAAAAAGGTACGACAAATAGTAATCTATATTTTAAGATTGAAAATGACAAAATATTGATTGTAGTTATGTATGTTGATGACATTATCTTTGGAGGAAATGAAAATATGTACAAGATGTTTGTGAAATAAATGCATAAATAATTTTAAATGTATATGTTTGGAGAGATGAATTTATTTCTTGGGCTACAAATTAATCAAAAGAAGAAAGAAATTTTCATTTCATAGAATAAGAATGTGAGAGAGATGTTGAAATTTTTTTGGATGGATGGTTCCAAACCGGTATGCACTCCTATGGTGACTGGTTGCAAATTAGGTAAAGAGGATGATTCACCTAAGGCTGATCATAGCAAGTATAGATCTATGATTGGTGGACTATTATATTTGACTGCTACTAGACTGAATATTATGCATGTTGTTTGTCTTGTGGTTATATTTCAAGAAGACCATAAGGAAACACATGTTTCTATTAAAAGAATTTTTAGATACTTGAATTGCACTCCAGATTATGGACTATGGTATCCTAAAGATACTGAGTTTACTTTAAGTGCCTATACAAATGTAGATTGGGATGGATGTGTAGATGAAAGAAAGAGTACAAGTGTTGGTGCATTCTTTCCTGGATGCAGATTAGTGGCATGGTTGAGCAAAAAAAAAGATTGAGTCTCCTTGTCTAATCTTGAAGCTAAGTATATTGTATTTGCATCTTGCTATACACAAGTTCTATAGATGAAACAAAAATTGAAAGATATCACAGTGGTGTATGATGATACTATATCTATTTTCTATGATAATGCAAGTATAATTAACATTTCAAAGAATCTTGTGATGCACTCGAGGACGAAGCATTTATCTATCAGATATCATTTCTTGAGAGAGAAGGTCATGGAGAATGAAGTAAAGCTTGAGTATGTTCCAACGAAGGATCAGGTGGCTGATATTTTCACGAAGGCTCTTCCTAAAGCTACTTTTGGGTATCTCCGAGAGAAGTTAGGGGTCGTTGCCCCTCCTTTCTTGAACTAGATTCATATAGAGATGCATCATTCTAGTGGATCTATGGATCTATATTTCTTCTGGACTGATGTCTTGGTGGCTGCCTCTGAAGGGAGCAAGTAGTGTCAGTTTTTGTCATTGTGAGTATTCTATTTTTCATGACAAAGGAGAAATCAATGTAAACTATCTTTTTCCTTTTCCATTGATGTCAAAGGGGGAGATGAAGCATGTGAAAAAATATTAAAAATAAAAAAATAAAAAGGAGAGGAAGCATGTGAAGAAAAGGAGGAAGAATACAAAATATTACCTACTAAGGGGGAGAAACAAAAAGAAAAATCTTGAGAAGTGTAATCAGAGTTGTATGTTGTATTTGATGGTTTTTCACATCTTGTGTTTCCATCAATGACAAAGGGGGATATTGTTACAAGAATGGAAATATTGAAGGTAATTTCATTGATTTCAACTGGTCAATTGGTTATCAATTGGTTGTTGTCATTAGTATCATGGATACAGGTTGTTGGTATTATATATCGAGGATATTGAGAAAATCGTAATGAAGAAATGTTGCAAGTATTGAGCAGTTGCTCTGGTTTCTGCTTTGAATTTTCTCCTATTATTGTATGGTTCAGATATGTTGATCATGGTTATTGGAAGATGCTATATCCATATTTTTAGTTGATTCATTGCACAGTGTGAGTTATGTTCACCAGTTGTGAACTATGGTTTTATGTGTTTCTGGTTGAGGTCTAGGAGGAATGTTGTTGGTCCAAATTTCTCTTTGATGAATTATTATAACTTTTAGTTCTAAATTTGAGTTGCCTTGATTATATTGAAGATAATTTAACCATCTGGAAGGTTTGTGCTTAATGGTTCTATGTGTTTAACACTAGTTTGGTTGACCTTGTGTTGAACACTACATTTGAAGTTGATGAAGTGTGTTGGATCTACTTGGGTCCCTATGAAGTGTGTGTTTGGGTCACCCTCATTCTAATTCCACCCTAGGATGTTTTGGCATTGACCTATTTTGAATTTGAATTTGGATGACCGACTTTGGATATGTTTCAAAGTTGAAGATGGTATAAATATCAGATGGTTAGTGGTGAAAAATATACAAGAGTGAAGAAGAATGATAAGCGAAAATAAAAAGAGTAGATTGGTGTGAAATTGATGCTATCTAGTGAGTGTGTGTGTTGTGTGTGTGGAAGATCAGTGCTAAGCCTAAATACTAAGTTTTCATATTCAGTGAGTAGAAGATGAACTCTATCATTCATGCATGTTTGCAAATGATTGTGGTGGAATCCTTTGTTGCATTGAGATTTTCTTCTTTGTATAACAAGTCTTTTTTATCTTCTTTGTATCTCTATGGTAGTGAGCCCTCCAATTTGATAGCCCTGTTGGAAAGTGATTCCTTGTTTTGGCAGTGAGCCTTATTTCTCAGGTAGTGAGCCTCTTGTAATATTTTTTGATATTCTCTATAGTGTGAGTTAATCTTCACCGTGGTTTTTCCCTTATAAGGTTTTGAATGTCAATTTGGTGTTATTGTGTTTATGAGTTAGATTTAAGTTTCTGCATTGGCATTTGATGATTAATCATTTAAGCAATGTTAAGAATTAGTTCCAGATATTGAATGAAAAGATTAAATCTATGAAAATCGATTCAGCCCCTCACCTCTTAGTTGTCCTATCCAAAACCAAAAATATTCCATCATATTTTATGGAAAAATGAAGAATATTCGTAGCCACTAAATCCAACCTCTAGGAGGACTCTTGAAAATTTACTTTTTTCAATAAACTAAAATCATAGAATCAATTTCACATATAACCTTCCTCTATATTAATGCACAAGCTCTCTCCAATGTGATAAGAATGCACCAAGGCCCCATTTGATTATTAGAGTTCAAAAATATATTAACTAAGAAATGAACCAAGACTTTATTGTCATATCCAACTCTACCAATCCCAATAGCACTTGAGTTTCCTTGAGTAGAGCCATCAATATTAATTCTTAAAATTCACACTAGGAGAGATCACTTACTTGACCCTTTCACCTTCCTAGTGTAATAATCTCTATGGCCAAGTTGAGCCTATGAGGAAAAGGAAAGGGGACACTCCAAGAGGTTTAGTAATCACACATAAGAAGTAAGAGGTTCATCAATATGAAATTTAGCCTCAATAGTCTCTTTGATCATACATCTAATCTTATACTAAAATAGCATGACTATAATTCAATGCTCTTGGAAGATTATATAGTTTCTCTCCAACAAAATATGCCAAAGAATAGAAGAAGGACCAATATCCCACACAAGAAAAAAGGAAGGATGATAATTCTAGGGGATAACCCATACAAGCCCAAAAATCAAGAATGGAGGTAGCATGAATAAAATATACATTGTAGATATTCCATCATAAGCTCCATATCTCCATGGAGAAGGGATATTGAAAGTAAATTTTATTATTACATTATTCATTACCACAAGGAACACAAATGGAAGGGACACATCAAGAAACCTATTTTTTAATGTGTTTCTAGGTGGGGAACTTGTTTTGACTTAATAAGCACATAAAAAATTTCACTTATTCCAAACACATGTATTCCAAATTCCTATTAATATTTCCAAGAAAAAGAATTATTTTCCTTATTAGTTATCTAGAAGATCCCTTCATTGATAAGAAAAGCCCCCTTTTTAATAATATTCCTAATGGATTTCCCAATCAATTGCATCTATGAAATTTCCCCATTGGACATTCCTCCTGTAATTTCATAAAATTGTACCCCTTGCAATTTCACATAAATTTTTTGTATCCACTTTGGTGTCCACTCCTTTAGCATTTGTGTAGGTTCACTTTAGCCCCTGCATCAACATTTTCCCTCTCAGGATGCTTGGGACCCCTTTTTAAGCAGCTAACCTTGTGCGTCAACTTTACCTCAACCCTTATTATTTTTCTATTCTCATCATTTTGTAGCGTGATGTTTTTTGGAAATTATCCACCATGCAGACATTTGCATGTTGTGCTAGTGCCCTTTGATAATTTGACATTCAAATGACTTCTTGTAAGTGCCCCCCCACTTGTTAGCTACTTTTGTCAGTGGTAACGTCCTAGGATGCCTTGTAATGGATCGGGAAGCTTCTTTTTCCTCCTCTTTTCTCTTTAAAAGATATCCTTTCAATCCATTTGGCCTTCTTCTTGATATCTCCCTCTTGGAAATACTCTCTTTTCTCTTATTCTGTTGCTTGTTACAACCTCAAGCTCTCAAGTTCTTACAATGCTCTTTACAACTCTCTCTATCTATCTCCTTGGGTCCCTCAAGCCTTACAGGTGATATATTTTTATCTTGTATCTTTGAGCATCTTGGGATTCCTCACATCCCCTCTCTAAGAATTTTTATATTTCATCTATCTATTTATCTTGTGATACGGGTTCCCCTCCTTGAGTGGGTATTTCTTTTATCACTTCGTATCTCTATCTATGTGGCTATCCGTGGAGGTAGGAACACTGAAATGGGGGTTTGATTACGACAAGTCACTAAATAGCCCCAACATTTTTCCCTTGATCTTATGTGTGTAGGTGTTCGAGATATCTACTTGTTGGAGGCTTCATCACTTGGGTTGTTGTGAGCATCTTTTGTCTCTTATCCTCTTTAACTTTATCATTTATTTTACCTTATTCCAGTTCTATTAATTTCTATTACTTTCCCGCATTTTGAAAGTTCTTAGTAATTAGATCGTTAGTAGTCACTTTGCTATTTTTTGTGATATTCTCAATTTTTGGTTTGTACGAGATGCCAGCACACCTCTAGGATTCCAATGCACCATGCTCTCATCCTTGTTTTGTGCTACTATCCTTTGGCCAAGAATTTCTTAGTCTATCTAGAAAACCTCTGCGACCTACTCTTTCTGGTCTTGTAACTCTTTCTCTATTCCTTGAGGTAGTTTAGGGTAGTTCTGTCCCTGTGATTATCTTGAGAATAAAGAGACTTGTGAGTAGTGAACCCTCCTTCTCTACATTTTGGTGAACCCAATTTATTTCTATCATAGTGATGCTTTGGACTTTGGCCGACTTATTTATACATTGTTTATTATATTTAACTTATTACTTTCAAAATGAATTTAATATCCTCTTTTATTAGTTTAGTTTCTAACTTGATTCAAAGCATTAATTATGTTCCATTCCATGCATGTGATGGTGAGTTGGATTTACCCATGTGACTTGGTAGCTTTGATCCTTCTTATGAAATTCCTTATGTTTCAGAAGATATTTTGTTGCAAGAATATGAAATAATTGATAATTTTCTTAACATTAATCTACCTTCTCTTCATTCCAACGCACTCTCTTCTAGAGATGATGCATTAGTGAATGCTAAATCTTGTCTCTATTCCAATGCACTCTCTTCTAGAGATGATGCATTAGCGAATGATGAATCTCCTCTCACATTAGATCCTTTAAGGATGGATGTTGAGCATATTTCTTCAAATGATTCCTCTATAATTTGTAAGGAATATGTAAATATCATCTATGTCTTTGTTTATCCTCAAAGGCCTGAGATATCGGTCATTTATTTGACTCTAGCTAGTCCTTCTCCTAAAAGGATTTTTTTGATTAATGGTGTTCCATTTAACATTGATTCTCTCGATCTTTCTAAGGCTCTCTCTTATAGAGTGGTAGCCCATACTTATAAGACTCGAAGGAATAAACAAAATTTTAATCAACCTACTTCTTTACCATCTTCTCAACCAAGTCTTCCTTCAACACCTAAACCTACGACTAAAGCACCTGTAGAATATGATCTTTTCGAGCAACTTTGTGTTACTCCAACTAAGATCTCACTTTGGGATTTTCTTTAGACTACTTTGGTTTATCAAGGTATGCTTCAGGAAGCCTTGTAGAAGATCCTCTTTCCAACCTCTACTAAGTTGATGGATGTTAATGTGTTGATGGCTCATATTTGTGCAAATTCTCTGAATATCACATTCTATCTATAGGAACTCCCACCTCAGAAAGTATAGAAGCATGCAGACCCTCTAATGATCATAGTTAATGTTAATAGTATTGGTATGAGACATACCCTCATTGATACTGGTTCAACCCCCAATGTATGTCGTATAGATATACTACCTAATATTAAATTTAATTCTTCTTCCTTAGCTTCCTTGTCTTTATACATTCTTGGATTTGATAATGCTAGTCAACAAGTCCTAGGCACGATAATCTTTCCTTTGTTGTTAGGCCCCATTACCTTACCCACCTTGGTTCATGTGATGCCTGACCTCTTACCTTATAATATTCTCTTGGGGAGACCCTCAATTCATGCTATGGGAATTGTGACTTCTAATTTACATCATTCTCTAAAGTTTGTGGCAAACAATCAAGTGGTCACAGTCAAGGCTAACCCTGAAGCTATTCACCTTTGTGAATTGGAAGTTGTTGGTTAGGCTTCAGTCATTTCCACTCTTAAGAATTGTTTTTCATCACTTACCTCTGATGTGACAACATGTTCCTCAGTGGTACCATCTACAAAGATTATCCTCAAAGTGAATATCTATAAGAATGAACAAAATAAAGCAAAATTTTTGAAGTCTTCCCCCTCTATCTCTTCTTTTGAATCCAATGCATTTCTTGGTGATGATTGGGGATCCTTAGAATTCTCTAAATTCTTCATTGGAGAATACAAAGTGAATCTCGTTCATCTTAAACTTTTGATAACCTTGAACACCTCTATTAAGGAGATTGATTAGACTCCCATTGAGAAGGAAAGTTGTGATCCTATTTAGGAAACTAATCATTCCCCTACTGAGGAGGATAATCTCACTCCCATTAAGGAGGTTAATGTTTGTGAATCAAATAAGGAAGATGGTTGTGGCCTTATAGATTCATTTGAATTCTATTGGTCGAATGATGATCTCTACATAGAACCACCATCTTCTAAAGCTTTACAAATGTTCTATGGTCCTAGTTATGGGCTTGTTTCTAGATATGGCTATGGATGTAAAGATTGTGGGCATAATGAACAAGGCATTCAAGTCCCTATAGAATGTGTACCTTGTAAGAATAATTTGGGGATTGGTTTCCTAAATGAACAATCTAAAGGGAAACCATGGCTGAATGTTGACATGATTTCTGCTCAACCTCATTCTCTCAGAATGATTCATCTGCCATTATCTGCTATCTTCATGTCTTCTTCTTTTTGAGAAGTCAAGCTTTTCGCTGCAAGAGAAAGGGTTGCTTCCTACTCCTCATTCTTTCTCTAAACAAGAGCATGTTTTGTTGAGGCTTCTAAAATCCCACTTGATTACTCTTCCTCCTCATACACATAAGAAATTTCATAAGCATGATAAAGAAAAACATTCTTTTTGTGTATACTGTTGTGCAATTTTCACACACACACCTCACCAGAGGCAGGGACTCTCTTTTCCTTTTTTGGTTTTCTTGTTTTCCTTAGGGTCTTGACCTTTTCCCCTTAAGGGATATGTCCCCTGGTCTTGTCCTTGTCTCACCTAGGTATTTATGGTTATATCTGCGCTCAAGGTGTCTTATTGCAATGTTATGATGGCATGCTTGCTCTTTGAAAGATAACCTCAATCCAAAATTCCATCTGTGAGGAAAAAATTCTAAGTTAGGGAGAATTTTGATTAATCCAAGGTACCTCAGATTAGCCGAACTTCAGTCCGGCTGGAAGTTCTAAGCTCCCTTGAAATTTTTGAGTCCAAGGTCATGTCAGAATCCTGAGCTTTTCAAAAGGTTGCTTCATGCATTTATTGCGCATACCATTGGATGTTTAAATGTGAGAAGGGAATATAATTAATATCAATGAGTATTTTTTTGTCATTTTGATATTTGAGAGCCTCTAAACTTGAAAGAGATCACCCCCATCTTGCATTTCAGTTGAGATCCAAAGTGAAGGTTATGCTTTCCATGTCATCTCCATAGGATTATCGAGGGTCTCCACTGCATCGTTTCCTCTTGCGCACCACCTAAAGGTTGGATTTTGGGTCTTTCTCTATGGATTTTGATGCATGTTATGATTGATTTTTAATTTCTTGTTGTTTGAGTGTTAATTATCGAGTTGGGGGTTTTATTTTGCTTTGTTTGTTTCTTTTCCCTCAAGGGTTTATATTCTTTAAAGATATATTTCAAAAGTATTTGTTATGGATTTCAATTTGAATTGATTGAGGTGATTAGATATGTTGAGAAACTTTGAGATTTATCCTTGTGTTTTCATGAATGAAATTGAGATTTGAGAGTGTAGCCATGTTTTAAGATTTGAAACCCTAGTTTTATGAAGCCCTAGATGGAGATTGAAATGAGATGAATGAATTGAACAAGATTAAGTGGGATCTTATGAAAATGAGTAATTGTAAGTGTGTGATTTAAAGCGTCAGGAGGAATGAACATGAATCCAACAATAAAAATGATCATAATTTATCTTTTAAAAATGAAATGAGTCGAGCACTTTGAGTTTCGAGCCCAAGCAAAAACTTGGAAATTCTGAGGTAGGTCAAATTTTCTGAGCCTTAATCTGCTCAAAAAATATGAGCCCCCTCGGATTTTCCAGATCCTTTGCATGACCTAAATCCCAAAGTCGAAAATAGTAAAGCCCTTAACACTCAGAATATTTTGATCTTAAATCACGTTCGGTGATTCCGAGCTAGCTCAGATTCATTGAATCCTAGTCCAGTCAGAGAATTCAAGCTCCTAAGAAATACCTGAACCTCATCAACCTTCAACTATCTGATGCATGTGATGAATTGAGCCTTGGTGAAATGATGTACGATGAAATATCAAAGTGATTAATACTTGTTTATGCTTAATTATGCCAAAGAATTCCATTTCACAAGGTTATGTCATAATTACAAGTCAAAATGAGCACAATCGGCTAATCTCGGGGAATCTGAGCTCCCTCGGATTACCCAAGCTCGAGTCTAGCCAAAAATTCTGAGCTCCTCAAATTTTCTGACCTTTCTCTATTTGCTTTAAATTTCAAACATCAATGACAATTGAGGTTGCATATGAGGTTACAAGGTCTTTATCATTGGATATTGATTGATTTGAATGAGATTTACTTGCATGTCTTTGTATAATCTGATAGTGAGATCTTGTGGAATGAATTGTTTGCTTTACTTTACCATTCAAGGCTCATATTGATATTACAATTTGCATTCAATGAGGTCATTTGGCATGTGTTGAAAAATCTTATTGAGAGAATGATATGTATTAATAAGTTGTGTTATTATATGAATTTGGGTGATTATGGTTTTTTCTAACAGATGCAGGGAAGATTGAGCCCTGAAAAGACATCCAAATCAAAGGCTAATCTAGTACAAGAGGAGGTGAGAAGGGTTGAAAGGATGAAGTATGATTTCAAGGGAATATGGCCAGAGTCCAAGAATGCTTCTACCTAGTCAAAGATTGCAGACACAAATATGAGGCACATGGACTATGATGATTTTCAATAGAGGATGTATGGCAATGCACCTAATCAACTTTCTCAAATTCTCACTCACACTGGTTTGGATCAAGTAGGAGGGTTCTCTCCAACACAATTATGCCCTGAGCTAGTTTTGGAATGTGCAAGGCATTATGACTCCAAACCAAGGATTATAATTGGACCACAACGAAGAGTCATGGAAAATATTACTGAGGAGTCTATTGCAAAAGTGTTCAATATTGCTTCACATTATAAGCTTATTGATAAGTTTAATATTGGGGAAGCAATAAAGTTCTATGATGAAGACCCCAACAGAGCTATCATGAACAACTCTTGGATATTGAAGCCCAAACCACACTATTCTAAGCTTCCTAAACAATTGAATAGGAGTGATTTCACGATGGAGTATCATGATGTTATCACTCTCTTGGGCAGGGTAATGGGAGTAGAAGAGGCTCACATTTTTCACAATTGGATGTTCTACCCCATCACACAAATTATAGCTAGGAAGCATTATCACTGGGCCAAAATCATAAGAAAAAACTTAGATGTCCAATTGAGGAGTGAACAAGAGACCAATAGATTCACAATGACTTCATATCTTGTATACATGTTGGCAAGAAAAACCAAATATAAGGGTCTTAGTTGCAAAGTAACAATGGGAAAAGAGAGGATATGGGACATATATCCACAATTACAACATAAAACAACCAATTACAGTAGAGAAAATGATGCATTTTTCATGTACATTCCCAGGTTGTTGCAGGATGCTCTCCATGTTAGAGTCTCTGCTAATGCAATGGATTTGATTAAGTAATATGGGAAATGGTTTATTTAGTTCCAAAGATTCACATACATCTGGATACAAGGATCTCCTACTGTCCCACTTAGTCTGCCCAGATATCCAACTACAAGGCTTATATTATTGGAGATGACCAGGAAAATAATGGCATTTGAGGCAATTTTACAAAAGGATCTGCATAAGAAGGGGCTAGGGGCAGAATTCCAACTAAGAATTGGAACTCTAGAAGCCTGCCCATCTATCTAAAGTTCTCAATACTCAAAGAAAGAAATGACACAATTTGAATTATACTCTCATACCAATAGGGATAACTTTGATCCGTATGGCAAGGCACAAAAACAGCCCAATAGAGAATTTAGACACAAAGATCACATTGAGGACTATTGGGCCAACTATAGAGATGAATTTGATGTTAATAGGAGAATATTTTCTAGGATACCTCTAAATCTAATAAGGCTATACAAGGTGGTGGAAGTGCTTGATCAAGTGCAAGATGATGAGGTGAACCTAGTTCAACACCATGATTATGAGTCCTACAGGGGCATGCCCTTGCCTCTAGTGAACTGGTCAAAGGAAGAGGAAACTGATTTGGATCAGATAATTGAGCTAGCAAAGAAATATTCAAGGTTATGGGTAAAGCATAAGGTGTTGAAGTGGAAGCTGATGACACCAAATTCACATATGACTTGATGGGAGATTTAGAATCCCAATTTGATGAAGAGGTTGAAGTTGATAAAGGTGATGAAACTATTGAGACTCATGATGAGAATGTTCAAGAGGAAGAAAGGCCTCTAACTTTGAAAAGAAAGAAAACGAGCTAGACTCAAGTCAAATAGACTAAGAAAAAATTTTCGTAAAAAAAGAAGGCTTCCAAGGTTGGTACTACTACTGAAGAGGGAGAGGCCTCACAACCTGTGAAGAAAAGGAAACTAGTTATAGAAGGCCAAAAGGTGAACAAAGCAAGAAAGGGAAACACTTCTATTGATGCCCCCTCCCCAGTCAAGGCTATTGATGTGGAAAGCTTAGGGAAAAATCCACAAGTGTATGTTAGGAGAAATTCTCCTAAGCATAAGACATCCCCAGTGATCTAAAAAAAGATTACAGAAAAGGGAGTGTAGATTGAAGAGGCACCTACTGATAGTAGTGCCATGAGAGTAGTTCCAGGAAATAATTTTCTCCCATTTCTTCTCCTCCTCATAATGTTTAAGTCTCAGAAGAAGTAGTCCATGAGAAGGGAAACATATCAAATGATCCAGAGGGGCATGAATTTGAAGATAAGGAGATTTATACCCCTAAGAGTGGAGAATGGAGAAAGTTTGTACAAGAAATTGGACAATCTACCTCTGGGGCACAAAGTAAGAACATGGAATTAGAGGTAACTCGGGAAAGGCTATCCAAGTCCCCAGAGAAAAAAAATGATTAATGAACTTGAGGACCATCCTGAGACAAAGAATAATATGGAGGAGGTTGCAGACAACCCACATCAAGATAAAGATAAGCAAGAACCCCCTTCTACAGAATTGAATACAAAGCAACCACTGTCCCAGAATGGTTGGAGAAAAGGCTTAGCAAAAGGACAATGATTATTCAAGAAGAATCTCCAAGTTGGGATAAGTTGTTAGAACAATGGGGACAACCTAAGCAAAGGAAAAGAGCTAGAACCATATCAAAGTTTTCAAGAGATGAGTTTAATAATAGGGTTGTTCACATAGTTGTCCTTGCTAGAAAGAAGTTCAAGGATGAGGTGAGGCTAGCTTATTACAAAGTGAAAACTATTAATTTGGGCCCATCTACCAAAGAGCAAGAGAAGGAAGAATTTCAAGAATGCTCCGAAGCCATTCTACGAAGGCTTGATAAAGAAACAGAGGAAAAAGAGAAGCTTCAAAAGCAACTAAGTAATGTCTACAAATATGGTCAACATCTAATGAAGCCCTTACAAATTGCTACTGATGGTAGTTCTTCAATCCTTGAAGGGATATTGCCCAAAGAGGTTGTGTTAGAAATAGAGAAGTTGAAATCTTTGGTGCACAATACTCATGAATGGCTTCAAGAAGTTAGCAAAAGGGGTGATGAATCAATTGAATAGATCTTTGGATTTCATTCTAAGGCTGTTGGATTTCTTGAAGAAACCTCTCAATTCATTGTAGATTGTAACAAGGTCGATGATACAACTGTGGAAGAGTTGAAAAAGATCCTACAGGTACCTAAAGAAGAGTTGGCTAAGATGAATCTTTTCACTTCTGATGATATTGCTAAGGTAATGGAATGGATTGAAGTATGGAATTATAAGAAAGAGCTCCTGTCTAAAGATTTAAAGAAGATAATGAAGGTGCAGGGGAAGATTAAGGAGATATATAATAGTTGCATTACTTTCCTCAAAATTGTGATTGGGAGAAGAAAGTTTGACCAAAAGAATATGAACATTGGTAGGTTACAGGCATGGTGGCATGAGATTTATGCTCCTTTTGATAGTGCACCAGTTGCAAAAGATCATCTAGATGATGCAACTATCTATATTTGAAAGTTGGATAAGTATCATGAGTTATAGGTAGAATGGGATAAAGCAATGCCTAGGTATGTTAATGAATTAAAAACCCATAAATTAAGAATTAAATTTATTCCTACTCTAGATGCAATAGATGTAAAGAAAATATTAGAAAAGGTTAAAGAGTTATCTAGCAGGATAGAGGCCAATAAAGAAGGATAAAATAGCCAACTGGCAGCCACCTAGGACAATGTGTTAGTCATGTGGGCTTTCTAGCTAGGGGGACAACCTAGGAGTTTGTGCCAGGTAGATAATGATTCTAGAAGGGTGTAGGCCAACCTAGAAATTGTTTTATGATAATTAAATGTAATTTTATTTTTATAGAACTCTCTAGGCTAACTTGTTTGGATGACCTACTATTGTAAACCCTAATTTTGGGCCGACCTAATGTAGTTTCTCTATAAAGTGAGGCCTCAGCTTCATTTGAAGGGGTTAGACATAATTGAAATTGTTAGAACTGAGCAAGGAGTTAGTATTTTCTAAGAGCAAGAACTAGAATATTGTGGATACATGAATTGTTGCAAATTTGGGTGATTCAATATAAGTAAAGACATTGTTCTTTGGTGCTCTTTCTTGTGTTGCTCACTTTGCATGGTTCTTGCTTTCCAGATATTTGAGGAATTTATTTGAATTTGTGGTTGCATGTTAAATTTTAGACTTTGATGTGATGCAATTGTGTTAATGATTTGATATTTAAGGTGTTTGAGCAATCCTTGGTCCATACTTTTAGAAAATTATTGATTGTAAGTTGTTGTGTAAAGTTAGCCTGGGCCTAAAAATTGTGTGTTGATTTCAATTGTGGGTATTGTATACACCTAAAAATGGTCACATCACAATAGTTTGGTAATTAATTAAATAGTTTTAAATATTTGATTAAATATCTGAACTCAATCTACGTATAAATAAATCTAAATAATTTATTTATATTGTTCATTCTTTCATTTCGATTAAATAAATAAGTTTATTTAATCACTTTTCTTATGCATTTCTTAATTAATTAAATAAATATTATGATTTATTTATTAATTATCATATAATCTTGGCTTGAATATTTTATTCAAATAAAGATTAAAGATTCTTCTCTTCTAAAATTCTTGTAAATTCCATTCACAATTCCATATTCCAAATATTTGATTAATTCTTCTAAAGTCTATTCACAATTAAATATTCCAAATATTTAATTAAATATTCTATAGTCCTAAAATCAAATATCAAACTCACATAAAATTAAATAAATTTATTTATTTAATTTGGATTATCAACAACAACCGTGAAACAACTTCAAAACAAAAAATTAATAAATTTCTCTGTTTCTGAGCAAAGTTGTTCCCGTGGGTTGAAGACAAACCTCCATTCTTCTCTCCAACCTCCCAACATCTTCCATCTTCCTCTCAACCTCTCCATCTCTCACCATTCAAATTTACCATAGAATCTCATAGCCATTGATCTTTGCCAGGCAGGCTCTTGCCTGTAAAAATCTATAAAAGGGATTGTCGGGTCTCTAAAAAAGATAGAAGCTTTCATAAAGGAAAACTATAGTCAATTATCCTTCCAGCATTCATAGCATAGCATAGCTTAGCATATTAGCAATCCATATCATGGCCTATCATCCTCATCTCATAGCTTCAATAGCGTCCATAATCCATAGCCCCTGTGCATATCCGTATATCAACATTTCACTCCACCAGCATATAGGATAGAGAAGTACTCTCCCTTTGCATACTCGTTTTGTAGGTTGTCATTCTGAGAAGCTTTGCTTACACAATCTAAGAGTAGTAGCTTCAAGAAAATCACTGGAGATAGAGGACAATGGAACAATTCTGAAGAAGCTTTGTTTGATCTCTTTGATTTCATTTTATTTAGCTTTCTTTAGTTTAATGTTGCATTGGTGTGTTTTTATTATCTTATTTTGATACTAACATTTCCCACACACATTCTTGGCACCCACCATGGGGCTCTTGCCCCAATTTTAACATATTTTTTGTAGATTTTTCTGACAGGTTACGGCTGGAAGAGCATATTAGCGCATTAAACACGCTTCAACGTAGTTCACACCCAGTTTAACACTCTTTAAACATCCTAGAGCACTATTCAGTCATCCTCCAATGCTCTTTAAGCATCCTATAGCGCTCTTTAAGCATCCTACAGTGCCCTTTCCACATCATGCAGCACCCTTTATTCATCCTGTAGCACCCATTAATGATTCAGTAGTGCTCTTGATGTCTATTTTAGCACATTTTTTTTATTTTCAGCATAGATTTTCTAAGTCTGCAATTGTAATCTGTAACTTAAGTAAGATTTGACTAGATCCAATGTGACCGTGGCCAATAAGAGCTTTAAAAGAATGAAGCAATCCTAGGATAGTCACTTAATTGGAATGAAACAATACTAGGATAGTCACTTAATTGGAATGAAGCAATCCTAGGATAGTCACTTCATTTTCTATTTTGGACTAAAAAGAACTCCATGTCTTTGTGAAGCAATATCTTCACCTAGCATAAAAAAAATTGTTTATTTTGGCTTAAAATTGAACTCTTGCTTGCTTTGATTAAATGATGATAGGCCTATGCTCTCCCCTTAACTGGGTGATCAAAATTCCAGACTCATCTATTTTATTTCATGCAATTTTAAGCTTTGATAAAACCTTTTAGAAGGCCTATCGTAGTGGGAAAAAGTACTCACCCTATGGGAATGACCTAAGTAGGAACAACTAAAGCCAATTTTTCCAACCCAATTTAATCAAATGTGGATGGTTGATGAAAATCCCATTCGACGGTAGTGTGCATTAATAACCATCCCCAAAGCCTTTGTTCTAAAGGTTGGGAGGTCTCTTGAGGGAGTCTATCATTTTCCGCACTGAATGAAAACCCTTACTACTAACTTAGTGTAGTATCCAACCGAAGTCAATTTTCGAACATCATAATAATCACAGTGCAGGGGAGGGAAGAATCTACCCCAAGATACTCACCATATAACTACCAAGGACTGTTTTCTCAGGGGATCCAGTATCCACTTTCACCACTCTGAGTACACGCCTGGAAAAGACAAAAACATGGGCGCCCCTTCGGGGGTGATATGGCTGTGTGAGTCGACGCAGTTCTAAGATGTGGGTTGTTGATTATTATGGTGACCTACCTGAGTACTAAGAGTGAGTCTACTTGAACTATCTATCATGTGTAAAACCTGTGAAAACAATTTTCAAAAAAAAAATTGATCATACACTTAATGTTTAGAATAGGACTTAAAAACAACTATTCTACAACTTGCTTGGTGTGTTTTCAAAACATTAATTCGGTAAAGATCATCCAAAACTCATGATTACATTGTTTTCTCTCATGTTAAGGGATTGGAAATCCACAACCTTTGTTAAGAAATCCATTCTCAAACGAATCAAAAAGCCAAAGAAACCACTTAGCTACAAGAAACTATTGAAGAAAAAATGATTCTTGTACCAAAGCCGAAAGGTTTTACTTAAACATAGAACCTTTAGCCATTGATATCATGACTGTGTTAGAGGTTTCACTGATGATTATGTTGTAGAACCATTATACTCACACACTTTCTTTCAAAGAAGAGCCCTTCCCAAAGGTACAACCATAGCCAGCGTAGTCATTTGTGTTATATTCCCCAACCTGCAATTGAATATTCTACTCGTCCAAATCAATTTCTACAATAGAGAACCCAATCACATTAGGCATTTATCAAAAATCCATCCTTTTACGAAGCTATGATCAAACTTCATAAAGTGCAAGATCATTATTTTCTTGATCTTTTGCTTGAATTCCTGCCAATAGGATTTTCATCCTTTCAATTAGGGAAAAACATGAGCTAAAGAATATAAATCTTTTAAAGTCATAGAATCTTCATTCTATCCTGACTTTCATATCCATCAAAAATTGCACTATTTCATTCTTTTGATCAAAAGTTAGTAGAATTTGGAGCAAAGCTTATGCCTGTTGTCATGAGATCTCGAAAACACATAGGAAAAGACAAAGGAGAAAGTACCACAAGCAAAATGGGTGATAATAGTGAGAAAGAAGAGAATTCACTTCATATTGAAGAATTAATAGAAGAAAATCTTCAAGAAGCATAGCAGGATCCCCAATTCCATACTCTTATGGAAAGGATTTTAGAACGTAACAAAGAAAGATATTTCCTTTCATTAGCTAATCAACGAGCTAAATTACATTCCGATTTTGATATAGAAGGGATTAAAGAGAATCTTGAAACTCCTAATGATTTTAGTGCCCTTACTCAACAGATAAAAGAATTACAAGGGAAAATAAAGGAAATGCAAGGGGGTGCAACAAAGAAGTATGTTTTGGATGACATATCTCCTTATCCATTTTATAGGAGTCTTCAAATGATCCCTTTTCCAAAACATTGTGAAATCCCTAAAATTTGATAGGTACAATGGAAAAACTGACCCCATTGAACATGTGAGGGATTTCCAAAATATGAGTCTAGAATTTGCTTATGAAGATACCTACTTAATGCAATTGTTTCCATGAATTTTGGGTGGAAAATCCATGGAGTGGCTTTCCAAGATCACTCCCCCCATCAAAACCTTTGAGGAGTTAATAAATTAGTTTATATCTCAATTCGCCTACAACATCCAACACCAGATAACCATGCTTGATCTTTGTAAAGTGAAACAAAAACTAGGGGAATCCTTCACTACATTTTTGCAAAGATGGAGAAGATTGTTTGCACGATATTCCCATCCTATTCCTGAAAAGGAAAAGATGGATATCTTCATCAATAGCCTAGATCAAGAATTAAGCTACAAGCTTAATCTTCATTGTCCTCCTAACTTTGAAAAATTGATTGAAAACACAATCACCATTGAAGGGGCCTTGGTCAAAAGAGGAGTGATAAAACTTGATAATCCAAGTTCATCCAACCATAACAACAATGATAAAACAAGGTTTTGGAACAAAACTAAAAATGTTGTCAATGATGGTATAGTGGATGCAAACAAACTATGAACGAGATCGTCTAGCTTCAACCTATCAAGTGCTCCACAAAACAACCAACAAGGAAATACGAACCAACAAGGAAACAAAAAACAACAAGGACAAAACTCCAATCAGGAAAGCATGACCGATCAAAATACCAAGGATAATCATGGTAATTTCAATAACAATCTTGGCAATACCCAAACATCAAATCCATCTAGACCTTCATTTTTTTCAAATCGACAAAATTTTACCACGTTGGGTCAATCTCTTGATTCTGCTCTTAAGGCGCTTCTTGATAATAAGGTTATCACCTTACCACCACAAAGAGATTATGAGACACGAGTCAAACCACCATCATGGAATGACTTGTATTATTGTAATTATCATCAATGTAAAGGTCATAGAACAAATAACTGTAATTATCATCAATGTAAAGGTCATAGTACAAGATTTAATTGACAATGGCACCATCAAAATTGAAGGACATCATACCAATGATGATCATCAAGCATTCAAAGATCTTTTACCAAACTATCAAAAGGGGGAAACATCAGATACCAAAGCAAAAATCATAAGTAATGTTGAAGACAACATAATCCGCCACATCTATGCAGATGATCAATGGGTTAATGTTATCAAAATCAAGGAAAAAAGAGAGTATCAATAGGTTAATGTGACTACGAGAGGACAAGAAAAAGTTGTCCTAAAAGGCAGTTCATCTAAGGAAGCTATTCGTCCTCCAAGTCATTATAATCTAGTTGATCAATTGAGAAAAACATCAGCTCAAATCTCCATCCTTGAACTTCTCAAAATATCCCCCATACACAAGAATATTTTGGAAGAAGCTCTTGTAAACACAACTGTCGACATAGATTTGGATGTAAACAAATTTCAAGCCATGGTGGGACATTTGTCTTCCCCCACTTGTCTTTCATTCTCCAAAAAAGTTGATGCCTCCATGACACATCCACATAATTCATCACTTTATCTTGAAGTCATGATCCATAAACACAGAATCAAACATGTCTTGATATATGGAGGAGCTGGTTTAAACTTTTGTACCTTAAAGCTTATACATGCCTTAGGAATATCAGAAAATTCCATTTATCCACGAAGGAAAATAACTATCAAGGCATATGATTATGAAGAAAGAGCTTCCAAAGGACTAATAATGCTACCTATTAGAGTGGGACCTGTTGTGAAAAATACATTTTGCCAGGTTCTAGATCGTGATCTTTCCTATAACATACTTTTGGTTCATCCATGGATTCATGATATGCAGGCAGTACCATCAACGTATCATGAATGTCTCAATTTTTTGTATGATGGACAAGAAATAACTATACAAGCTGACTACAATAGCACCCAAATTTGTTCAAATCTCTGAGCAACTCAAGATGCCTTTGTGCCACACAATAGGGAGGCTCTTATTATTTCTTCTTCCAATCTACAAGGCCAATTGCAAGAATTGACAAAGAATCTTGACACCAAGCTACATTTAAAAGACAAAGGAGTAGGTGAATATTCGCTATGCCTTTCTACTTTACCTCCTTCTCTGAGGTCACATGGTCAGCCAACCCTATCAAATCAAAAGATCGCAACAACCTCTACATCCCAAGCTTCTATGCCAATCACAAATTTTGATGGAAAATTCATTAAAGCTAACACCACTGAGGAAGAAGCCGAAGATAGGGACATCCTAAGTTGGCTATACAAAGATGAAGATGAATCTCTCTTGCACATCAAGTTACCTACCGAGCAATATGGAAAAGGGTATAGTATCATGCAAAGAATGGGCTATGAAGGAAATGGTCCTATAGGAAAAAGAAAAGAAGGAATCATTGAGCCAATTCAGCCTATTTCAATACATCCAAAAAATAAAACAAGACTTGGATATGGTAAAGATAGAAAAGAATCAACTTCATAGCAAGCATAGAAAACTCATGAAGGAGAATCAATTTCAGATAAACCCCATGAAGATGTCACTCTACAAAAATTTTATGGATCAGTTTTCCAATTGCAAAATGGTTCAGACACTGATTCTAATGAATATGAATGGGACACCATCTATAACGATGAATTTTGGAGAGACAAACAAGTTGATACCATACACAAATATGCACCCATTCTCATACAAGGAGAAAGCTCGGGAGCACAATCACTAGAATTTGAATCATGATATCACAATAACTCAAGTGAGGATGATTCAAATTTTAATGAGATTGATAATTGACAGGAAAATACCATCATAGACCTTGTCCATCATGAAAATGAGAACCATGTCATGACTTTGACAACTCAAGACTTTACCCAACCTAATGATCCCAGACCTTTAGTTTATCCAGAACTTATTGATTGGGACAATGATGCACCTATCCATATCCCTACATTCCATGATGATGAGGATATTGTAAATTTCCTTTGTTCATCTAGTCAAGAAAACAATTGTTCCATCAGATAATCTCATACTCAATATTTTGATGGGGAGGGTGTCAAGTCTCTTAGCTACAAAATAAATGAAATAAAAGATAGATCTATCAGTGAAAACCAAAAAATGGCAGTGGTAGATCACAACAACAGAAAAATAAAGAGCGAATCTGATAGTGAAAACCTTTTTGACACACTGAAGGATGAGAAACTTGACACTCTTCCCAAACATTATCAAGAAAGATCTTCTATTTTGATTGAGCCAACAGAATCCATCAACATAAGTACAAAAGAGCAGCCAAAAATCTTGCAACTTGCAGCATCCTTAATAGTGGAAGAAGTACTAAAATTTATAGAGTTCCTAAATGAGAATCAAATCAACTTCGCTTGGTCATATGCCGATATGCCAGGCTTAGATCCTAATCTGATAATGCATCATTTATCTATAAACACAGGGGCAAAACATATGAAGCAAAAACTCAGAAAAGTAAATCCACATGTTACATTATTGGTTAAAGAAGAGTTAAAGAAGCTTTTAGATGTTGGATTCATTCGGTCTATTGACTATGCAGAATGGATCTCCAATATCGTACCTATTTCAAAGCCAGACGAACGGATTAGAATTTGTATAGATTTTATAGATTTGAACAAAGCATGTCCCAAAGATGACTTCCCTTTGCCAAACATAGATATGATTGTTGATTTAACTACTGGCCATGCAATGTATTCTTTAATGGATGGGTTTTCAGGATACAACCAGATCAAGATTGCACCAGAGGATCAAGATAAAACAACGTTCACATGCCCTTGGGGTACTTATTGCTGGAACGTAATGCCATTTGGGCTTAAAAATGTAGGAGCTACTTACCAACGAGCAATGACAATATTTTTTTATAATATGATGCATACATTCATGGAAGATTACGTCGATGATCTCCTTGCCAAATGTAACACAAGAGAAGGACATCTAGAAATTTTGTCAAATTTTTTTATCAGAATGGAGAAGTTCAATGTTCGACTCAATCCAAAGAAATGTGTCTTCGGCGTTAAATCTGGAAAAATCCTGGGATACATTGTTTCAAAAAAGAGCATAGAGGTTGATCTAGAAAAAGTACAAGCTATAATGGACATGCCACCACCACAAAATATCAGTCAAGTCAGATCACTACAAGGACGACTACAATCCATTAGGAGGTTTATAGCTCAACTAGCAGACAAAATCTTACCATTTACACATCTATTGCATAAAAATGTCCCATTCAAATGGGAGGAAAAGTGTGAAGCAACATTTAATCAGATCAAGCAATATCTCATGAATCCACCAGTTATAATTCCACCAGTTCCAGGAAAGCCGCTCATACTATATATTTCAGCAACAAAAGTATCTTTGGGAGCATTACTAGCAAAGGAGGATTCTACAGGCAAAGAAAGGGCCATATACTATATTAGAAAAACTTTAACAAGTCATGAAATAAACTACACTTTCATTGAAAAAGCTTTCCTAGCAGTACTGTTTGCTTCCCAAAAGTTGCGACACTATATGTTGGCTCATACAGTTAAGCTGATAACCAAAATTGATCCACTAAAATACCTCTTAAACAAAGCTACCTTAACAGGAAGACTTGCAAAATGGGTAATGATCATAAGTGAGTTTGACATTCACTATGTAGATCGAAGAGCTATAAAAGTACAGGTCATCGTAGATCAGTTGGCTTAAGCACCTTTACAAGAAGAAAACCCAATGCACATTGAATTTCCTGATGCAGATGTCTTCACAGCAATGATTAGGAAATCATGGACATTATACTTTGATGGATCCTACACACAACAAGGCTCGGGGGCAGGGATTCTTTTTGTCACACCTGAAGGACATACCATTCCAAAATCACATCGGTTGATGTTTCCTTGCACAAATAACATAGTTGAATATGAAACATTGCTCATAGGAATGAAGATAGCATTGGAATGGCAGATTACAAAGTTACAAGTCTACGGTGATTCACAACTTGTCATTAATCAAATCAATGATGATTATCAAACTAAAGATGATAAGATGCTACCTTACAAGAACATGGTGGATGATTTTAAAAAGTATTTTGTGGCAATCAAGTTTTCACAAATCCCAAGGATTGATAATAAAGCTGTAGATGCAATGGCTACAATTGCTTCCTTGTTACAATTATCAGAAAATAAAAAATGGTACAAATTCTTGGTGTAACAATTGTTTTCTCCCGCCTATGATAATCCTGAGACCCAAGTCATATGCCTTTTAACCGGTTCTGATTCACCTTTATATGGCAAGATTTATACCTACCTGAAAAATAACATCTTACCTCAGGATTTATCCTGAAACCAAAAAAGGAATTTCATATGCCAATCATCCCGTTATACCTTGATCGTCGATATCCTTTACCAACGTGGTCTTGATGGTATGATCCTTCGATGTCTTGAACGTGACGAATCTGAAAAATCCTTACAAGAGGTTCACGGTGGTATTTGTGGAACTCATTGAAGCAGTTTAACCTTAGCCAAGAAACTTGTTAGAATGGGATATTATTGGCCTACCATGGAGAGAGAATCTTTTACTTTTGTTAAGAAGTGTTCTAAATGCCAGATCCATGGGAATCTTATTCATGCACCTACACAAGAACTGTAGCCATTCACTCCAACATGGCCTTTTCCTCAATGGGGACTAGATCTTGTTGGTAAAATTCATCCTTCATCATCAAATGGGCATAAATTCATCGTCACGGCTATAGAGTATTTTACAAAATGGATCAATGGTGTTCCTTTGACGACCGTGACTGGTGAACAAATCTCTTCATTTATCCTGAATTACATCATCTGCCGATAAGGAATTCCTAATTCTATCATCACTGATAATGGGAGGCCTTTCAAGAATCAAGATGTTGACGAACTTTGTAAAAGATTTCACATCCAACACAAGTTCTCTACACCTTACTATCCACAAGGAAATGGTCTTGAAAAAGTGTAATAAAAAAAAGTGGTGAAAACCTGGCAAACAGGCACTACTTGTGATCAAAATAGGCTCCTCTATCTATTAGCTTATGTCCTGCATTCACTTTATGACATCATCTATCCATATCTATCATTTGTACATATCTATCATATCCATATCATACATCAGGAATCCTTGTGTTTCATCATGGCTTGATGAAATTTGTACATATCCATACTATTTAGGTTGTGTTTACATTTGGGGCAGAAACACAGAATAAGACAAGAGAGGGGCAACGAGCTTTTAGAATATCACAAACAGACAAATGACGATTTTCCAAAACACAACATACATTGATGCATCAAATCAACCACAACACCCAAAATGATCACTCAATGCCAATAACATCAAACAACATGGTCAAAACAACGTTAATCAAAACACAAACATCAATGTTCATAACCAAGTTGGATGATCTTAATCTGAATAATGTTTGGAATACTTTAGGAAAAATTTGAATTGTTGGTTGATTTTCTATCATATCTCTGGAGCAATTCGATGATGTACTGAACTAGAAAAGCAAGGAAGGAGTATGATTTTTCTTTGTCTGTTGTTTGTGAGTGAATCATTAGTACTATGAAAATTGGTCACAAGACATGCTCTACTAAGTATCATTGATGACATTTCAAAATTTGCATGGAAAATAGATTAACTCTAGTTTGTTTATGCGAGCGATACTTAAGTCATCTCGGTTCAATTATACCTAGATGCTTGTATTATCTTGCTATATCAAAAATCATTAAAGCAATACTTTGGTCATCACTGGTGCTAACATACCCTTTGATGCTTGTATTAACTTTCAACATTTCAATGCTCTATGATGACACAAAAAGCACAAATAAGCTCTCAGAATGACAATATTGTATAGATACCCTGCATGGTTAGTATAGATTACATCCATTCTAGAATTTGTATTTTGCATTTATAGATTTTTTTCCAAAAGCTGGAAAAGTATCAAATGTTTCATATCTTTCCAATAAAATGACTGAGTACATTTTGACATTCACAAAAACATCATTACATACATTTTTCATACATATTTGCATTAGAAAATCATAAAAATAAAGCATACATCATAATCAAAACGTTCATGGGCATTCATAAATTATACTATCTATCATTTCACATTCATATTCATAAAATCATTCATCAATAGATTTCAATCATATCATAACATTGCACTCACATCATAAATCATGCATACATATACATTATGAGCATAACATCATGAAACTATCACATAAAACATCATGCATATAAAAAATAGACGCATTCATCACATAAGGAATCATCACTACATTTCATATATCTCAAAAATGAATGTAAAAATGTACAAAAGATGTCAGCTATGCATGACATAACATCATCAAAAATGGAATCATATCAGTGTGTATACAAATGTCTCAATAGAGTATCAATAAGACATATAAGACATCATGCAAAAATCACTACGAAGTGCTATCCTCTGATGGTGTTGGTCTGGAACCTGTCCCACCTACACCTGATGGACCTACTCCACCTACTCCTAATGATCCTCCTAGAGGTAATGGCTACGATACACCCCTGCTAGTAGCCCGAGAGCAACTATGTGTAGACCGAGACTGTGTATAACTCACTCTCTACTTGGGTGGCATTGCATCATGGTATTTGATCCTATAGAACTCTGCCTCCTGGACAGCTCTGGTCAGCTCTCTCATCATGCTATCACCTGTTACTGCTCTCTGTAGATTGTTAGCTAAGGCCATGGTCTCCTCACCCTGTCATTTGGCTGTATCTCTTTTGGCTGTCACTGTAGTCAGTTGTCCCTATAGCTATGTAACCAAGGCCTGTGCCTGTGCTAGCTGACCCTGTAAACTCTGTACTCTACTCTACAAGGTAGCTATCTGACTCGGCACCACTGGATCTACTAAAGATGATGGATCTGAATGTCTCATCCGCAGTCCACCTCTGCCACTACCTCTGCCACCTCTACCACCTCCTCCACCACTATCACCCCCACTCTCCTCATCACTGTTGTCTCCATCCCCATCTGACTCATCATCATCATCCTCCTTAGAGTCATCACCATCTGAAACCTCCTCTCGTTGTCGCCTATGTCTGCCTCTATGTGGTCTCTGCTCTACAACTGGAGTGGCAGGCTCATCAGGATCAAATAATCATGGCATAGGATGTTCCAACACATACTGACCATACTTTGGAGTCATCCCCCCGTTAAGAATATCACCTCTATACTCCCAAACTGGTGAACTCTACCACTGTTGCATCATATGAAATCTGCGGACCCCACAATGTAATCTCCTACTGCCGACGTGCATAAATAGACGAACCCTATGGCATACCCTGAGGCCAACCATACTGTCGCCACACTAGGCCAAGAAGAAACCTCTCAATAATCCCAAGAGTATGACCAATCATATATCTGGAAGTAAAGACAAAGGGCATCTCCCTAGCATCCTCTGGCCATGCCTCACAATCTACATAGGGCCGCCAACATACTGTCTCGAGATCATCTAGAAGATGCTACCAATGATCTAGTTTTCCCAACCTTGGCTGAGCAATGATATCGTTATATCTAAATCTGTACGGTCGACTGACAAACCGTCATCCATGAGTCAATGGTCACATAACAGAAAAGTGCTCCCATGCCCATATCTGTAATAGTGAACAACCAACAGCTAAACTCTAGCCTTGACCATACACAATATGGTGTAGCTCATTATATAAATGTGCAAGAATTCATGATCCCCAAGCTTATTGTGTACCCTGCATCACCATACTCTCAAGTACACGGCCCCACCCGACTGCAAAACCCTTCGACCTATGGTCGGGGCAAAGAACACCTCTAATGAAGCCTGCAAGTACAGAGGGTAAAGGCGCATATGAATCTGTCATCTCTGCCCATGAGATATAATATCTTGCAATATGATCATCTCTAAATATCTGCCTTAAAGCATTAGTACCTCCTGCATCCCGACCGTTAAATCTCACTATCTCACCCATCACTGGAATCCTGAAAATGCGATATACATCCTTCGGAGTCACGGTAATCTCTCCTGTCAAAAAATGAAAGGTGTTCGTATCACTGTGCCACCTCTTTGCAAGTGCTATCAATAAGCCTTTGTTGAGACGCACCTTAGGCATCTCAAGTAACAAGGTCAGTTTGCATGTCTCGATCACATCTCTATCTACCTGTCCAAGCTAAGGAATCAATCTCCATGTCTTCAGGAATTTCTCCCGTAACTGCAAGACACTCAATCTCTCCTGTTGAAACATCATCAAGTGAAATCAAACTCAATATCAAATCATCATGACAAATCAATCAAATTTGAATATCAAACTATTTGTTTTTCATCATCATGGAAAGAAATTTATCAAAATCTTGTTCGCTTTTAACAACTTTAGAAGCTAACTTATCAAACTATTTGTTTTCCATGATCATGGAAAGAAAACTTATCAAAATACTGTTTGTTTTTAACAACTTTAAAAGAAAATTTATCTAACTATTTGTTTTTCATCATCATGGAAAGAAAATTTATCACAATCCTGTTTGTTTTTAACAACCTTAGAAGCAAACTTATCAAACAATTATTTGTTTTTAACAACTTTAGAAACAAATTTATCAACTGCTATTTTTTTTCCAATAACCTTGGGAACAAATTAATCACACAAAACATCATCAAATCAGGACAAAGCAATACACAAAAAAAAATCAATACAAGGTCATGCATTGTCAAATTGATAATGGGCACTGCATAAATCATAATGGGCGCTATAGAATGAATGGTGCTACAGGAATTATCATGGGTGCTACAAAAACCTTAAAGGGTGCTATAGGAAACATGAAGGGCGCTACAAAAAGACTAATGGGCACTAAAAGAATGCATGAAGGTGCATAAATGTTGGAAAATGTGATCTAAATGGAAAATTTTCAAACATTGAAAGTTTAATAGGGTACATACCGCGGGTCCATAGTGTGTTGGTCACTAATGTCATCAGATGCACTCGAAACGGTGCTGGTGGATAGGAAGTGCCATCTTTTTCACTCCAGAGCTCGAAAAATTACAATTTTTACTAGGTTAAAATGGGAAAATGACATGGAAAATGACATTTTTAACCTATTTAAAGGAAAAACTGGGGCATTTTATCACATTTTATCATAGCAGGGGCAATTTAGGTCATCAATTTTTCATATTACATCTTTCCATGTCAAATTCTTCACATCATTATTTTTGAACACTGAATCAACATTTAAAAAAATCATAAAAATCGAAAAAAATTCCAACAAATTTAAAAATTCAAAAAAAAATTCACACAAATCAAAATCTTACCGATTCATCATCCGAGGGGGCATATACCTATCAACACTCAACAATCAGCATATGGGGAAAATTTTCAAAATTCTTTGAAGCAATGTGTAAAACACATCACTTCAAAGAGGGGCAAAATGTATACACCTAAAAATGGTCACATCACAATAGTCTCGTAATTAATTAAATATTTTTAAATATTTGATTAAATCTCTGAATTCAATCTATGTATAAATAAATCTAAATAATTTATTTATATTTTTCATTCTTTCATTTCGATTAAATAAATAAGTTTATTTAATCACTTTTCTTATCCATTTCTTAATTAGTTAAATAAACATTATGATTTATTTATTAATTATCATATAATCTTGGCTTGAATATTTTATTCAAATAAATATTAAAGATTCTTCTCTTCTAAAATTCTTCTAAATTCCATTCACAATTCCATATTCCAAATATTTAATTAAATATTCTATAGTCCTAAAATCAAATATCAAACTCACATAAAATTAATAAATTTATTTATTTAATTTGGATTATCAACAACAACTGTGAAACAACTTCAAAATAGAAAATTAATAAATTTATTTGTTTCTGAGCAAAGTTGTTCCAGTGGGTTGAAGACAAACCTCCATTCTTCTCTCCAACCTCCCAACATCTTCCATCTTCCTCTCAACCTCTCCATCTCTCATCATTCAAATTTACCAGACAATCTCACAGCCATTGATCTTTGCCAGGTAGGCTCTTGCCTATAAAAATCTATAAAATGGATTGTCGGGTCTCTAAAAAAGATAGAAGCTTTCATACAGGAAAACTATAGTCAATTAGCCTTCCAACATTCATAGCATTCCAATTCATAGCATAGCATAGCTTAGCATATTAGCAATCCATATCATGGCCTATCATCCTCATATCATAGCTTCAATAGCATCCATAATCCACAGCCCCTGTGCATAACCGTATATCAACATTTCACTCCACCAACATATAGGATAGAGAAGTACAATCCCTTTGAATACTCATTCTGCAGGTTGCCATTCTGAGAATCTTTACACAATCTGAGAGCAGCAGTTTCAAGAAAATCATTGGAGATAGAGGACAATGGAACGATTCTGAAGATGCTTTGTTTGATCTCTTTGATTTCATTTTATTTAGCTTTCTTTAGTTTAATGTTGCATTGGTGTGTTTTTATTATCTTATTTTGATACTAACATTTCCCACACACAAGTATTTATTCATTTCAATTATAAAATAAGGTTGATCTATGTGAATCTCGATGATATAAAAATCTTTATTTCCTTAGAAGATTGCATTGTTTCTGTGAGATTGCAGGTTTATTCTGGGTTAAGTAGGAATTAGTTTTAAAGGATTGGTCCACTTTGAATATTTGATTGTTTGCACAATTGGTCTTAGGTTTAGTTTTAGAAATCTCTCTAAACCCTTTATCTTTTGTTGTTTATTTTAAAATTTGGGCTAGTTGTAGGATTGAAAGCTTTAACATATTGTAAGATTTGATGAATTTGAAGTTTACACCATTTTTTTTGTAAGGCCCCTTGTGATTACCAACATTTTAAAATTATCACTGAGTTGTTTTTGCATTGTCAAGACTTGACATTAGAGACCTTGGGGTTATCTCTTGAGGCTTGCTGATAGAGATTTACCTTTCAAGAGAGATATAATATCATATTTTGTTTGAGTTGTTGTTGTGCAAAAAACACCATCAACACATACCATCGATCACCTAGCCATTCCACCAGTGAATGTAAGGCCTTGAAGGAAAAAATACAACAAATTCTTGATTCTGGTGTCATCACTCATCTATTTTTTGATGTACCTACATCAACTTTGCATGACAAGTGATATCGAGGCCTACCTCTATCCTATTCATTCTAAGCATTTTCTCATGAGGCTCTCACACCTCCCTTCTATAGTATCTTACACGGTTCTCCTCAACCATACATTGGGGGTAGTGATAACTTGTTCTGAAGATGTGCATCCTTATTAAGGACCCCCCCTCTTATCTCTATCTTTCAATTGGAGGATCCCTTTGAATGGAACCCTTTATGTCTTGAAGGGTTCCCTACGAAAGGAAGCCCCTTTGAAAGCTTCTCCTTTAAATGAATTCATTGACATCTAGGCTGGGGGAAACCTGACTAGACCTATCTTATATCTTGGTGTCTATCTTATGGGAAACATGACTAGACCTATATTTTTTGTGATGGTCCTACAATGTAGCTTGCAGCAACCATAGGCTTCTTTGATTAGTCTTGCTCTACATGACCGAGAACCTATAGAAATTTTTTACTTCAAGATTTCCTTATAGGACTGAGCACTTGTGAGGACCAATCAAACTCTATGGAGCCTTTCACATCAGGCTTCCCTTATGACTGAGCATCTAGGGCACCTCCTTTGCAAGTCTGAGGACCTATAAATCACTTTCATCCTACGGGATATCTTTTTTTGACTCTATAGGATGGAGCACTTGCAAAGACTTTTCTTCACCTTTCTGTAAGTCTATAGAATTGCAAATTTTTTGTTCAAATCTCCACAAGACCGAGTACCAGTGGATCCATCTCTCTCTACTCTTCTCAATTGTGTATTTCAAATCGAATACTTGCATCTTCTTCATCCTGAGTATATATCACTTTCTCTCTTCGACATTGGTTGCTTCCCATTCTTTTGTATGTATTCTTCTCTTGAATCAATCAATCCTTACATTGTTCTCTCTATTTAGGAATTCTTCTATGTGTTATTTCTTAATTTGGAGACAATGAATAGTACTGAGACAACCATCTACATTGAGGTCTCTTTCACTTTGCTAACTCAAATACTTTAGTTTTCTATGTGCCTTTGTGTGTGTGTGTTACTCATGTATATGTACTAACCCCATAATGTAATGGATTTGTATGTTCTAACATTGTTGTCTTCATAATTTCTTTCTTGTCTAATGTGCTTGTTTTGTAGGTCTTTAGCTTGCGGGCATGCTCCTTTGGTTCAAAGATCTATCTAATTGCTCTATAGTATCCTTTTGGCACCCTGATGTTATTTATGTTTGGTAGATTTCCTTTAGCATGCATATTAGTGGGGGGAAAATGTAATGTTGTAAAATTACACCCCTTACAATTTCACATACCTTTGTTGTATCCACTTTGGCCTCCACTACCTTAGAATTTGTGTATTCTTTTTAGCCCCTACATCAACATTTTTCCCTCTTAGGATGCTCGAGACCCCTTTTTCAGTAGCTACCCTGTGCATTAGCTTTGTGTCAACCCTTGAGCTATTTTTGTTCTCATCATTTTATACTATGATGTGTTTGGAAACTAGCACACCATGTAGACATATGCACACCATGCTAGCATCCTATGAAATTTCAACGTTTAAACAACTATTTCTGAGTGCCTTGCCACTTTTCAACTAATTTTGTTGGTGGTAAAAGCCCAAGATGCCTTATAACGACTCAAGAAGCTTATTTTCCCTCCTCTTCTCTCTTTAAAAGCTATCTTTTCAATCCATTCTTTCTTCTTCTTGATCTCTCCCTCTTGGACATACTCTCTTTTCTCTTGTTCTCTTTCTTGTGAACAACTCTCTTGCTTGTTATAGTAGCCTCAAGCTCTCAAGTTCTTACAATGCTCTTTGCAAATCTCTTGGATCTCATAGCTCTATCTCTATCCTTAGGTCCCTCAAGCCTTGTAGGTGATATATTTCTTATCTTGTTTCTTAGATCATCTTGGGACTCCTCACATTCCCTCTCTAAGAAATTTACTATTTCATGTATCTATCTATCTTGTGATATAGGTTCTCCTTGAGTGGGGATTTCTTTTATCACTTTTTATTTGCTTACTTTGTTCACTTTATCTATCTATCTGGCTACTTGTGGAGGTGGGAACATTGAAATAGGGGTTTGATTGCGGCAAGCCCCTAAACATCCCCAACATTTTTCCCTCGATCTTATGTGTGTAGGTGTTGAAGATATCTAGGTGCTGGAGGATTCATCACTTTGGTTGTTTTGAGCATCTTCTATCTCTTATCATCTTTAACTTTATCTTTTACTTTACCTTATTCCACTTCTATTACTTTCCCGCATTTTGGAAGTTGTTAGTAATCAAATTGTTAGTAGTCATTTTGTTGTTTTCTATGATATTCTCAAATTTTGGTCCATATGAGATGCCACCACACCTTTAGGACTCTAGTGCACCACACTCTCATCCTTTTTTTGTGTTCTCATCCTATGACCAAGAATTCATCAGTTTATCTACAAAACCTTTGTGACCTACTCTTTCTGGTTCTAAAACTCTTCCTCTATTCCTTGAGGTAGTTTAGGGCAGTTCACTCCCTAGAATTCACTTTAGAATAAAGAGACTCGTGAGTAGATAACCCCCCTTCTCTACACCTCTTAAATAGTTAGAAATACTAATTCTTTCCCAAGGTTGATGTATATTTTATAACCATCTCCAATATAATTAAGTTACTAAGGCTTGGAAGTTCAACTTTGACTACCTATGACCCAACCCTCAAAACATTTTTGATCCAAAGCCTAGGTTCCAACTCACAAGAATCCTTTTTTGAGTTTTTAAATTTCTTTCCCATATGAATTTTCTTGAAAGTGTATCAAAATCCTTGAGAAAACTCTTTGGAAAATAATTTTTAAAACATATAAGTTGGAAGAGACTACATGATAGATACATGATAGATTTTTAAAGTGTTATCTATCTAACAAAAGATAGCCACCAAAAGGTCCAATTTCTAAATCTTATATGGATATGACTAAGTCACACAACTGATATAACCCAATTAACCCACTCTAAGAAAAGCTTAAAATCAAATAAAATATTTCAAAGCAATGACCATTTGATGCTAAAATAAGATTTAGACATATCAAACTTAATGAAGATAGTTTTTTCTTTGGAAATTGTTATAGAAGGGATAACTTTTGTTTTCACAACAATACCTTACAATATTTGATGCCATTTTATAAATCCTCATTTTCTTTGAAGTGATATCAAACTTAATGAAGATGGTTTTTTCTTTGGAAATTGACATAGAAGGGATAGCTTTTGTTGTCACAAAAATACCTTATAATATTTGATGCCATTTTATAAATCATATAAGCAACTGTTGGAGTAATGGAGAGTTTGTCATTGATGTAGTTGTTGGCAACATGAGCATAAGGGATAAGTAAAAGGTATACTACTATACATTGAAATGTTGTCATTGATGGAAATATTGTATCTTGATATGTAGATCATTGTGCAGATCATTTTTGTTGGTTCTAACATGTTTTGGGATGTTTTCATAGGAAAATTTTGCAAGAAGGCTTGATCCGATGAAGATAATTATGATGAAAAAATGACTAAGTGTTTATACCAGTGTTTCTAGGTACAAAGCATCCAATTTTTGGGTCCACACTGGTCCATGAATTAACATTTATCTTTGTGGTTCTAACATATTTGTTTTGGTTGGTAGAAGCATCTAATTCCATAATTCCATCTGGTTTTTGCTTTTGGTTTGAATGTTATGAATGGCAGAAGTTCGGTTTGGCAGTTACAGTCATTTCCTGTATAGTGTATATGAGTAGAAGAGTCCATAATTCTCCATGGATAGGATTTTAACTTTGTGTATTTGAGGGGATTTTGATAGGTTTGAGATGAGTGTGAATTATAGTTGGCATAATTTTTTGAGGTACGTGTATTTGAATATGGGTATATAGTTGAAGAATTTTTCTATTAGGTCTTCGACAATGCCGACCTAATAGGTGTGAAAGTATGTAAAGATTAAGTATTTCAAAGTTATGTGGGATCTATTATAGGTCTATTTTGACCTATTTAAAATTTTTTCAAGGATTGAATCTTGGTGCAAGGCGTGTGTGGAAGGATTTGAGACAACAAGTCATATATTGTATAGTTTGTATGATACATCTAATTAGGCCAAACTAATTGATGTTATTCTTGAACCATGTATATAAGCGATATCATTTTTGATGTTTTGATGAAAAAAACATGCAAGTGATATGAATGATGCAAATTTGAGTGAATACACTGTGAATTTAAGTTGTGAATATTAAGAAGAATAGTAGAGTGTTAGATCAAAATTAGATGAAGTGTGTAAAGTTAGTTTGTTGAGCTTCATTGGAACTGCATCTCATGCATATGATAGATGCAATTGTAATAGTTCAATCTAGGTTGTGAGCCACAAAATTTCTTCTATCTCATTCTCTCAGTGGATAGTGAGTCCACTTGGAGAGTGAGTAGACTTGTAGTGAGAACTTTTGTAAATATGCTATAACCGGTTATAACATATTGTGAGCTAATCCTCACCGTGGTTTTTCCCATTTTGGGTTTTCCGCGTAAAAATCCTAGTGTTCATGTGTTATGTGATGTTGTTGGATGTTTCATGCTTTATTTCATTTACTGTAATTGAATATACTAAGTGGATTAGATGTTTAAATGTTTGAATGGTTTAAAAGAATACTGATTCACCCTCTCTCTCAGTATTATGAGTGTTGAACAATTGGTATTAGAGCTTGGTTCCTTGGCAAGAGCTTAATCACTTGAGGAAGGTCTTGGAGGTTTAACACATGGCTATTAGAAAACTAACTACTCCTTTGGAAGATATTCCTACTCCTTTGGGAGATATTCCTACTATTGGAGTGAAGGATAAAATAAAGATCTAAAATAAAATTTCAAACAAGCAAATGAATGCATCAAAAATTTGAGAAAGCAAATTAAGAAGCTCAAAGAAAGGAATAAGAAATTAAATGAACATTTGAGTCAAGCAAATGAAACTATCATCGGCTTGAAGGTACAAGTTGGAGAAAATAAAAGAGTTGAGGAATTTCAAAATGCAATGGTGAAAAGAAAATTTGAGGAATGTACAAGGCTTGAACAAGAAGTGGTGAACCTAAGATCAAATTTGAAAAAAACAAGGAGTCATGAAGACAAATTCAAGATGAGTTCTACTAATCTTGATGAAATGATTCCAAATCAGAAAGGCTCTAAAGATAAAGGAGGTTTAGGATTTGAAAAGGGTAAAAGTTCAAAATTAGATTAGATATCAAATGATGAAGACAAGAAGAACAATGGAAAGAAGATCTGAAATCAAATGAATGAAGCTAGAAGACCACCAATCAGACAAGGGTATGTGTAGGATCATCATGGAAAAAATAGGCCCTTAAGTGGCAAAAAATTCAAAAAAATCAGAGTTAGGAAACTTGACGTAAAAATTTGAATAAGTTGTCTATATTATTTAAAAAATATGTAAGAATAGAATCTGTAGCAAATTGAATTTAGTTTCTAAACTACTAGGTTTGTTTAAAAATAAAATCTATTTTGGTGAAAATTTAAAATTTCAATGCGTTAAATTTTAGGGAAAAAATAAGAAGTGAGTGTGTCCGACCACCCTAACAATAAAATGATAATATGTTTTATAATATTTTAGATATAAGTAGAGAATCATGCCAGATGTGATGCATATTTTTGTAATTTTTCCAAGTAAATAATTATTTATGAATTTTTATTACAACTTTTTTAAAAAATATAAAATTGTATGTTTGACCACCTTAACTTGGTCAAAACTTCATGAAATTCAATTTTTCTTTTTTTAATCCTTTAGTATGCAAAGCATAGAATGTGACACATGTTTTAGATTTGAAAAATGTGATACTATTTGAAAGCTATAGAATATTTTTCAATCAGCATATCAATTAGGACTTTGAATTATAAAATTTGAATAAGAAAATAAATAATAACTACTTATTAAATTCAAAGTAAAGCATAATTTATATCGGTGGAAATCTTAGAACCTCCTTTAAAAACCCTTTTTTCGTTTCATCAATTTTGGGTAAAAAAAATTGTTAGCCACATACCCATCATATTGCCACTTTTTAGCCCATGATGATCTTGCACATACCCACAACCAAATGCACAAAGGTACCCATCTTTTAATGGTTTTTTTTTTAATTCTTGCAATAGATTTAGACATAAGGAAATGTAATGTAGAAATAGAATGAGTTAGAATACTCTACCTTTTTTTGGTCAATGTTTTACATGTAAGAAATTTGGTCATAGAGCTAATGAGTGCAAAAGTCAAATGATGAATGGCTATAACAATGGTTGAATAGTTCAATATTTCAAAGGCTATTGTTATACATGCTATGGATTTGGGCATAAAGCTAATCAATGAAAATATGGAATGAATGGAAGGAATACTAGTCAAAATAATGTGATATGCTACAATTGTGATAGACCTGGACACATTTCTATGTTTTGTAGAAGCAAAAATATGAAGAAGGATAATATGGTAAAGAAGAATGAACCAATACAAAAGATTGATCCATCATAAATAAAGAGGGAGATGAATAAGATTTGGAGAAAGAAGGAAGAGATTGAGGTTAAGGATGAATCTGTACTAGCATCCAACATAGTGTTTCCTCCAAAAGCTAAGTTGAGAGCTTTGGCTCAAGGGGAACTTTAATGAAAATATTATCCCCTACCAAAGAAAATGGTGTTGATGCTTTAGCACAAAGATATGTGATGTAGATTGACTTTCTTGATCTATTGGTGAAGATCTGAGAAGAAAATGTTGAAATACATAAATTTGTGGAGCATCTAAAGCTAACTATGCACATAGTGAAGTGTTTTCCAAATTTATTGTTTGAATCATTCAACAAAAAAATAGGTCAGGTTCAAAGGGTAATAAAGTGATTTCCCTTAACCAAATTCATTTACAACAAAAAATTTAGAAGGAGAAGAGCAATGAAGAAAGGATTTGGATTGATCAAGGCGATTTGTGATTTGGTGCATTCAAACCCTAGTTCAAAAATAAAATAAAAGGTATTTTACAATCTCAAATTTTCCCTAGTTTCCCAGAGAACTCTTTTAAAAGCAGTTTGAATTAATTTTTCAATGGCAACATCGAGGGAAATTAAGGTTACTGAGAAGTCACAACCTAAGTTCAAGAAATACCCTGCTAAATCCATAAAAGATGACCCATTAGATGCATTTCAAAATTTTCCAATAGAGTTTTACCTAAAAAAGATATAAGGATTTATATTGATGGAAAGATGGAGGAATATGATCACACTAAGCTAGGTGATGTATGGGTGAAAGAGCTTACTAGAGATAAATTTTCCCTAAAACCAAAATACCAAAACCTAGTCATGAAGAAACGTGATGTATGGAAATGGTTTCCAAATTTTTTCTTTGATTACAAAATGGTTAGGATTGCATTAAGCAAAATTCATGATAAATTTGTCTGGATTGACATGCTTGGGATGATTACAAAGGATGTGATTAGATAGGTTATAGGTATATGCTCCATCAGACTTGTTCCAGTACCAAAATCAATTAAAAATGAGGTTATAATGGATCTCATAGGTGCAACATATGACAAGAGATCTTTAACAATAAACAACATCATAAATCCTACTGTAAAGTATGCAACTATGTTGATTGGTTAGAAAATTTACTTCATAAATAAAGAAAACTCTATATCTTCCATTGCAATCAATGTTGCATATGAAATGGTGGAAAAGGGGGTTGAGTATGATCTTTTTGAATTGCTAAGTCAATAGTTAATGGAGAACTTGAAGCAAACAAAGGATAAGAAGTATCCATTCAAGTGTAGAACCTTGGTTGTACATCTACTTTTCTATTTGTTAAAGGAACCCCCTGAAACTAAAAGTGTGGTATGGTTGCAAGGTAGACCCATTGCTCATCAAATTGGAGACTTTCTAAGAATTCTTGGTGATGTGAAGGCACAAGATGATGCTCTTGTTTATATATTTGTAAATTTTCAAAAGAGGATGCATGAAAGTGATAACATTCCTAGGAAAATGGTAGATAAGTATCAGAATGATATCACATTCCTAGTATCAATAGATGAGTGCATCACGAAAGAAGTATAACCAAGGATGGTGTGGATCCTTGCATTGGGATATGAGATCAATGAATAAGAGATTATTGGTTTGGCTGATATTTTTTTGAAGATTCCAAAAGATACCACTAAAGCAAGGTATGAAACCTATGAAGAAAAATCTATGGCTGATATAAAGAAGAAGGTTGAGAAGATGGTTGACAATATTGCAGAGGATATGGGCTTGAAAAAGGATCAAGTGGATCAGGAAAGAGTGAAGGATAAGGAAAAATTAAGTGTTGTAGGTAGATCCAGAAGCATAAGAAGATTTGGTAGGATAGATACCACCACTATTGATACTATCTCTCTATTAGCGGAAAGAGGAAAACTATTGATAGTCCTCCAATAAAGGAGAAGTCCTCTGTAGTTGTACAGAAAAAAAGGCTTGAAAATAATAAAAATTCTACAAAAAACAACACATACAACCCCTTCCAATAATAGAACAAAAAAAAAGGAAGTGAGGGAAAATAATATAAGTGTAAAAATAGAAGAGGAAGAAGAAGAAGAGGAGGAAGAAGGACCCTAGTTGGTCTAGAAGAGAAGAGATAAAGTTTCACAGAGGGAATAAAGTTACAAGAAATAGAAAGTGGATGTTGTGGATATAGATGATGAAGAAGAAATTTTTCATCCACATGAGAGAACAAAAGGGAGAAGCAACCAGGAAAGTGTCTCCAGAGAAGAAGAAAGTATAAATGAGACAAAAAAAGAATCTAAATGATAGAAAAAAGAAAAATAAAATAGATCCAGTAAGACCTCACTCTCCCATGATATTAGATGCATTTTTCAATAACATTTTGCAATATGAAATGTTAGCAGAGATGCAGCCCTATACAAAAAATAAAATGAGGTGGATAATGCCACCATTATTAAAGCTATCATTAGGTATATCATTGTTTTAGAAATTGATATGAAAAACATTAAGAAAAAAAATTCCTATGGAGCTATGGAATGTCTTGGTGAAGAGAAGAAAAGAAGCAATTGAGGAAGGAAAAATAAAAGAATATGCATTGGAGAAATTTGGTGCTCCTCTCTTAGAGGAAAATAGAGCCACATTGGCTGAATTATACAACACAAAATTTAGGGTAAATCAAAGGGTAACTACCCTTATGTGTAGAGACAAAGGTGTTGGATTTCAATTGTTTTGTGGTTTGTCCTTGATGTCAAAATTGATTATTCAGTGCTTTAGTATTAAGTGATTCACACTTATTCAATTACATGATATATTGCCTATGGAAATTCATTGGGTTCATATTGCTTTAGGTTTTTGATATATATGGAAGTTCATTGGGTTCATATTGTTTCAGGTTTTTGATACATATACTTTTTTTGAGGTTGACAATGTTTATTACTTGTGTTTTAGCAGTTTGGTAACTCAAAGACTAGATGTCATAGTGTTTGCCATAGGTATATTTAGTAGGTATGTTCATGATGTTTTGACCTAATTTTTTAAAGTCATAATGTGAATATGGTGATATCAAAAAGCAGTGGTTTTGAACATATTGGGTGGTTATTCATAATTCAACATTTAGGTTGATCAACTTGATCTGTTGCAAGTTGTCTTCACATGATATATGAATGACACGTTTCATGTTTGCACAAAAATATCCAAGTGTATGAAAAGCATAGGAATGCAGATTACAAGTTTTAAACTTGTATATATATATTCTCTTCATTTATATTTAGTGTGTAAATATTTTGCTTCATGGTTTATAATACTTTGGCCGACTTGTTTTGGCATATTATTTGATTATTTTTCACATAAATGTGACTTGGTAAGAGTCAACTTTTTTGGTTCGACAATAATATAAATAGTCACATTGTATGTGACATCGACATTGTAGAAAGTGTTGATTTTCCATTCATAAGGTATCAATATTGTTTCAAATAAGAAGCTTTAAATGTCAGTATCTTTAAGGTTTTGAATTGGTGGTAATAAGGTATCTATTATTTCCATAATAATTTGAGCCTAATGTTTATATCGGGTTGTATATGACACAACATACATGTGACTTCACTTCACTCATTAGTGATTTGGCATCGACAATGAATGGTTGGTTATGATGTGGAATGATTGTGTCGGCATCTGTGGCTAAAGACTTTGTCATTAGACTCAAAAGCATTATGATGGTTTATTAATTATTGTGTTTTTCTTTGTATCAAACTTCAAAACATTATTATGATTGAAAATGTCTTCGATAGAATTGAAAAAAAGAAAAATAGGGAAATATCTTTTTGATTGTATGAAGGGTTTGGAACCCTAGCTGCCATGAGGATTTTTTTGTTCTCAGTTGTAAAACTGTGTTTTTCTTTGGCCAACACTAGAGTGAATCAAGTTCGTTGTAAGCATGGACAACAGGTTATGAGCTATAAAGAGCTTATTAGTTAATAAGGGAGTGACAATGGCTCCTTCAGCTAGGCAATTATGGTTGTCTTCGTCGATCTTTCTTTGGTATTTTTTTGATTTCTTCATTGCATAATCAAGTATTACTTCAGTTGTTTGAAGAAAGTGAGAAAAGACAGTTAATGTTTCTTAAAGCTTGAATCATAATTGAAAAGTTTGTTTTATTTCTATTAAATGATCTGTATTTGAGATTAAAAAGAGTTTACTAGTGTAATGAAGTGATTTTGTTATCGTTGTAATCTCTAATTAAGAGTTTGTTTAAAAATTAGGAAAGGAAAAGAAGACCTACAGGATGTAACTGAAATGTTTATCTTTAAAGGGTTTGATTAAAAGATTGTTCTGGGGTTGTTCTTTTGAAACCCTAAGTCGAGATGGTTCTTACAGTTACAAAAATTGTATGCAAAAAATTTGTATCTATTTAAGAAGGGCTTTTGGTATTTCTCGGGAATGAAGGAGAGAAGAATAAGAGATTTCATGAGTACTCCTTAAGTGATAGAAAAAGTTGTTCTATATTGAAAATATTTTTATTATTTGAGATGTTGACACAGAAAATTCTTCAATGTGCTTATTGAAAATCTTTTATAGTCTTCTATTAAAATTCTAGGACTGCATATTGCACTTCTAGGGTTCTGATAAAATAGTGTAACTGTGTTGCATTGTAATGGACTTGGTGCTCCTAGAGTTGGTACTCTAAATTAGTGAGGGGTTGGTGCTCCTAGAGTTGGTGCACTATTTGAATAAAGAATTTTTTTTTGAGTGGTTTTTATTCCCCTAGAGGGTTTTCCACTTAGGAATTTTTTTTGTGTTATGTGGTGATTTTATGTGTGTGATCTCTTTCTTATTAGTTTGATTTTAATGTGTTATCAAATGCATAATTATTAGTCTTTCATATTTGTCAATGTTATGCCTCATTTCATATCAATCTTTCATTTTTTGTCAATGCACATTTCATGCATAAAATGTTCTATTATTAATGTGAGCTCTAATACATGTGAAAGTGTTAAGTTCATCTTCTGTTAATGTTTCATGTTTAATTCATGGTTCATGCAAATACAATACTGTTCATTCACAAGTCAAATTTATTCTTTGAACTATCATTTGGTGTTTTGATATAAAATTCAAGTTCACTTCACATACTGTCATTTGTCCTCTTGGTTCAAAAGCAACCACAAATTCTTGTTTTTGAAAAAGTTTGTGATTTTTATAAATCCATTCACCAGCTCACGAGTGATTTCATTCTTCCAACAATTGGTATTAGAGCGTAGGGCCCTTTCATAGGTCTAATCCACCTAGGATTGATTGTGGTTTTTGGATGTTAGCAAACATGTCACTCTTATGGAGTCCTCCATCTTTCATCACTTAGCTACTTATTGCATTCTATTTTGGGGAGGAGTTTTGTTCCCACGTGGTTTTCTCCTTTACCCCATTTGATTTAGTTTGCATTGCATTTGTAAATGAGTATCTGATCAGGCCTTGTTGTCGGGACTCATATTTGAATAATAATTAGCTTCTCCATAAATTGCACTTATGGGGGGGGTGTTGGTGTAATTAATTATTTAATTACACTTTAGGATAAGTTTACTTAGGTAATTATTTATTTCCTAGGATAAATATTATAATTCTTATCTTATCTTATTAAGCTGTCTTTTTGCTCAAGATAAGATTAGGGTTGTCTTTTCCTGCTTTATTGCATCATTGCCTTTTTGAAGGCTTTTGTATTATTTGTAAAACATTACATTCAATAATCAATGATTCTGATTTTGCTTGCACACATTGGCTCTGAGGGTTTACAGAACTTCTGTTGTTTTTGTTCTGAATATCTTTGCATGTGATAGGTGATTGCTTGCAGGTGATTCTTGGGGACTGTGAAGTTGGTTTTTCAACTTCTACATGGTATCAGAGCTCTAGACCTGTCACTTCCTATTCATGATCTGAAGATATTCTCACATAGTGTCTTTTTCTGTGCAAGGGTTTCAAGTCAGATTGCTTTTTGGTAGATCTGGGGGTAGCCAAATTTTTGAAACACTTTGGGCTCGAACGAACATCGCCATCAGGATCAAAGCATCCAAAAACCCTAGAAATGCCTTTCGTTTCGTCAATTTAGATGAAAGTTGAAAAAAAGTAAAAAAAGATTAGCCCCAAGGCCGTACGGCCCTGGGGCATGATCTCCGAGGCAAGAAAAATTCAAAAAAATTCAAAAAAATATAAAAAAATCAAGTTTTTGTATAAAAACTTGTGTAGCTAGTTATAACAGCGAGCGCCATCAGAGCTCAGCCCGGTGGCCACCCGCGGGCCACCCACCCACCACTCCACTGCCCGTCCCCACCGCTCCGCTGCTTGTCCCCACCGGTTCGCCACCTTGTAGCCGTCGCGGGCTTCACAGCTCCAACCAATGGTTATATTGTGGACCAGGAGCCTAGATCCAATCCCTATGGGCTTTACTCACAAGCCAGTGGTCTCCTTGCAGACTGGGCGCTTAGCCTATTAGCCCCCGCCACTTTTTTTTAACTCAAACCTGAAGCCGGCAGTCGTATGCAAGACCAAGGGCCGAACATGAAGGAGCTCAATTTTTGCACCTGCTTAGTCTGGAAGTGCCCTTTTATAGGGCTTTTTTTCATTTTTCCATAACTTTTGCAAACGGAGTCATTTTTTTGAAAACGAATAGTCATCGAAAAGCTGATTCGACAACGGATCTAATGGTGGTAGTTTAATTTTCTGATTTTGTAGTTTTGATTCTTTTTTCGCCTGTCAAAGCCAGAAGTTGTTGATTTCACTCCGGGAGGCGTAACTTTTGTGTCCTGGCTCCGTTTTTTGAAAACAAGCAGGCGTTGGAAAGCTTGTTCAATGCTCTACACAGATCTCATACCTATTTTTTCAGTTTTTTTTACCAGGTATCTATTATTTCTGTTTGATCTCATCCTTTACCTTTTCAGTTATTTTCTTGGGAAGCGTGCAATCAGGCTATTTTTTGAGATCAACGAGCATTGTTTTTTTTATTTGAGACTATCTATTGTTTTTTTCTGTCATGGATTTACACAAATTTTCACCCCTTACTCCATTCAACTATTTTGGTTGGAAAAAACAAATGGAGATTCACTTGAAACATAAAGGGTTGTATAGGGTAACAATGGGTACAAAAATTGAACCTACATGTGCTATTGAAAAGAGAAAGTGGTTGAATAGGTGTGATGAAGCTTATGGTACATTATGTCTTTCTCTTTCATTTGACCTTCTTTTTCACATTGAGTCTTGCACTACACCAAATGAGATATGGGATACTTTGGAGTGTTTGTTTGGGAAGCAGGATACTATGAGAGGGTTGTAGTTAGAGAATGAGATTATTGGATTAAATCCTAGGGATTTTGACAACATCCAGGAGTTTTTCACCAAAATCAAGTCTCTTAGATTATAGTTGTCACAGTGTGGTGTTCAGAAAGAAGACTCTTAGTTGATATTGTCCATTCTTTCTAAGCTTGGACCAGATTATTCAATTTTTGTATCTACCTTTTATGCCACTATGGATGCACTTGGTATGAGATTCACTATGCCATCTCTTGATGAATTTGCTTCATCTCTCACTTGAGAGCAAGCTAAGTTAGCTAGCATGGGCACAGTGAAAACTTCTTCCTCTTTACAGGCACTTATTGCATCACAGGAGCCTAGAGATCAGAAGGATTATATAGGCAAAGGAAAGAAACAAAAACAAAAGGATTCCAAACCTCATGAGCAGCAAAAGGAGTCCTCAGACTCGTCCTCCTCTTCTAAGGGGAAATCATTTAGGAAGGAGAAGTCTACATGTGCATATTGCAAGAGGGAAGGACATGCAGAACATAATTGTTACAAGGACATTGATGAGCTGAAAAATCTTCTTCAAAAACATCAGATTGATTTTCCTTCTAGGATGTCTGCATCATCTTCTTCTCCTCACTCTTCTTCTTTAGAGCAGCATAACATAGGCTCTTTTTTTACATACTTCATCAGATATGAAGGGACATGCTCTTTGTGCTTCTTCAGGTATTGGATTAGGGAGGTGGCTTCTAGATTCAGGAGCATCTCATCATATGGCATCTTCGCAGACTATGTTTACTTCCTTTGAGCCTTGCACTATGTCTCCCATTTTGATGGGAAACAACACTTACATGAGTGTTACAAGGAAGGGTTCTATTAGTTTTGGGGATCACTCCTTTCAGGATGTCTTATGTGTCCCTCACTTGACAAATAACCTTCTTTCCATCTATCAGATAACACATGGGGGCACTGGGAGATCTATGGATTTCATACCTAATTCGGTTATTATCAGAGACTTGGAGAGTAGAGCAGTTATTGGTACTGGGATAGTGGATCACTGATCTTGGTTGTATTCTTTCACTGATTTTGCTACTAGTGGTGTTTCTGTTCTGGTGCAGGAGCACCCAAGCTCTCTGAGGAACACTTCAAGAGACAAGAGAATGCAGGGGTCATGAAGACTTGTCAAACATTCTAGAGCATCAATTATGCTATCTTGGAGCCTATAATGGCCTTTGGAGTGGATGAACACATTAGAAGAATCAAAAGTCCTAAGGGTCCTGATAAGGACCCTAGGACCAAAATGCATTGTAATTGACAAATAGTGTCCTAAGAGTCTAGATAGGTTTTTTTTTATTTTAATCATTTTAATTAAGGTTGAATAATTCCATGTAATAGGTTTTAAGGGTTCTTAGTTAGTAGGATTTAATGAAATAAAAAGTTGGAAAATTCAAATTTTAAACTTCCAACTTTGGGGGGAAAGTGACTTTTAGGAGTTTTAGCAACTTTAATGTAATCAAACTGATTCCAAATGGTTTGAGAAGTTGTGGGATGGGTATATAACCCTAAAGGAATCATTTTTATGGAGTTTGGGTTGTTGGTACAATGTTTGTACGGACTGCTACATGAAAAGACTAAAAAATTCAGTTTTCTTGCAATTTTTGATGCTTCCTTGATGAGTTTCTGATTTATTTTGGTGTTATGCTCCATAGGATACATTGAGGACTTTATTTCACATGAATTTAACCTTTTGAATGACCTGATAAATGTTAGGAATCAATTTCTTGTGTTATATTGCTGACTATCCTAAAAAAGTATAATTTTTTCACTAGTTTTGAGAGTCTTCATAAATAAATGATCCATTTCATGGGAGAGTGTGACTGAAAACTTGTGAAATGGATCATATCTAACTTTTATTATACAGATCTAACAAGTTATTGTGTAGGAAAGAGTGATTCTTGGGTGTACACTGAGTTTTAGCAAGGAAAAGTGCATGAAAATGGAGGCTAAGGTGTAGCAGCAGGAGATTTTCCTTAATGAGGGGTATATTTTTGAGTTTAAGATGTTTAAATATGTTTATCTAATGGTGAAAAGTTAAAGAGAAGGTTCTAGAAGTGTTGGGAAAGCTAATTTTCAAGAGGCCCTAGTGACCAATTTGGTGAGGGTTTTGTGTTTGAGGGTGTCAAGTGTGTCATAGGCACCTAAAAACTTGAAAATCCTTGGTTTGGGAAAAAATTAAGATACTTTTGAAAGTCTTATAATCTGGAGTTAAGATTTGAGTAGGGTTGCTTTGGAAAAGAGGGCTAATTAGGCCTTGATTTTGTGAAGACAACAGATTTTGGAAGGGTTAGTCTAAAACAAGTGCCATCAGGGATTTGATATGTTGTTTAGCATCATAATCCACAACTAAATTAATCATTAGATTGAGGAGTCCTTTGGGGAAGTTGAGTGAAAAGTCAAAAAACCATTGCTAGAGGCTTAGTTGGGCTAGAAGCCTAGTCAAGGTGCAAAAAGTGAGTTTGTGTTTAAGTCAAAGGTTTGGGGCTTGAAACCATTCAAGAAAAGTTTTTTTGAGTCTTTTAAAAGCTTCCCAAGGGTTTGGGTCCATAAGTGAAGGTTTAAAGTCATAAGTGAAACTTTGAGGCTTATCTCTTGTAGGGTGCCTGGAAGAGGTTTGAGAGTGCTTCATTGAAATCCTTGTAATCTTTGTGTGTTTTGCCTAAAGTCCCATCCCTTTTGCATCATGTTCCTACAACTGTTCCTCACACTTCAAGTGTGCATGATCATTCAGAGGAGATATTTGGCTTCTTGAACATTGGTTTTCTCACTTCGGATCCTGTTCTCGAGCCTTCCATTCCATCTCCTCCTCTTCCTATTGCTTCTTCCGTTTTAGTGTAGTAGGATCCAGTTGATCATACACCTTTGGAGGTTTCTATTATTTCTTCACCTACTTCAGCTTCTTCATTTGTTGAGGTCACACCTGCTTCTTTGGAGACATCTTGGGCTACACCTATTCCACCTTCAGATATTGCTTTCATTCGGCCTCTTCCCTCTCACTTCTTTCAAGAAATGCAGTTTCTTCACTTCTTTTGGAGTTACTTCATTCTCAAGGGGATATGTGGTCTCTTTCTTCCTCTCTTATGGGGGAATTCATTTATGTATCTTTGTGATGGATGGTGTCCTTGGGGGGTCTTATGGAGTCCTCCATCTTTCATCACTTAGCTGTTTATTGCATTCTATTTTGGGGAGGAGTTTTTTTCCCACGTGGTTTTCTCCTTTACCCCATTTGATTTAGTTTACATTACATTTGTAAATGAGTACCTGATCAGGCCTTTTTTCTAAGACTCATATTTGCATAATAATTTGCTTCTCCCTAAGTTGCACTTATGGGGGGGTGTTGGTGTAATTAATTATTTAATTACACTTTAGGATAAGTTTACTTAGGTAATTATTTATTTCCTAGGATAATTATTATAATTCTTATCTTATCTTATTGAGTTTTCTTGTTGCTCAAGATAAGATTAGGGTTATGCATCTTTGCTTTTATAAAGAAAATCATTATCTTGTAATTATTGAATTCCTGAATAATATTATGTTGCACATTCTTTTGCAACCTCTTTGCTTTTTCTATTTTTCTCTTCTGTGGAAGGATATTCTGGTTTGCAATTTTGATCTTGGTTTCTAACATGGAATCTTTCTCAGTTTTAAGGCCATATTTTTATGGTGAATGTTCCAGAATCTTGATGGTACTCGTCCTATGGGTAGTTTTAGTTTCAGTTTACAGTCACAAGCTCAAGAAGGTACTTCTGTGACTAGAGCTCCACTGTTTGACGATACAAATTATGTATTCTAGAAAGTCATAATGGAAACATATTAGATTTCAATTGATCTTGATGTTTGAAGCATTGTTTTAGATGGGTATGTTGTTCCATCCACAATACCCATAGATTCTGCTGAAAAGAAGTATGAAACTAATGCTAGAGCCAAACATGCTCTTTTGTGTGGATTAACCAAAGATGTAGTTGTTAAAGTCATGCATTGAAAATATGTTGAAGAGATTTGGGAAAAACTTGAAAACATTTATCAAGGAAATGATAAATTCAAACAGTCAAAGATTCTTACTCTCAAAACTCAATTTGAGGAAATGAAAATGAAAGATGATGAAAGGGTGGCTGAATATTTTTTGAGAATAAGTGAAGTTATTAATGCAATGATAGGTTTAGGAGAAGAAAGCAAAGAGTTTGATTTGGTAAAAAAGGTCATTAGAACCTTACATCCTAAATATGAAACTAAGGTTTCAGCTCTTGAAGAAAAGAAACACTTTGATAAGCTTACCTTAGATGATCTACAAGGAACTCTTACTGCCTTTGAAATGAGAACAAGCAAAAACAATTTACCAGGAAAAGAAATTGCTTTTAAAATTGAAAAAAAGGAAATTGTAGTTGAAAATGAGTTAGAAGACTCTGATACACAGGAGTCTCACTTTGTTAGAAAGTTGAAAAAGGAATTAGGTAAATACAAAGGGAAAATTCTCTTTAAATGTTTTAACTATGGTAAAATTGGACATCCTATAGCTAAATGCCCCTATGTTGAACAATATAGTGATGATGAAAAACCTGACAAGCAGTTTAAGAAGAAGATATATAAACCTAAAAGGAAATCCAATTTCAATAAGAAAAAGAGTCTATTCATCAAAGATGAATAAGACATTGAGACAGAAGATTCTTCAGATGAAGAAGAAGAGACCCTATTTTTGGGTGAAGTTAAACAACAAGGGGATATAAACAACAAGTCTATTTTAGAAGATGATAAAATAGATCTAGAAGGTGAGATTGTATTTATGGCCACAATGAATGAAATGGAATTGCAAGAAAATAGACTTACAAAGACTTCTGCTTCTAATATAGAATTGGGAGGTTCTGAGAATGAACTGAAAATTGCTCTAAGTGAAGTTCAAGATTTGAAAAAGGAATTAGTATATCAGAAAATTCATATTGAGCAAGATACTAAGAATCTAGTAAGTAAGATTCCAATCACTGAAAAGGAGATTACTGACTTAAAACTTCAAGTTGAAATTCTTAAGATTACAAAGATGCAATTGGAATTCAAGGAAGAAAATTGTTGTATCTTAGAAACTAAAATCAACAATCTTAGAAAGGAATTTGATAAATTTATAGATCTTTGAATAAAAAAAGGTATTATGAAGACAAGTCAGGTCTTGGTTATATGGGTGATTCAAGTGTTTTTCCAGATGTAAAAGCTAAATGTGGCAGATCTAGACATGTTTCCTACAAGAAGAAAGAGAATAGTCTTTCTAAGACAGTTATGCAAAAAAAAGTTAAGTTGGTTTGGATGCCTAAAAGGAGCAATGTAGAAGCAGTAGGTATTTTTAATCAAACTGAATTACATGTTAAAGTTGAAAATACATGGATTTTAGATAGTGGTTATTCTCATCATATGACAGGGGATAGAAGTATTTTTATTGAACTTGAATTTATTACATATAAATTATGGAAAAAGGCATAGTGGTCTTTGGTAATAAAATTTTCTTGCCAGGTGTTTATTATGTAGCAAGTTTAAAACACAATCTGTTAAGTGTGATACAAATATGTGATTATGATTTTTGTATTCTTTTTGGTGATTGTGGGTGTCAAATTAAAAAGAAATTGGGAGAAATAGTTATTGCTAGTTCACAGACACAAGGAAATATTTATGAAGTGACTAGTGTAAAAGTTCTTGATCAATTGAGGAGGAGTCTCTATGATCTTCCTCCTATTTCTTTTCACTAATCAATCTTTGTGATTGCAGGGTATGCTTCAATTTTTTATCTTATATCCTTGAAAGTATAAACTACAATCAAATCTTTGCAGTTTAGTTGGTGTTTTGGAATAGTTTGCAATTTTCATTACATGAAGGATTGTGTGTTAATGTGTCAATTTTATATTGTCTTGATTATGGAAAAAGAGATATAGAAAGTTTTTCTTGAGAATGAACAGAGAATTGGTAAACTCAATTCATTTTTTTTTCACTAATATTATTTGTTTGGACAGTCAACATTCAGTTGTTCTATCTTCATAAAGAGGAAGGCTCTATGATATGAGAAGATAATTTTTAGAACTCTATGTTTCAGGAGATGGAGAAGAAAGATTATGTTTTTCTTCCAAGTCATGCAATTTGTCTCTTCATGAAGCAATGTGAAACAGGGAAGTATAGTGCAGTGAATTTTGTTTTGAGGAAAATCTTATTGTTGAAATGACAATAAAAGTCATAACATTTTTAGATTTGCAAGTTTTCAAGGCTTCTCGAAAACAGTATTGTCTGAATGCTTTTAAAAGTATGCATGGTCTTAGGGGAAAACATTCTTATCTGTTTGCACCATTTATTTCCTTAAGAATTGGTTCAACACGTGGTTGCATATGGTTCTTCTTAGTATTATCAGTGTTCATCTTTGACATGTTTAGTGATATTCTATTTGATATTCCACTGGATTGTGTTACATGCTTTTTGGTATTGAATTATGGTTTGGATTGAATACTGATCGGTACAACAATTGTTTAATGATTCAGATTGGAAAATTAAATTGTTTTAGGTTTCATGAGATAGTTACTTAAGATAGGACAACATCATTGAAAACAAGATTTGTTGCTTGGACACATGTTGTGACATAGTGATTGACTAGTGCTATATCATAAGGAGAGGTTTCTTGCATATTTCATGGTATAGAATATTTTTGGTGATTGGTTGTAATACATGTACATTCTTAGCTTGTTATTGATGTATGGTAGTGTTATTTATTACATTCTCAGTTTGTTCGTGGGGTGCTTGACAATGATATTCCTTTTTTCTTTTGATAGTAAGTTTCTATTTGCAGGTGTAAGGTAACAACTATTTCTGGGTGTTGTGACTTGATCACTGCCAACTACATGTTGAAAATGGCAGTGTGTTACAGGTTTTCCTTGGTGATAGTTACATAATGAGTTTTTTTTTCATTTTAGTATGCCATTATTGAAAATGGTATCCTTGTCATTTAAGGTCTTTGTTCCCAAGGCTGATGATTATTGATATTATTATTTGTGTTCCTATTAATTTCTTTAGAGATGTCAATAGGATTCAAATAAAATAATAGTGTCCACAAATAAAGTTAGAAAAAGATTCTCAAGGTGGCATTCAGAAAACAGTGACGGTTAGTATGATAAGAGAGACAGTATTATGGTTGTAGAGATATTGTGTTTTCTCATGTGATTAACACAAGGAGGTATATGACACAGAGTTATTTGATTATGACTAAAGTAATAATATGATTCTTGACATGACATGGTTGGTTGGATTCTTAGTTGTTTTCATGGTATGCCACACTCTCCTCTATCATTCATTGTCATTGAGGCAAAAAGGGGGAGAGATGATGTGTTTTTCCATCAAGGACAAAGGGGGAGTTTGTTGGCTTTTAGTTGTTTTGTGGTTAGTCCAAGTGATGTCAAAATTGATTATGTAGTGCTTTAGTATTTGGTGATTCACACTTATGTAGTTACATGATATATTGCCTATAGAAGTTCATTGGGTTCATATTGTTTCAGGTTTTTGATATATATGAAATTTCATTGAGTTCATATTGTTTCAGGCTTTTGATATATATGGAAGTTCATTGGGTTCATATTGTTTTAGGTTTTTATATATATACATTTGTTGAGTCTAACAATGTTTATTACTTGTGTTTCAGTAGTTTGGTTCCTCAAAGACTAGATGTCACAGTGATTGCCACAGGTATATTCTTTATGTTTTGACCTAATTTTTTAAAGTCACAATGTGAATATGGTGATATAAAAAAGCAATGGTTTTGAACATATTGGATGGTTATTCATAATTCAAAGTTCAGGTTGATCAACTTGATCTGTTGCTAGTTGTCTTTGCATAATTATATGAAAAGCATAGGAATGCAGATTACAAGTTTTAAACTTGTATATATAGATTCTCTTCATTGATATTTAGTGTGCAAATATTTTGCTTCATGGTTTATAATACTTTGGGAAACTTGTTTTGGCATATTATTTGATTATTTTTCAAATAAATGTGACTTGGTAAGAGTCATCTTTTTTGGTTTGACAACAATATAAATAGTCACATTGTATGTGACATCGACATTGTAGAAAGTGTTGATTTTCCATTCATAAGGTATCAATATTGTTTCAAATAAGAAGCTTTGAATGTGGGTATCTTTAAGGTTTTGATTTGGTGGTAATAAGGTATCTATATTATTTTCCATAATAATTTGAGCCTAATTTTTATATCGGGCTATATGAGACACATTATATGTGTGACTTCACTTCACTCATTAGTGACTTGGCATCGACAACGAATGGTTGGTTATGATGTGGAATGATTGTGTCAGCATCTGTGGCTAAAGACTTTGTCATCAGACTCAAAAGCATTATGATGGTTTATTAATGATTGTGTTTTGCTTTGCATCAAACTTCAAAACATTATTATGATTGAAAAATTCTTCAACAGACTTGAAAGAAAGGAAAATAGGGTAATATATTTTTGATTGTGTGAAGGGTTTGGAACCCTAGCCGCCATGAGGATGTTTTTGTTCTCAACTGTAAAACTGTGTTTTTCTTTGGCTGACACTAGAGGAGTGAATCAAGTTCATTGTAAGCATGGACAATAGGTTATGAGCTAGCAAGAGCTTAATAGTTGATAAGGAAGTGACAATGGCTCCTTCAGCTGGGTAGTTATGGTTGTCTTCATCAACTTTCTTTGGCATTTGTTTGATTTCTTCATTGCATAGTTAGGTATTAGTTCTGTTGTTTGAAGAAAGTGAGAAAAGACAGTTAATGTTTCTTAAGGCTCGAATCATACCTGAAAATTTCATTTTATTTCTATTAAATGATCTGTATTTGTGATTAAGAAGAGTTTACTAGGGCAATGAAGTGATTTTGTTATTTTTGTAATCTCTGATTAAGAGTTTGTTTAAAAATTAGGAAAGGAAAAGAAGACCTATGGGTTGTAACTGAAATTTTTATCTTTATAGGGCTTGATTAAAAGATTATTCTGGGGTTGTTCTTTTGAAACCCTAACTCGAGATGGTTCTTACAGTTACAAAAACTATATGCAAAAAATTTGTATCTATTTAAGAAGGGCTTTTGGTATTTCTCAGGAATGAGGGAGAGAAGAATAAGAGATTTCATGAGTACTCCTTAAGTGATACAAAAAGTTGTTCTATATTGAAAATATTTTTATTATTTGAGAGGATGTTAACACACAACATTCTTCAATGTGCTTATTGAAAATATTTTATAGTCTTCTATTAAAATTCTAGGACTGCATATTGCACTTCTAGGGTTCTGATAGAATAGTGTAATTGTGTTGCATTGTAATAGAGTTGGTGCTCCTAGAGTTGGTACTCTAAATTAGTGAGGGGTTGGTGCTCCTAGAGTTGGTGCTCTAAATTAGTGAGGGGTTGGTGCTCCTTGGAGTGGGTGCTCCTAAATTGTGTAGAGTTGGTGCTCTATCTGAATAAAGAATTTTTTTCGAGTGGTTTTTATTCCCCTAGAGGGTTTTTCACTCAGGACAAAATTATGTGTTATGTGGTGATTTTATGTGTGTGATCTCTTTCTTATCAGTCTGATTTTAATGTGTTATCAAATGTATAATTATCAGCCTTTCATATTTGTCAATGTTATGCATTGTTTCATATCAATCTTTCATTTTCTTTCAGTGCACATTTCATGCATAAAAGGTTCTATTATTAATGTGAGCTTTGATACATGTGAAAGTGTTAAGTTCATCTTCTGTTAATGTTTCATGTTTAATTCATGGTTCATGCAAATACAATACTATTCATGCACAAGTCAAATTTATTCTTTGAATTGTCATTTGGTGTTTTGATATAAAAGTCAAGTTCACTTCACATACTGTCATTTGTACTCTTGGTTCAAAAGCAAACACAAATTCTTGTTTTTGAAAATTTTTGTGATTTTTATAAATCACCGATTAACCCCCCCCCCCTCGCCCCCCCCTCTCAGTGTTTTAAGTCTTGCAACAAAAGGTGAGTTTGAAAGGCTCTAAAAGGAGAAAGTTGACAAAGTATTAGATATAGCACAAAAATATGCAATGAATTTAGAAAAAAGAAGATACTGCTCAGAAAGTCACTACAGGTGAAGACCCACAAGGCATTGATGCTCAACATGAGCATGAAATAGATGAAGGATATACTTAGGATAACGTTCTTACGGATGTGGAAGAATTGACAAAAGAAGATGAAGAAGCAGAGAAGAATAATGGTGAAGATCCAATAAAGGAGGATACCTCTCCTCCTCTGGTACTTGAAGAAAATTTTATTCCCCCAGTTACCATAGATAAGCCTTTTGAGGAAGAAAATGTAAACACTTGGATGGTGAAGAAGAGAATTTTGATGCAGAGAAGGAAGAAGAATAGGAAATTAATATGAAGGATGATGAAGATAAGAATCGAGATGCATCCAGACATGAAAAAATAGAAGAAGAGACACCAATGAACTCAAGAAATAATGGGGAAAAGGAATTGAAGGGAAAGACTACATAGAATACAAATACTTTTGATGAATCCTCTGGCTCCTTCAAAGATTCCTTGAAGAATCTACTTAGTATGCAACTTAAATTCCAAGCTATCATATTAGCACAACTACCTATGCAATAGGGAAGTGAGATCTTGAAAAGATTTCCCCACTCCACAAGCTTCAATTGGGATATGTATTCCATGCATCTGCCCAGAAGGAGATTATAGAAATGCATCAAAAGAGTGGAGAGATGATGGAAGAAGTTGTGAAGGCATTGCAAGAGTCTATACCCGGTGTGAGTATTGACACTTCATTTTCTGGTATGGATAATTTGAAGCTATTATTTGATACTTTTAAAGAATCTACCTCCAATCTTAGAGGACAAGTAGAGAATAAAGTTGAAAAGAAAATAAATTATAAGAAAATGTTGGAAATCATTGATAGGTGTGCTCTTGCACACAAAAAGTTTCAAGAAAATTTAAATAGTGCACAAGTTTGTGTGGATGAGGCAAAGACTTTATTCCAATATTGTGTGAAGTGGCCTAAAGCCACACATAACATCAAAAGTGAAATAGACTTCATTGAGTCTTAGGTCCATGATGCCTCCAATGCTTATGATCCAATACTTGATCTGGTTGGAGGCACAAGGAATGCTATTGAAGATTTTAATAAGAGATTATTCTAGCTGCAATGCCAAAAGGAGAACATCACTTTTTAGTTTGGAGAGCTAAGGTACTTGGTGAATTCCAAATCCATGTTTGTTTCAAGTGCCCTTTTGAGTGATGAAAAAGCTACATAGATAAATCTGGTACCCAAAACTCTGAAAGAAGGAGAAGAGATACTAATGGAATTTGAAACATAATGTAGACTACTTGGGATAACCAAGAAGACATGGGAAGAAGGAAAATAGGCTTGGAAAACTCATGTGCAAAAGCTTCAAGAGTCAACCTCCTCCGGTTGACAACATTTCTATTCTTTATGCATTTCTATTTTTTAGTTTCAGATTCTTTGTACATATGCAAAGTATATAGGATGGTTTCATGTATAATTTTTTGGTTTTTTTCTTCGGCACATGATTTACAGGGAGTCAATTCAATCTTTCAGTTTATAGATATGCACATATTTCTTAGAGGGAGATCTAGTATATGTTAGGAGAGTTGTTGCATGCACCCTTTACCCTTTCTGTCAAAGGCGGATAATATTTTGGATTTTTTTGGTAGGTTTCCATAAATGAAAGGGGGGAGATTTTTGGAAGAATGAAGAGTTTGTCATTGATGTGGTTGTTGGCAGTGTGAGCATAAGGGATAAGCACAAGGTATACTATTATGCATTGTAGTGTTGTCATTGATGTCAACATTGTATCTTTATATGGAGATCATGCTGCAAATCATTTTGGTTGGTTCTAACATGTTTTGGGATGTTTTCATAAGACAAATTTTCAATAAGGTTTGATCCGGTGAAGATAACTATGATGAAAAAATAAGTGTTTATACCAGTGTTTTTGAGTACAAAGCATCCAATTTTTGGGTCCACACTGGTATGTGAATTAAAAAAAAAAATTTGGTTCTAGAATTTTTTTTTTGGTTGGTAAAAGCATATAATTCTAGAATTCCATCTTGTCTTTTCTTTTGGTTTGAACGTTATGAATGACAAAAGTTCAATTTGGTAGTTACCATCATTTCCTGTATAGTGCATATGTGATGCAAAATCAGGGGACCCAAACCCACTCAAACTTGCAAAAGAGCATACAAACTCCACAAGACCTCTTCAGAGGTTATCAACCAACATAAAATGACAAAATAATCAACTTTGTATAATTACTAAGGTAGGTTCATTGTACTTCTCATATTCACCCCGATTGACACAAGCTTTCCTAGTAGTAGTGGAAGACGGGTTTTTGAAAATTTTGACCAAAATTATCCAAAACACTTAGAAAAATAAATGTCGATTCAAACACCCATTTCAGGTTAACACAACATACCATAAAACCAAGTATAACTACTTTGGACCGAATGCCTCAAAAATGGACTTTTCATTATTTTAGGCCTCTAATTAGGCCACTTTTTCAAAGAGACCACCCCCTAATATTCTCACCAGACCCCCAAACCAAAAAAAATTCTTGATTCAGGTTTCAAAACCACATATTTTCCAGGTCTCATGACCCTAAATGCTCAAACAAGCCTCCAATGCTAAAACCTTCCTTTTTCACCATTTCAACTAGGGCTTATTGATTTTCCCATGCCCAGACCTCTCACCAACCTGAAACCACTTAAATAATTCATTATTTTACCTGTGCATGCTTAATACATCATTACATTAGACTCCCCCCATGTTTAGCATACACTTCCTTTGTAAACCACCTTATTTTCACACTTTTCCAACCCTTTCCAATGGGTTTTCAACCTCTTTCTCACACCTGGCCTTCCTCAACCTCTCAGAATCTCCAAACACATCAAAATATACCTAACCACTTAGGAACAAATGAGTTCCAACCTCTTCTCTATGAAAATATAAAAAAAAACATACCCTAGCTATGCTTAAAAGGCACAAAATTTGTCTTTATGCAGGGGCAGTGTAGATTTCTCCCTTCACAACTCTTTAAATCTCAAACCAAACTACCTATCACTATTCCTATATTAACAAGGCCCATTCCACCCAGGTACAATAATCACAAAAGGGTGGAATGGCCTATATGACACATTTTGGCTCTCAAACCTCTTTACCCTGCTATATGACCAGCCCACAAGAATTTGCTTTCTTTCCTCTCAAAAATCAATGTTTCTTTGCAAGAAAGGATTAAAAATAGGGAAAAAACAATATTGAATATTATTCAAACCATAAATGAACACAACCCTATTGTACGGACCGTACACAGGTTGAAAAGAGAGGAAAACACAAAAATTTACTAAAAAGAGAGCTTTTGATTGATTTCTTCCTTCAAGAATGATTCAACAACCTTTGCACGAGCCTTGAAGAGGCCTTATAAAAATTTTACAATCCAAAACTACTCATGGAACGCCTACAACTAACCATTCAACCACCTAGACCCTTACATTGCTTAATTTTGCATTTTGACAATTTGTTGACAATAAACGCATTATTATGTTGCAACCTTCTGCATTTCTTTGCACTAACTAACACTAAAGACCCCTAATTACATCATTAAAAGGATCAAAGGCATTATTTAACATGAAATAACTCAAATACCCCTACTATCCTAATGCCTTCCTTCAAAGGATGAATTTTTGAAATTGTGTGTATTGGGTGCTCCTGCACCAATATGAGTAGGAGTCTACACTTCTCCAAGGATAGGATTTTAAATTTGTGGATTTGACGGGATATTCTCAGGTGTTAGATGAGTGTGAATTCCAATTGGAATGATGTTTTGAGGTACAAATGTCTGAATATGTGTGTACAGTTGAATAATTTTTGTATTAGGTCTTTTGCGGTGCCAACCTAATAGGTGTGAAGGTATGCGAAGGTTAAGTAAGTATTGTGGAGTTATGTGGGAACTATTATAGGTCCATGTAGAACTATTTCAAATTTTTTCAAGGATTGAATATTTGCGCAAGGCATGTGTGGAAGGATTTGAGCATACAAGTCACATATTATATATTTTGTATGATACATCTAATTAGGTCGAGACCTAATTGATGTTATGCTTGAAGATGATATATAAGTTAGGCCATTTTCAGTGTTTGGATGGAAAAAATATGTAAGTGATGTGAATGGTGCAAATTGAGTGATTACACTACAAATTTAAGTTGTGAATGTTGAGTAGAATCTTAGAGTGATGCAAATGCAGAGGAAAGTAGAGTGTTAGATCAAAATTAGATGAAGTGTGTAAAGTCAGTTTATTAAGCTTCATTAGAATTGTATCTAATGCATATAACATATGCAATTGTAGCACTTCAATCTAGGCTATGAGCCAGAACATTTCTTCTATCTCTTCTTCTCCGTGGATAGTGAGTCCACCTGTAGTGAGCACTTCTATAATATACTATAGCCGATTATAATATATTATGAGCTAATCCTCACCATGGTTTTTCCCATTTTGGGTTTTCCACATAAAAATCCTAGTGTTCATGTGTTATGTGATGTTGTTGGATGTTTCCTGCTTTCTTTCATTTATGAAAATTGAATATGCTAAGTGGATTAGATGTTTAAATGTTTGGATGGTTTAAAAAATACTAATTCACCCCCCTTCTCAGTATTCCAGGTGTTCAATAGTAACATTACATAAAGATATGGGATAAAAAATATAAAGAAGCGGCCCATTAGTTTTTAGGAATCAAATAAATAAAATTAGAATTATTGTCTTTGAGCATACTACTTACTATTATATGACTTCTTAACAACCTCTAACAATTTATCTTTGAGAATTTCCCAAAATTCCTAAAAAAAATATGTATAAAAATAATTAGGGCCAAGAGACTTACCTTTCTTCATTTGGAAAACCATGATCTCAAGCCCCTCAATTAAGATGAGGTCTAATAGAATTTTGTTCATATCATTTTAAAATAATGGTGAAATGTAGTCTAGCATTAGTCTCTTCTCTACCTTAGCTTATTGTCTATGCTCTATAAATAGAGAGGAAAATTACCACTTAAATTCCTTGGAGATAGCATGAAAGGAGGTTACTTGTTCTCCATAGGTTTAAGTAAGATAAGTTATAACATTATCACTTCTATGCTTCTTCATAAAATTATGAAAAAATGAAGTGCTATTATCTCTTTTCTAAATCGAATCAATCCAAGATCTATTTATTTGATCATAGAATTTATTTGATCATTCTATCAAGTTAATTTAAAAGGTGATTCTATCTAACTTATTCTAAAGTTGAGTTTTATTTTTAAGACTATTTCCAAAAGAGGATCTATTCTACTTCTTTATATTAAACTTGAAAAATTGAAGCCTTCTGAATTTAAGGAGTACATGGATATTCCAAAGGTAGGATTCCTTTCCATCCACCATCCATCCAATAGCTTGTGCAAATCAAAATCCTAAAAACACATAGGCTATAACTTAAAAGATGGATTTTTAGGAACAAGATCAACAAGTAAGAGACTTTGATAGGCCAATGATCAAACCCTTTCTACATAATAATTTTAGAATATGAAATGCAAAATTTACTAACCCAATAATCATATACTAAAAAATTGTCTGAGTCTTTCAAAGATAGAATCATTTCCACACCTATTATTCTAGTTAAGATTCTATTTCTTAATATCACATCCATCAAATTAAGAAAATAAACATTTTCATTGTACAAGATAGAATATGGGCCAAGATAAATAATAATTTCAATTTTCTCATTTATACTAGTTGTAATAGTAGAATCACCTACCAAAAAATCTAAGGGAACATAGGAACTAAAGAATGAATAGATCTAATATGGGTCCAAATTAGAACCTTACCTAGAAAATTAGTAGGCACAAAAGCATTTGTGAATAAGATTCTCTCCAAATTTAATAAATGAAGCCACCACTAAAATTTAATTTCTACTTAGTAACCACCAAGGAGTGAGCTTATAAGGTTCCCATAAGCAAGTCACCCCAGTAGTAGTACCTTTGGCACTAATACATGCTTAGCTTTGTGATCACTCATCTATGTAATACAAATTATAGGAGGGAATGCCTAAACCCCTAATTAGATACTCCAGTGAACTGAAATCAAGAATTTCTAGTGAAGCGAGCTCAATGCAAAGAAATTTGGCCCAGGGAATCATATCCCTTCAACAGTTGATTGGTTAGCGAGACGGTGAGGGAAATTATCCTATTGAGGGTGAAGTTGTGATCCCCTCTATAAATATTGTAAGGAATTCTAATCATATCATCTACTAAAATATTTATCTCCTTAATAAATATTAAATTTGGCCTATTTTCTCAAAAGAGATCTTGAGTAACCTTTTGTCGAGAGGTACTAATGAAACCCCTAGAGGGTGTGTGCAAGAAGTTGAGTCCACTTTTTGGCCATTTAGTGGAAGTGTTTTCCCTGATTTTTAGAATTCGACACATTTGACCTTAAAATTTGAAGCACTTAGAGATGGAATCTTGAAAAAAGTCACTGATCATAAAATGTAGTAATCGAAGTCTAGTTTCCAAATATGTAATTTATTTCAATACCCATATGATACAAATTTATTTTCAATAGGTATTTCTAAAAACCACTATTTAAAAGTCACTTTTTTTTTACCATACAATGCATGAACGTACGTCATCCATATTTTGACTTAAATAATCATATTTTTCTAAATCCTTTTGGGAAAAGATTTGTAACTCACTGAAGCACACTTTCCATTATTTTTTGTAATGTTTTATTGATTTTTTTTTGTTAATTTTTTATTGGCCATATTTGGCGTTTTGAAAAATCATCATATACGTCACGCATAAGATGACCTAAACTTATCATTTTTTGATTTTTTTTTAAATTGAAAAGAACTGTCTGAAGTATGCTTTCGTAATATTTTTTTTCAAAAATTATGTTAATAAAAAGTTATTAAAATACTAAAAAACCCTAATAATTCAAGTTTATGGACCTATTTCATCATAAATTAATTGAAAAATAAAAAATTAATCCAATTGTAAAAAAAAATGTATATTTAGAATCTACACTGTCTCATCTATAATGGGTTTTAATTTCCTAAAAAAATTCTGTAAAAAAAGTCTTCAGACATATGCCCAAAGTCACTATTTTCTTATTACATTTTCATGAACTTCAACTTGCCCAAACTAGGTCTAGGGCCTAGGTTCGGGTCTCCAAGCCTTTTCCCGTATCAAAAAACAAAGCAAAAACCCGACCAATTTTTTTTTTTTTTTTAAATGGGATCCCGTTTCATAAAAATATAAATTTACTTAAATGAAATGAGATTGCATTTTGAAAACGGGATCTTGTTCTACAAAATGGGATCTCGTTTCTTAAAAGTATACAAAATTATTTTTTTATGAAATGAAATGTTAAAAATGGGCCTCATTTCTTAAAAATGGGATCCCATTTTTTAACAGTCCATTTCAAAACAAAAACGGGATCCCGTTATTTAAAAAATGAGATCTCGTTTTTGGCTTGGGACCCCAACCTAAATAGGACCCTGTTTATTAAAAAACAGGATCCCATTTTCTTGAAGCCAATTTCGGGTTTTTGTCTAAGGCAAAAACTTCACGTTTTGTGGACTCATCTTCTTGCATTTACCCTAGAATCTTAATACATCACAATTATTTTTTAGGATTACAAAAGTGAGTATCAAATGTCTTAATAACGCTATATTCTACCAATGTTTCCCCTATCAACTTCATCTTTGCCTAGTCATTTTTCCTCCCTACCTTAGACACTTTATTGGTACCCCCTTCACTAATGTTCTTTTTTTGAAGCCCTAACAAAGAAGGTGCCTTCTTTTTACCATATTCTTTTGTTATAGATTATTGTACGGATGTAGAATGGTATTAGCTTCATTTGATTCCATTTTAATATTACCATAGGGAGAAAATCTACCCCTTCTATAAGTAACCTTTCACCCTCCTAATTACCACCAATTTTATCAATATGACTAGAAGTAGGGGCATCCCTTTCCCATAGTATCAATTTCATCTCTATTTTTTATATTAGGTAGATTGATTAAAGTAATTGAGTCCAAAAAAGTGCATATACTATCCCACCACACTTCATTGCATCTAATTCCTTAAGGATTTTTAGAACATCAAACTTGTTGTTAGAGACTCATTTAGGACTACATCCTTATGCTAATGATTCATAGGATTCCCATTAGTATGAGTTTTCATGAGAATGAATCCATTTAATTCTATCTGCTCTAATTAGATTAGAGTCTTTCCTTTTCCCCTCAAATTGATTAATTATAACTCAAGAAGGGATTGAGGGAATCTATGACCCATATTTATATAGTTTCTTTGTATATGTACATATTCATGGCAAACACAACAAGAAAACAAATATGATTCATAGCTCTTTTGTTGAAGCTAGTTCATACTACGCAATCTAATCACTAGAGAATTTTTGAAACACATAGAAGGAAAAATTTTCTACCTTGGTGTCAAGCATATAGAAAGAAGGACCCAAGGGTTTTATAATAATCATCATGATAGATTGTAAAATATCCTATATATAGTAATCCATTGGAGGGCAAGGGAGGTGAATCCAAAGAGGAATTTTTGATGGGAGTTCATCCACTAGATCAAATCCTATGTGCCAAGGTTTAATAAATAAACCCACTCGATTATGAAAATAAGGTCCTCCCTCAAAAATCATATTTTGATTCACCATTCTTGAAATCACTATAAAAATACCCATTTACAACTAGAATGACTTGTATATCACCTTCAACATTCCAATTCTTTTGAGTGCAAGCCTTGAGAAAAAGAAAAATATGCATAAACATAAATATTAGTGTGTGCTCAAACAAATGAAAAATATCAAAAATAATAGATTCTAGGTTAATCTCGAACAAGCCAATCTTTGTATTTAACCAAGTATCCATTTTATTTTAGATGACTTATCTATCGTTAAACAAAATTGTTTTCCTTCATTGCATGCATCAAGAAATGAATTATTTTTTCATGTGTAGATGAGGAAGGATAATCAACATTGAGAGAATCTTTAATGGATAGATTGGGGGTCCCTTAACTGTCATGCAAGAAACCACCCCTATACCAAAATAAAAATAGAAAAATAATGGGAAAACCCATGTGGAAAAAATTGCCCCTCCTTAGCCTCACTTAACACTAGTAAATAAGTGTTCGGAATAGGTGTTGTACACCTTGTATAACATTGGATTAATTTAATTATGTAAAATGAATATTTATTTGTGGTATATCCTAGGTGATATGTTTAGCAATATTAAATATTTATTTGTGGTCACTTGTAAAGTTGTATGTAACATTAGGAAAATATTTTAACATTGGGAAACTTAGTATCAAAAAGTAAACATGGGGTCAATGGTTTTGTGAACCCATAGTTTTGAGTCTCATGGTTTTTCCTTACCACTTGGTTGTATTTGTGTGAGCTCGGTTCTATAAAAACAAGCACATGTTTAATGGTTGAGGTTGATTAGTTGGGATTTTGGCTTGGTTGTCATTGTGTTGAGTCTTCTTCTAAAGAGTGCATATGTGAAGCATGGCATGGAATGTGTGTATTCTTGCTTGGACACATGGAGGATGAATTGGAGAGGCTTGATGTTTTAGAAATATTCATGGAGACTCTGTGAGTGTATTATAATGTTTCATTATCGAATAACACATTGAGTGTGGATGCTTTTGGAGGTTAGATTTTTCCCTCTTGAGGGTTTTCCTAGGGTATATCTTGTGTTATCATGTGGTATGCCTTGGATATTTGCATATGATTATTTGGCATACAAGTGCATCATGTTTTTCTTTCATGGGGTTATGTATGAAATAGATTGATCATTGTGTATGATTTTCTAACCACAAGGTCAAAATCCCACATAGTGAAGGTTTGTGGCCTTAGACAATCCCTATAGTAGTGGTGTTTTCGCTTAAAACACCCACAATTTCTCATTGCTTTCCAATTTTCAATTTATGTCATGTAGAGATAACAAATGATCGAGAATTTAAAGATGATGTATTCACTAATGAGTTATGATATTTTCTATGTAGTTTCAAGTTGTAGTTTTTTTAAATTAAAAAAATATTTTTATCATTTTATTTTTTGAATCAAAATTTGTTTTTCTATTTTTTTTAATTGAGTGACATTATTCCATATGATATAATTTTTTTCCAATGTCTAGTACATATTTTTTGGTAATTTTCTGTTAAATATTTTATTTATTATTAATTTTTGAATTAGTATTAACAAAAAATTATACTTATATTATTCCATAATACAATTCTCTTAGCATGTAATCAAAATAAAATGTTTCTATTTTTTATTGAAATACAAATGTGGAGAGTAGTATATTTTTTGATATTTTTATAATGATATTTGTTATCTTTGCTAGTGTCTTGAACTAATGTAACTGTTTCTTTGTAATGGACCCATATTTGTTAGTGAAAATTTAAAATATATAATATTAAAGAAAACATAATATATATTATAATATTTAGAAAGCTAATACCAAGGGCTACATACCCACAATATAAAATTTTAACATGACTTCATTTAATCTCCCAATAGGAAAAGCATAATCATTTTTCTGCATATCTTGATAGATGTGGAGGAGATTCCATCAAAGGTTTAATTCAAGTCTAGGGGGTTTGATCTAAACCCCTTCACTCAAATCTAATTAAATGTAATCTCTCTAGGCTTAAATCATTAATTTCTTTTTTAAAATATGTTATTTCATAAAAAATCAAGGTATCCCACAAGTGGGACATACTAAATTATGGGATCAACCCATTCCACCCTAAGCATTTTTCATTATATATGATACTTCTTGGAAACTAGCTCAAGACTCTTGCCAAAAATCCCAATATATGGAATTCTTTAATATTGGAGATTCTATTCTAAATGTGGAAAGACATAAATTATGTTCTTTTGTTGGTTCATCTATTGAAAAGCACTTTTCCATGTATACTAAAGCTCGCGTATGTTCTAATCTTATATTATATATCTAGATCTAAGCCAATAAGGTGGTTATGAAGGTTCCTCACTTGTAGAATTTTATTGACCATTGGTGAATGCCCCCATATAGTTTCTCATGTGCCTCCTTTCTGTACAAAGAAGGATGCTACTCCACTATGGAGGAAAGCCTCTCCACAATGTGTGTCAATGGGTTCTTAGTCATAGTTCTAAACAAGGCCATTGTGGTTCCAAAGGCTCTACACATCCTTGACACCATGGGTGGGTCCCTCTGCCACATGGAAATTCCTCTACTTGTCACTATTGAAACTCTAGCTATTTGAACAATGAGAAGTTTTCTTACCTAAACTTTGCCATCTTTCCAATCCATGCTAACGTTAGAGACTAGAATGAAACCCTCATAGGATGGGGTCCCATTGTTAATGGTTAACAACTCCTAAATTTTTGAGGTCACCCCTCTAATCATGATCCCCTTCCCTCTCCTACTAGTATAGCCACAACAACTTAGTGGTTGGACCACTCTTATTTTCATTTTTTTTGGTGACAACTTAGACTTCTAAATGTGTGATTCTACTCCACCTATCTTTTATGTGAATTGTTTATTGCATTTTTTATATTGAAATATAAAATTATAACTATGTATATCTATATATATAATTATTTATATACTTTTATATTTAAATATCAAAACTACAATACACAATTCACATTGAAGGAAGGTGGAATAGAATCACACCTTGAGAAGTCTATATACATATACAAGACTTAACATGTTCAGTCTTGTACATATCCATTTACAATTAACAAATTCACTTGTCTATTTATTTATTATATTTATCAAAATTAGAAAATTTGTAATATTTAAAATAATAAATTATTAAACAAATTAAATATAACAAAGATGCTTCTTACTCAGCTGTGAAACAAAAGTAAATATCATTATATCATTGTAAGACACAATCAATAGATACAATGGATTTTCATGTAGAGCTAACTTTCCAATGAAGTAACTAACTAAATGTGGTTGGGAGATCATGAAAAACATGTCTAAATGTCTAAGGGAGTGAGCAATTTGTCATCTTCAAAAATATATGTTTGATATGTTCAAGGAATGTGCAAAATGGAAAAGCAAGAGCCTAGAGTTAAAGGAATCCAAGTTTATAATAAATTATAATGTATTTTAGGTACAGTTCTAATTAAAAATGATCAGTTTAACACTCTATAATATATTACATATTACTACAGAAGCACAATATTACATGTATTAAATCATAAAATCTACCTCGCCTATTTAAAAGCTTACAAACATGTTCAAATGAGACTATGGATTACACAGTTCAAAAATGAACTACATGACTATTTCTTTGTCATTAGGATCAACTCTATATCTTCTATTTACCTTTGCTTTACAAAAAAAAAGATTTTTTTGGTTCTCTTTCTTCTACCTAAAAAACCTCTCTCATGCTTTTATACTTATTTTCAAAGCCAACATGCCCTATTTTTTCCCTAATCGCTTATTTTATAAGATTAGCAACCCCTTTCCTTTGATCTACTCCTTGTAAAAGAAACCATGCTACCCTATAACTAGAGAAGGGTTGCTTCTCCCAAATCATGTAGGTTTCCCACATTAAAGACCATGAATAGAGACAGAGGAGGATAGAAAAAGTTATTATGCATCCAAAACAACCCATTTATCAATTACTGTCTTGTCTGTTTGAGTCCGACCTCAACATCTTTAAGGATTACAGAAGTTTATATACCTATTCATAAGGCCACGACTCAGTACTAACTGGCTTTGGAATTCCACGTCGTTTCCTTCTCCACACCCACCATGCCACCGATATGATTAATGCCAACACAACTAGAGGCCCACCTATTGCTGCGATTACCCTCCAGTTATAGCTCTCTGGATTACACCTCTCACAAATTGCTTCCTTACCATTACAAATTTTGCAAGTGTTATTCATTGGCTTCACCTGAACATTACAAACAAGTAGAGCTTAAGTAAGTAATCATATCAAATGATTTCTTGACTGTAAACTTTAATCAATGAAGATATCTAACCTTAGTACGAAGAAAGATGCTATCATTGAGCTTGGTGGGACGATAGCCAGCGTTAGGGGGGAGCTTTCCTTGCACTGATTTGAAAATAATATCAATTCCAACCACCCCCACCAAATGGCCCTCTTGATTAAGGGCTGCACCTCGCAGGAAGAACACAATTAATTTAAAGATTAACAGCATTACGTTTCCACAGTTTATGATGATGAAGTGTTAAAATTTTTTGGATTAAATTGTGTGAATTTTTTAACTCAAGTTTCCGATCAAACTCTAGATCCATCATCCTGCTGATGGACCATGGAGTTTGATCCAAAACGTTGATTTAAAAAAATCACAGTTTAAATCTAGAAATTTTAACACTTCATAATTTAAAGATATTAAAACATCAAATGTTCAACGTTGAATTATTAACTGTAATTTTACTGTACATCCCCAAAATTGAATTAATTTTATTGAAAAACATTGAATTTTGATTAAAAAAAGCCAGGTAGAGAGTTAAAGCTTGTTAAAATCTAAATGTTTTTTTAGATGTACAGCCCACATGTTTAACTATAATCCATCTATAGTCTTCACACTTAGAAATTCAAGTCAAATAACATTAATATTGATAATCTTAGCATAAGTAGCTTATTTGTCTAACAAGTTTATAATTATTCAAAAAAAAAAAAAATCCTTTGGATAGCTTGTTCAAGATGGGCTTATAGATACCCTACAACTATTTTTATTTTTCAGATAATTAGAAACTTATTGGGTTTTACCTTGGTAAGATACTGCTGTAATATTTCCACGTCCTTCGAAATCTTTAAAAAACTTGGTCCAATGTGGTTCATCCGCTGACGCCTTGCGTGCAAGTGCCATGAAATCGAAGAAGCTTCTTATTTGATACAAGGGATTGCCAAAATAATCTAAAATGGTTTCATAGTGGCCATTGGATTCTGTAGCCAGATCTTGCAAATTTGAGGAGTTCTCAAAGCTATATATAAAAAGTTTTGTAAAACTGCTATTGATCATTGCAGAGACTCGTTGTTGATCTGCTAACTGAAGATTTGAGGCGAACCGTCCATTCGTAAACACCAAAATGACCTGAAAACAAGATGAAACTTGGTTATGACACAAGTTATAACTTTAAACTAATAGTTATTTCATGTTTTAATATCCTAAATGAACACAAGTTAAATGGTGGTGTTAAATTATCAAAGTTTTAGCTAAAAACAGTGAAATGGTGGAAATAAGTTACGCTTACACTTGGACCAACAATGGATAGATCATGGATGGGTTAGTAGTTTAGTGGTAGGGTATTCTATGAGGAAATGGAATATTCTAGGTTTGAGTCAAGCATGGCTAGAGGTGTCAACAAGAGTTGGCAACAATCACTAACTTTTGATGGTTAAAACTATGACGTATGGGAAAGAAAGATAAAAAACAAAATGGTTGTAAATAATTTGGGGGAGCTTGTGGCCAATGGATTCACATATGTGACTAACCTAGTAGCCTATGCAGTGTTAAAAAATATCCAAAAAAGATAAAGGAGAGAAAAAGTAAAGATGCAAAAGCTCTAAGATAGAGGTCATTTCCCCTAGAATAACCATATTTAACTACTCAAAAGAGGCTTGGGAAGTATGCCAACCCAATTTCAAAGGGAGTGATAATGTGAGGCTTGTTAAACTCCAACTACTCTAGAGAGATTTTAGAACTCTTCAAATGAATGATGGCGAGTCTATTTGATGTAGGAGCATTCAGGTGCATGACAATCTTGCACACCTTTAATATTTTAATTTTGGTTTTTCATTTATTTTGTTCTGGTTTGATTGGTGGTGTGTTGCAGGTAAGAATTTCATCTATTTTAAAATTCTTCAAATTTAAAAACTCATAGTTGATTTTGAATTTGATTCCAATTTTAATTTGGAGTGGTTGGAGATGGAAAATTAATAATAATTTGGCAGTTACAAAATCCAATGTTCCCAAGCTTGAGGGAGCTATTCATGGGATGTGTAACTCCAGTTTTACAATTTGAAAATTATGTATTGAATGGTGGATATGGTGGCAGTAGCTTGGGAGGAGTAGTGGAGTTGAATTGTTTCAAGGAATATTTGGAAAAATGAATTAATGTTGCCAAGAGAACTTGTAGGAGAGGTTCCCCAATGCAACAAGGAGAGAGAGAAAATCCAATGCCCATCTTGAAGGAGGAAGCCTGAGGTTGAAATTTTTTAAAATGAAATAAATTTAAAAGGAGAAACTTTCTTGTAAGTGTAGGGGTGTCCAAGTGTGAAGGTGGAGAATTTAGATTTCATTTTTTCTACTATAGTTTTGTTTTGGAGTGGTCTTGTAGCTACAATTTTGTTGTTGAAGGAAATCAAATTTATTATAGGTGCATTTGTATGTTTGGCTTGTCTTTGAAATATCTCATTTCAATTCTCAGGGAGTGTGGTGAATGTAATCAATAGATGTATTTAAAAATTCATATTAATATAAGTGCTGAAGAATGGGTTTTGAGTTTACATAAATTGATTTTTCTCTTTTTAAATCAATTTCTTGTCTATGAAAGTAAAAGAGCTATAATAATGAACAATCCCATAAGATTCTTAGTTATTGACCTACAACAATTGGTATCAGAGCAGGTTGAGGAAGAAGAAAAGAAGTCATGACACACAAAGGATGTGGGAGAGGGAGAGCACTACAAGGAGAAGACAATATTGTTGTCATGGAGATGTTGAGAGGAATAACATGTCTAGAGGCCACAAAAACCTCACAATAGAGAGGGGTTCATATAAAGGATGTTAGTGAAGAAGAGGAAGAAGTTGTAGAAGTTGCAGAAGTGAAAGAGGAGATGCATAGGAAGATCTAGATTCCTGCAAGTGCTATCCAAGTTGGGTAGTAAGGCAAGGATGGTCTTGTTAAGCTACAGTGGAATCCTAAATCCAAAAGAACTCATTGATTGTATTGCGGATATGGAAAATTATTTTGACTTGGAGACCACCGAAGACAACAAGAAATTGAAGAATGCTTGCACAAGGTTGAAAGGGCATGCATCCCTATGGTGGGATCAAGTGCAAATTGAAAGAAAAGATTAAATCATGGGAGAAGATGGTTACAAAGTTGAAGGCTAAATTATTGCCTATATACTATTGCATTAGGTTGTTTAAGAAACTTCAAAATCTTAAACAAAGAGATTTGAATGTCAAGAAGTACACAAAAGAATTCTACAAGTTGGGCATTCATGCTAGACACGTTGAAGATGGTGAAGAATAGGCTGCAAGGTATGTGAATGGGTTGCAGATTTCTATCCAAGATGAGCTCAATATGGTGATGATAATAATAGTGGAGGAAGATTAACAATATCCTTTCAAGGTAGAGGAAAATTTGGCAAGAAGAAAAAAAATAATTCCAAAAGTAGAGGAGAAAATTTCAAAGGTAGAGAACAAACAAATAGTTGAAGAGGACAACCAATAAAGGAAGGAAGGCAAGTTGTTCTCAAAAAAATTATTTCCCAAATGTGAGGGGAAGAGGAGAATCCTATAGAGGAAGAGGAGAAACATCAAGAGGAAGGGGAGATTATGGAAGAGGAAGAGGATTTTTCAGGAGTTTGTTTCAACTATGGAGAGGTTGGTCACATGGCATTTGAATGCCCACAAGTGCAACAAGAGGATAAGGAAGGGTAATACTAGAAGAAAATTTACCATAGAGGCTGAAGAAGAAAATGAAATAGTAGACCAAGAGTATGGAGAGGCTCTTATGCTAAGGAGAGTGCTCTTAAAGCCAAAAAGGAGTTGTAAGAACCCATGTAGAGGAGGAGTTTATTCAAAGCCATTTGCAAAGCAAGGGGAAAGTGTTGCACCATGGTTGTGGGCAGTGGTAGTGCGAATAATTTGGTATCACAAGAAATGGTAGAAAAGATAAGTTTGGAGAAAACAAAACATTTAAACCCCTACAATGTTATGTGGTTGCAAAAGGGCCATCAACTTTTGGTGAATGAAAAATGTCTAGTAAGTTTTCAGATTGGTAATTATAGAGATGATATTATTTGTGATGTGATGCCTATGGATGCCTATCATATTATTTTGGGTAGATCATGGAAGTATGATAGGAAGGCCATATATGATGGTGAATCCAACACATACAATAACCAAAGATGCAAAGAAATATGTTATGACACCAATGAAGGAGAAACATGAGGAAGTGGGTAGTGATATTAAAGTATGTATAATCCTAGAAAAAACAACTTCTAAGAGATGCCAATGGAAGAGATGTGTTATGCCCTAGTTTCTCATCTAAAATAATTTAGGACAATGGAAGAAGAGTAGGAAATACCCATGGAGATCAAAGGTATGGTGGAGGATGAAGCACAAAAACCACTCCTTTGTACATTTGAAATTGTTTTAGATAAAATTTTGGATCATGAAACATGTTAGAGATATTTTACAATGGTTAAAGAAAGATAATTTGTTGGATAACTTTAAGAAATTGAAATTTATGAAAGAGAAGTAACAAACACACACCAAGAGACATAAAGAGCATGTTGATTTCAAAAGGAGAAGACAAGAATTTAAGGAGGAAGACCTGATTTCAACTCATCAACGAAAGGAGAGGTTTCCAAAAGGAAAAAGTGGGAGTGTTTTAGATTTCCCTGACGCGAAAAGAAGGGTGCAACAATTACACTTGAAAGGAAGAATAAGTAAATTGATGAAAAGATGCATTCAAGAACAATCAAGAAGACACCGAGCATAGAAAACAAGGAATATTTGAAAAAATTGAAAGGAAGGAAGATGGAAGGGGAAAAATGGGTTTGGGAACCCAAAATCAGATGAATTTTTTATGAGATCCCAAGTTCATGAAACATTCTTTCTTACCTAGGTTGTTTGATGTAGGAGCATTCGGGTGCATAGGCAATCCTGCACACCTTTAATATTTTAATTTTGTTATTCAAAATTTTTTTTTGTTTTGGTATGATTAGTGGTGTCTTGTAGGAAATAATTTCATCTATTTTAAAGTTCCTCAAATTAAAAAACTCATAGGTGATTTTAAATTTGATTCCAATTTCAAATTGGAGTGGTTGGAGATGGAAAATTAATAATAATTTGGGAGTTACAAAATCCAATGTCTTTGCTTGAGGGAGCTATTCCTGGAATGTGTAACTCCACTTTTACAATTTTAAAATTATGCATTGAATGGTGGATATGGTGGTAGGCACCTGGGAGGAGCAGTGGATTTGAATTGTTTTAAGTAGTTTTTGGAAAAATGAATTAATGTTGCCAAGAGAACTTACAAGAGAGGTTTCCCAATGCCCAAGAAGAGGAATTTTTTTGAAAAATGGAACGGGGGGAGAGAGAAAATACAATGCCTAGCTTGAAGGAGGAAGCTAGAGGTTGAAAAATTAAAAAAAATAAAAGAAATTTAAAAGGAAAAACTTTTTTGTAATTGTAGGGGGTGTCCAAGTGTGAAGGTGGAGAGTTTTGAGTTTATTTTTGCTGCTATAGTTTTGTTTTAGAGTGGTCTTGTTGCTTCAGTTTTGCTGTTGAAGATAATGAACTTTCTGGTAGGTGTTTTTTGTGTTTGGCTTGTCTGAAATCTCCCATTTCAATTTTTAAGGAGTGTGGTGAATGTAATCAACAAATGTTTATTTGAAAATTCATATTAATATCAGTTATAGAGAATTGGTTTTGAGTTTAAACATAAATTGATTTTTCTCATTGTTATCAATTTTATTTCCTGTGAAAGTAAAAGCACTGCAATAACCAACAATCCTATAGGATTCTTGGTTATTGACCTACGTCACTATTTAAAAATTATAGACAAGATTTTCCACTATAAAAAAATAGTTAAGAGTAATGGTGAAGCTATGGAAGAACAAAGGATTGTTGAAAAAAGTATTTAGGATTTTTCCCTCAAGATTTGACTCAATAGTCACTACAATAGGAGAGGCCAAAGACCTCTCAAAAATGATAGTGGATGAGTTGATGAGTTCAGTACAAATACATTAGTAGTTTTTGAACAATTTTTCCCCTTCTTCCCTAGAGAAGACATTCAAATCTTAAGACAATGTAAGAGATAGGGGGAGAATAATAAATATATCTAAATGATACTACAAAGGAAAATGTAGAAGCAATTCTAAAAGATACAACTTTGAAACATGCAACTCTAGAAGAACAAATAGTCAAGAGGGAGAAAACATCTCACACCCAAACTATGAATCCAAAAATAACAATAGTGGATCAAATAAAGGGTATGAAAAAAGTAGTGTAGTGTTATTATTGTCACAAATATAGTCGTTTTGCAAGTGAATGTTAGAAAAGGCAACATAGCTAGTCAAAATAAAATATAAATTTGGCAAATAAGAAAGAGGAACTGAACTTGGGTAGTCAATTTTTTTTATTATGTGTAATATTGATGAGAAGAGTAGCACCGAAGCTTGGTACTTAGATAATCGATGTAGAAACCACATAAGTTGAAATGAAAACTTTTTTGTATTCATTGACAAGAATATCCAATTTGAGATAAAATAGGGAACAACGAAAAAAGTTCCAGTAGTGGATAAAAGGTATATTGTGATTCACACAAAGCATGGTGATAAAATAGAAATAAAGAATATTTATTATGACCTAGGCATAAAACATAATATCATAAGTGTTGGAAAACTAGTCCAAAAGGCTACATAGTGCTAATAGAAAATGGAGAGTGCATCATCTTTGACAAAAAGGGAAATAAGAACAATATATCAATAGTTCAAATAACCAATAACCAAATGTTTCATTTATTGATGTGAAAATTTACTTCTCAAGATAGTTTGTAGTTACTCTTTTGAAGGATGTGAAGAGTATAGTAATACCACATAAAGTAGCTTTCAAGTTTATCATCAAAGACCACTCCAAATTATAGAATTTAAAGTATACACATTTAAGTTATTTTTGACTTAGAATTTTGTCCAAGAAAGACATGGTTAGGGGGTTACCACCCATAGTAGAGCTTGATGAAAAATGTGAAGCTTGGATTTTAGGAAAATATTATAGTCAACCCATTTAATCGAGGAACTCTAGGAGGGTAAGATCATTATTGGAGTTGGTTTATGTAGACTTGTGTGGCCACACGAAAACTCTCACCATAGATGAGAAATAATAGTTACATCCTTCATTAATGACTACAATATAAATACATGGATCTATTTATTTAGGCATAATTTTAAATTCTTTGAGTAGTTAATATAGTTTAAGGGCCTAATTGAGAAGCAAAGTGGATTCTTTATCAAGGTTCTCAAATCAAATAAATGGGGAGAGTATGTCCAAATATTCTTTGATTTTTTTGTATGAATGAAGCTATCGAGAGAGAGTACACAACCAAATCTACTCCATAGAAAAATTGACTACTAGAATGAAATAATAGGACCGTTATGGAGATGGAAAGAAGCACGTTGAAGGCTAAGGGACTTCCAAATAAATATTAGGATGAGGCTATTGCAATAGTAGTATAATTTCTAAATAGATGTCCCAAAAAGGTCATGCATGATAATATTATACAAGAAGCATGGACAAAATGCAGATGGTGTGTGGAGAACTTAAAGTTTTTTGTGTGTGGCATATACATTTGTGTAAAAAGTAGAAAGATGGAAATTGGATGATAAATGAGAAAATTGCATCTTTATAGGCTATAATGAAGATTCCAATGCATACAAAATGTATAACCCTATTTTCATGTAGCTTGTGATTAGAATAGGTATTAAGTTCATGTAAAGTGAATAATGGGATGACACGGTGGAAAATTCCTTAGGTATCTTAGTAATGGTACTCGTAGATGCAATAAATAAGAAGGAAATAAAAATTAACAAGACACATATACAATAGATCTGGAACCTAACAACTAGCTTTGAAGATTACTTATAGTAATTTTGAAGCTCCATGAAGAGCTTTAAAGGTCACTTATAGCAATTATAGAGCCCAACAAATAGCTTTAGAGACCACCTATAGCAAATCTAGAGCCTAACACTTAGCTCCAACTATTAACTATTGTACAACTGTAAAAAAACACTTCATAATCAAGCAACTCCAATAGCAATAATTCAAACCTAACTTTGAGAAGGTTCATAAAATCTTACACCATTATCAATAGTTATAGTTTTGAAATTATGTAAAGAAAATAACAAAAATGAGGTGAACCTTATCTTATACAAGAGTATGGTTGAAATTTTAATGCACTTAAAAACTACTAGGCTTGACATAATGTATGTTGTAAGTTTGATTTTTAAATTTTTGGAACCACTTGATAATACTCATTGGAAAGTAGGAAAGACAATCCTAAGATATATCAATGGCACTAAATACTATAAAATTTTATATACTCCTTCATGGAAGTTTAAGATGATTGGTTATAATAACAGTTATTAGACAAGTAGTATGGATGATAGGAATTAAACACCTTGTTATGTTTTCCATATGACTTAGGGGCCACTTCATGGGAATCCAAGGAAAAAAACTATAGTTTCTCTTTCTACAAGAAAAGTTTAGTGTATATCACAAAAAATACAATAACATGTTAATCTATTTGGCCCTAAAGGATCCTAACAAGCTTTAGAGAAGAATAAAAACATGGTACAACCATTTATTGTGGCATTATATCTCCAATAGACTTAATAAAGAATCCAATATTTCATGGATGAAGTTAACATATTGAGATACAATATAAATTCATAAAGGATCTCATAGAACATAAGGAAATCAAACTTTAGTTTTGTATATCTAAGTAGAAAATGACATATTATTTTACCTTGATCCACTCACAAAAGTTATTTTTCAATGCCTAAGAAGAGTTTGGTCATTATGGACATAATGGAAACAATTGTGGAGCCTTTTTAGTTAGCTTTAGAGAGCTCTGAAATGCATAGTATAGAGTCACTTATACAAAGCAAAACAATCTCACTAGAACAATGTACTACCTATAGTTTAGATACCTCCATCCTCCTCAGAACCATCCCCATCGTCTATCTTTGGCACAACAACAAAGATCCCATCCACACCCAATGCAACCCTACTAACACAACCATTCAAGCAATTGATTCCCACCCTTGCCTAGCCTTGCTACCCATCCTTGTTTATGCATTCATCCCAAAAAACAAACTATTGAAGTAGACCCTCCCCAACGCGCAACCCATCAAGTGCCAGTCACCCATTAGAGAAGAAACCTATCCTCAAATTTCTTGGAAAAGGTAAAATATCAAGACAATGCACCATTTAGCCCACACCAGATTCTTCATCAAAGCTTCAACAACAATTTCCTCCTCCCCAACATCCAGAAGCATAGCTAAAAATATGGATGCAATATCTAAATTTACTCAAAAGTGGCCATTATCACACATATAATCATTTCCCATAACCATTCTAATATCATGTAAGACAACACCATCCTACATTTTAAAGACCTCCATTAGCCTTCTCTCAAAAAAATCCTAGGAGAATATCATTTTCCTTATCTTCAACAACAAGTAGATGTAGGTGTTTATCATTTAGCCTTAATTTACAAGGTGGTAGTCACCAAACAACCTTGATATAGCCCGCCCACCATTATTGGCTTGAATGGTAGTCATCTTTACTTCTATCAGTAGTGCATTGTCATTTCCTTCCAAATGTGTTGAAAAATCATCTTATAAGATCCAAGCATCATCACCCAGATTGGCACCACGGAGCATGCCAATCCATGAGTAATGCAGCTTTGTAGTACTCTTAGTTGTCAAATCTACTACACATTTGGCCATCGTGTCTACAACATCATTGCCTTCTCGATAGATATATGTAATATAATAGTTTTTTGAAACCATTCAAGGCCTTTGCAATCCTAGTCACCCATTTTTGCAATTTCTAGCTAATTTTATTAAAACACTTGAATGTTCTATTTTTTTGTTGACTCCCTATTGACCACAACAGGTCATTGTTTAAAATTTTGTGTCTAATTTTATAATCTAGCAATAGGTTCCCTCATCATAGGTCTAGAAACCTTTGTTATAATAATTTTGGGGTTCTTAAGTATTTTTCTATCTATCGTATCATCCTAGGAAGTCCCCTCTATTAAGACAACTTATGAGCACGTGCCTAAAGGTTTTCACTTAAGTTCAATCAACCTTATGTATTTATCGCTCATCATTGATCACTTTTGAAATGTATGTTTGAAATCAACGATGAGCGATGAGGTGATATATCTTTGATATCGCTCGTTATGAATTGTTCCTTGAACTTCTAATTGCAAATAGCGATAAGCGAGGTTCTTAAGGGATCGCTTATCGCTAATGATTTCTAAATTCTTAAAGTTGTAATAGCGATGAGCGATGACCTTTGGCTTTATGATCATATTTTTCATCGCTTATCACAAATATGTTATGAAGTGATTGTCTTAAATTAGCCATGAGCGAGGAGATGAGTTTCCAATTGCATCACATTTCACGGATTTGTTTTGATCTCTATGTTTTTGATTAGTGATATGTGATATGTAATAATATTAGGATAATCTCTCATCACTAATTACTTGCAAACCTTATGAGGAGGATTAGAGATGAGCGATATGGTTCCTTTTAAGAAAGTTTCTCTCGCTAACTTGAATACATCTTATTTGCAATATATTTTTGTGCCATTAATTATTTTTGTAGGTGTACGTGTCAAAATATAGTGCTTTCATCTCTTGTCGCTGATAAAAGTCAACGCTCCAAGTTGAATTAGCAAGGAGCAATGGAGATAAACATGATCAGGAAACTAGCCGAAAATCTAAGGGATTAGATTTTATCACATGAAGCACTTGCATTGTTGATAAAGTTGGATGAGAATGAAGTAAATCAGCGATTGGTGACAACCACTACATGAAGAGGAAATGTGGCAAAATCTTGAGGATTTCGTATAAAGAAAAACGGAAGGTGGCGAGGTGTATCAATAACCATTGATATAGTTTTAAAGTTCAAGGATCAACGATCAAGGTTTAAAACTGAATGACTAATTGTCAGTTCGCTTGCGTGCGCTTACTATCAACTATTAATGGTGACATGCTCCCCTCTTGATCATAGCAGAAAGTAGATATCTGGTTTATCATGCATCCTAATTCATTAGCTAGCGGAAAGAATACCAGAAGCAGAAGAATTTGTGAGGAAAGCTCTAGAAGTTATCAACAACCAGAGTGACATTACTTTCACCCAGGTAAGCAAAATTAATATCTCCATCTAATTAAAGTAGTGAAGTGAATACCCTGGAAAGTTAGTTGGAAAATTAGGGGAATTAGCAATTTAGTGATTTCTGGTAGTTTCAATTTGGTGATTGAGCACTATCTAAATTGTGAAGAAAGATGTAATGTTTAATAGTAGTGTTTTGTCCTATCATAATTGTGAAGGGTTTTATTTGGCTGTAATAAATTGTAAACCCTAGTTTCCATTTGCACTACAAGCATGAGTGACCCAGAGCCTAGTGAATCTAGTGTTAGACCGGAAAGGAAACCAAAATAGCAGAGGGTTAAAAGACTTAAAACTCAACATGCTTCAACTGAAATTAAGCCTAAGCCATTGTCTATGTCTAAACCTTCACCAAGTACTCCTGCAACGTCCACTATATCTAGAAGTGCAAAGAAAGAAATAGAAAAAATTATGCAAGAGGCCTTTGGAGGTGTCAAAGAAGGAGGGTCACGAATTGGTAAAAGGCCCATAGGACAAGTTTCTGTGACCACTAGGTTAAATGATAATGCTGGCGAAATTGGTGAAAAACCCCAACCCTAGAGTGGATGGAAATTGTTTTGGTATGCTTTCAATAGGCAAAATTATAGTAAACTTACATGCTATTTATGGAGGTTGAACCTTGGAAGGTTGGTGGTTATGAATGTGTTTGTAGAAGTTGATTTAATGATGGAACTAGCAAGGCACGATAACCCTACTGATAGGACAATTAGAAGTTAGAATGGTGATATAATTCTGGAGGTGACAAAGGATAAGATGATAGATGTATTTGGGTTAAATCCCAATTACACTTCAAAGTTCAGACGTGTTGACTTCTATTTTGAATATGAAAAGAGAAAATTTGCATTCAAAGAAGTACTTCTTGTACGACACTTATTATTTGAAGATTATTTCAAAAGCACTTATTATTGTTTAAATCAAGTACTAGCTCAAGATTTTGAAGTTAGGATAGCTCCTTATTTATTGGTGATGGTGGAAGATATACAAGACTATAATCGAAACACTGGTTTTGATTATGCTTTGTTTTCTGAACAAATGCATGAGGAGTTTCTTAATTTGAAAAAGGAGGTGCTCCCTTTGTGTTTTCCCCATTACTCTTTATTGATGCATATGCTCCTATGGGAAGGTGATTATGAGTGGAAAAGGAAATTAAATCTAAAAGTTCAACACAGTGAGAATAATGTTATCCTTGTACAAATGTGGACATACATTTGGAATCAAGATTGATCCAATTCCAACTACATCTTGTTTTCCATTGTTGCAAGATATGGTATCTTAGAGGAATTGGGTATAGCACCTAGAATCAAATTTCTCTATAAATTAGAAGTCTTATGCGCCCAAAGGATGTAGCAGGCTCTAAAGCAACACACAATTGGGTTGACTTGTTTCTACATTATGAGTACACTTTGATCAGGAGCTAAAGTGGCACCTCATTGTCTACCCTTGTATGTCTTAGATAGGTTGTATTTCATGGAGCTCATGTGGCAAATTGTTGTTATGGATTATGAAATTTTTAGAAAGGTCAGAAAGGGCATTGTAATACATCCCCAATGTACTTTTGCTTATTTCAAGATCACTGACCTTGAGGGTTATGAAAAATTTGGCATTATGGTAAATAATATCAGAATGCCTATCAATGATATTATAGTTTTTGATCCAGAAGGATTTATGGCAGGAACAAGAAGACAAAAGGGCTTAGGCATCATACATCATGAATACTTCTATAGAGATGATGCACTAAGAAATTTGACAAGTGATGAGGTTGTCATGGCTAGGAAAAGAGAATGGACAACTATGAAAAACCTTGAGGAGAAGATTACGAAAAGCAATGCCTTCTACATGAGTCCATACAATGTAATTGCAAACCCTTGGGAGAGGGCCTTAACTATGATAAGGGATTTTCAATCTAGTGAGTTTCAGGTGAAGGTAAAGGAGGCTATAGACAAAGCCAAAGTCCTCTTAGAACAAAAATGACATCAACAAGCTATGGATATCCCAAAACAACCTGTAGATGTTCAAGAGGTCAAGGAGGAACAAATGGCAGAACATGTTCCAGAAAATGAGGAGGTGGGGAAGAAATTTACCCTTCCTCATCTTGATGAAACTCATAGTTCAGATGTTCCTCCTGATAATATTGTCAAGTGGCAGTATGATAGAGAAAATAGTGATGATCCCAGGATCAAGGAGTGTGATGAGTTTTTGGCTGATGATAAATTTATGCAAACCAAAGAATTTCAGGAGTTTATGATTCAATAGTGGAGTAAGGAAATAAAAGGAGAGACTTGAATCAACCTGAGTCAATGCTGACCCTTCTCATTAGGAGGAAGTTGAGAAAGTAGAGGAAGAGAAAATTAGGGTTGAAATTATAGCTATTGCTCCCACTGAAGCTCAAAGAATTGTTAAAGATAGTGGAATCATGTTTTTACCAGGATGTACTATCACTGCTACCATAACATATGATGTGGTTAGGAGAGATCCTCAAGCTTTGACATCTAAACATCAATTTGAGGATAAACTATTTGGTTTTGGATATATTCCAAAGTGTCATACTCTTGCAATTTGGTCTATGGAACCTAATAATAGTAAACATGAGGTTGCTAGGCCTATTGAAGAATTTATTGGTTCACTAGTGGTTAAGAGAGCTACTGAGATAAATCCTATCCAAGCAGCCGAGTTAATTGCACATGCTGCAATGCTTAGTGTGGATACTACACATATTTGTTAGAAAAAATATGAATGTTTGGTTAAGGAATATAATAAGGCCTTGAATGAGCTGAATCAATCAGAGCTACTTTTCAGCCTACTCAAAGAACAATGACTCAACCTTCTTGTTCTTCTTCATTTGATATGCCTACAAAGGATAGGGAGACTTTGTCCCTAATAGTTCATGATTTGAAAGGAACGTTAACTGCTGAGAAGGAAAATGTCAAGCAAGTCAAAATGGAAATAGTTAGGGTGGCCAATGAAATTTTTTAGGATATGCTAAGGTATAGGGTGACCAAGTTGGTCTACAGGGCTAATGATGTTTGGGCCACATATAAGAATATTCATGAGGAAAATACAAAGTATCTGCAAGTATAGGAGGCCTTTAGGAATGAATGGAATAACTGGATTGCTAGGGTAAATGATTTGCAAGAAATGATGCCAAAAATGAATGAGGATCTTGAGGCACCCACAAATATTCCTGACATCTTGAAAGGTATTGACTCAATAAATGAGATAACTACCTTCCATGGAAAGTTGAGTATACAACTCTAGAGTAAGTTGAAAATATTCAAGGAGATGGAGGAACATGGTATGCCTCAAATATTGAATTCTAAAGGTGAATTGCATCCATTTGACACCTGGAAGAAAAATTTGGGAGGAATGCTTGGAGCAGTTATGATGATTTTGTTTGTCACTGATTACATCTTGCTCAATTCAAACATTGATACAATGATGGAAATTGAATAAAAAATGGATATATTTGTTAAGGAAGCCAACATTTTGATTGATGCAAGGTACTCCCAGTATATTACTAAGGTGAAATATTTATTGAATGTTAAATGGCCCACTGAGGAGGAATACACCACTTGGTTGGAGAAATACACATAGTGAATCTTTGTGTGGATCATTGAATAAGGAGAATAATGGATAGGAGAGGAATAATACATAGCCTGAATGTAGTATAGATTAGGCTCCTTGTATAACATGGTAGAATATTATTCTCTCCTTAATTTCAAATGAATAGCATGTGGTACTAGTGCAGATTAACAAGTTTTTACTCTTTTTTGCTTTCCTTGGCTTGGTTCCTAAGTTTTGTTGTTTTGATTCTCCCACAGTTGGCATTTTGAACACATGGGGAATATCTTGTAACTACTGTAACAAACTAATGATGTCTTATGAGGTGGGACTTGTTTTCCACAAAGAGTTGAGGTTAATTATACCTCACGTTTATTTGCTCCACCCGAAGACTCAAGTATAATTGAAAGGGGAATATTATTGCAAGTGTTCCAATGGGATCATGACATGTGTGCTATTTGGTCTGAGGCTTGTTTGCTCCTTCAACTCTATAAGAAGGAATTCAAGATTTGTAGCATGGGAGTTGGAAAATTTTGAGTTAATACTATTAATTTGTCAAGATAATACAAAGCAAGTTTGAGAGTCTTTTTTTTAAGTTTCTTTTGAAGTTCATACTTATGCATGTAAGAATGATAATGATATAGCATTTATAATACAAAGTAATATCAGTTTCATTGTTATTATCTCTCCTTCTATGTGTGTTATGAGTTATGATTGAAAGTGATCAAGGATTTCTTTCATTTTTCTCTGTCATTATCAGACGAATGTTTAGTTTCATGCTTGCTTATTGATTCAATGAATTGATGTAAGTGCTTGTATGAGATTGACAACTTATAAGAACTATTTTCTAGGATATTTATAAGAAGTAATAATCCTGAACGTCATAGAGGAATATTGTAATGCAAGATTTCTTCAAGTTATAGGTGCTATTATCTAAATTGTTATCAGGTTATATAGATTGGTATTGACTCTGTGCTTGGGATAAAGACACTGGTTCATGGAGAGTATTTGTGTTACATTTACAATGTTGACTCACTAACTACTGAATCTTTTATAAAATTAAGGGAATACTATTGTTGTTGCTTTTGTGTTTGAAGTTTGCTCTCTTATACTTGATACATATAACATTGATATGTAAGCTTCCAACTTGATGTATATTATTGAGTGGTATCATGAGAGATATTTGTTATCAACAATGTATTTGATTGTAATTGTAAAAAGGCTTTAGGTGTACATTGTGGGATCACCCTCCCAGGTTTTATAGAGCCCAAAGAGTATGGATAGAAGTTTAGCATCCTCAATTCATTCTTTGGCCAATCCATTTGGAATTACTGATTATGAGAGATGGAAAAATCCATAGGTATTTTTGAAGGTCAGTTTTGTTCCTAAAAAATAACCAATAGATTGGCGACTCCACTGGGGACTAGCTAAGTCCAAAGTATTTATGTTCATATTAGGTACAGTTAGAGTCAGTTGTTTATTTTGAATATTCATTATTGTTTAAGGAATAATTAGTTTTAAGTCTGTTGCATTAGTCCCATCATACTAGGTCTTATGTGTCAGGTTTTATTTCATTCTGCCACTTTTTGTAGGGTAATGTTTAAAGTTTTTTCTAGAATAACAAGTACAAAACCAAAGTGTAATCACTTTTTGTTTCCTAGTGTTCTGGGTGGTGACTCTGAGTTCCCTAGTACCAGTGTGAAAATTAGTTCTCAAAAAGAAAACACCAAGAAATGTTTTGTAGTACTTGACATTATGAGGAAGACTAGAAGTTATGTGAAGAAGCATCCTGAGCAGAAGGTAAAATCTGAACCTACAAAGCAAAAGCAACTTGAATGGGCCAGGAAACGTTCTGAATCAAGTAAATCTATTGATTCCCATCCTAATATATCTCATACTTTTCATGTCGGTATAATTAGTGCTAGTGTCCATGAAGAAGGATATAAAGTTCAAGAGTCTAATGTATACAAGGGAAGTTTTCCTGTTGAACAAGTCTTTGATAGTGGATTAAATATCTCAAGAGAGGAAGATAGGTGGGAGTTTTTGGAAAATAATAAGTTCTCTAAGTCTTCAACCCCTGGAATTGGTTCCATTTTTAATGGAAATAATTTTAAGCAATGAGGTAAATCCATTGATGAGCCAGTCCACTTTTCTCTTGAAGAGGACTCTGCTGACTAGCCTTATTTCACTCCTGCCCCAAGTGAGCATGGGGATATTCTGGAAAATGAGGAGGATATAGATAATGAAATGAAAGCCATTGAAGAAGAGGAGTTAAGATTTCAAGAACAAGAAGAAAATATAATGAAAGAATTGAATTAAAGGGAAGATAGGATTAGAGCTAAGCAACTTGGGAGAGATGCTAGAAGAAAAAAAATGGAGAAAATGAGAGAAGAGGTCGTGAGGTGTAGAACCTTTGAAGAAAACCTTTGTAAATTCACCTCTAAGATGACTAATGATATTCCTGGAGTAGCAGTGTCAATGGGAGCTTTAGTTACTGACACTTATACAACCTCTGTCTCAACCACTAGAGCCTCAGATCCTCTTATTAGGACTAAGAAAATGTCATTTGTAGATCATGGGAAGAGACCTATTGACCAACCCAAGAAAACTACTTTCAAAACCAATGATAAAACCAATACTTCATCTACCGAAATCCCCACAAATAAGGCCAAAGTTGACTTGACCCCATCTGATACACCTTTAGATCTTGAGATATTAAGGTTGCAGTTCGAAAGTGAAAAGTTGCGAGAAGATTTGAAAAAATCTGAAATAATAGCTTCTAATGCAGAAATGGCTAGGAATATTGCATTCTTTCAAATTTCTACCCTTATTCCAAAGGCTTCAAGCTCTGGACATATTGATAGTGAGTTGCAAAAGAAGAAATCAAGTGAACATACTCCTAGTGGAAGTGGTGGTGGAGATCAAGGAGGTGGTGGTGGAGGAAAAAACAAGAATGATAAGTCTTATTTTGAAGATGATGAGAGAAGTAAGAAAGGGAGAGGTGATGGTGAAAGTGGAAAGGAAAAATATGGTAGCCACTTTGACAACAAGCAAGGTGATGAGCACAAAGATGATCATAGGGATCGATATACTAGGAGGCCACTCCAAGTAGATAGATACCAATAGTTGTGCTTCACTAGAATACCTGGCTACCCAAACCCATTCCCTAAAGATTGCAGGCTTGCACTAGTCAAATTCTTTGGAAATAATGCTTTAAGTGGGGAAGACCATCTCAAAGCATTCACTAATGTTATTGATGATTTTGAGGTGGAGGCAGAAGATGTCATGATGAAGTTGTTCATGCAGTCTCTCATTGAGGATGCGAGAGAATGGTACTAGAGTTTACCTGCTGAGAGCATTGGCTCGTGGGAGGAATTCAAAAGGGTTTTTAGAGAACAATACGGTGACAAGACTGATTCAAGTTTTCTGTTGAATCAGTTCAATAATATTGTTAAAGGATATAATGAATTTGTTGCTAAGTTTAATACAAGGTTCCAAAAGGCTAGAAAAAGGTTGCCTCCTCATCTACACTTAAATGATCATGTGTGTTTGGTAAATTATTGCAATTCTTTTGATGCAAAAATGAGTTACCATTTGCTAGATAAGCATCCTCAATCTTTAAGAGAAGCTTTCAAGATAGTAGAGAATATTGAAAATTTTACCAAAGAAACTTGTAAAGTTGGCCAAAGAGATGATTCAAAACTTTTCAAAAGTTCAAAAAAGGAAGAAAAGAGTTTAGGCACTAAAGGGGGAACAATTGAGGACAAACTTGATAGTTTCATGAAAACTATCAATGATAAAATTGTGAGGCAAGAGAAGGCCCAACCAAAAAAATACCAAAGGAATGAAAGACCCCATATATTGCAAGACCACCCTTACAATACCAATTGGTATGATGGGAAGCCTATCTCAAATAATCAGAGAAATACCCAAAACAAAGTTCCTCCAAACCATCTGCAAAAGAATTCAGGAAATTTTGTTGAGGATACTCCTTGGTGTATGACTTTCCAAATGCCACATTCCTCGTAGCAATGTGTAGTATCATAGATGGTGGAAGTAGAAGATGACATACTGAGGAGTGTGATCAACAAGATCAAGAGGAGGGTGATGTACTTATGATTATGGGTGATTCTGACATTGCTTGCAGTGAATGCTCTTGTGATGAAGATTCTTATGAAGTAGATGTCGACAATCAAAGGAAAATTACTAATGCATATCATTAGAAAGTTCTTTCTGATGAAGATGACATTGGTAATGTTGAGGCTTACAATTTGGAGGTGATTGAAGATGGTATTTCATTAAGAAGACCCTCTACGGAAGATATTGCAAAATATACAATAGTCTTAGCTGCTTAAGCTAGAAGTTCTTATCATTTGAGGAATAGAATTGTTAGAGGTGAACAAGGTAATCCTATTGGTCTGTTCATCAAGGAACAAAATGATAAGGGAAAAGAACATGAACTTGATGAAAAAGTAGAAGTAGTCAAAACTAAAGAAGGAAAGGGAGACACAATTAGGGCCAAGATAGTAGACAAGTCAAAAGCTACTCTTGGACATAAATTTTCTGCTGAAAATCAAAGACATAGAAGCAAGTTCCTGAAGCCATAAGGAAAGATGTTAAACACAAGGCTGAAACAACCAAAAATAAACAGAAAGATAATATCAACGAACAAGGTATGCTTTCATTTGAATTTCCCAAGTATACTCCTGTTGATATGTTTTAGCTACTTAGCCAAGTTAAAGTGTTTGTACCTTTTCTTGAAATGATGAGGATAGAGGAACATAAACCAAAGGAATTGGCCCTTATCAATGGTGCTACTATAGCTGGTAAGGATTTAGTGGAACCCACTCATTTCAAACTGAGTGAAAAAGACAAGAAAGGTAAGGAATTTGAAGGAGTAATCACTGAGCTTCCCCATATTTTCCTTGGAAATTCTATGAACACTTGTCCAAATATGATAGATCCATTTTTTCTTACCTTGGTGGTTGGGGGGAATTTCATAAAGAATTGTATTATTGAATCTAGCACATAAAAAAATATCATGCCAGTTAAAATCATGGATGCATTAGGGTTAAGGGTTGATAGCACTCATGGCAAGTGTTATGCCATGGATGCCAGAGAGGTCCCTATGGTAGGCATGATAAATGAGTTTACATATAGATTGGAAAATTTCCCTGATAAATAGTTTAAAATTAGTGTGGTAGTGGTTGATATCCCACCTAATTATGGAATGTTATTATCACAAAAATGGAGTGTATCTATGGGAGATAGTATGCAGTGTGACATATCTTATGCTAGATTTCCCATCAATGGTAAGAATGTCCAGGTAATGAGAGAATCTAGGGTACCACATATGTTGGAACATGTCCTTGAAGATGACACAATTCTTTCCATAGATATTAACATTGGTGAGTTCAAGGTAGAAGAAGCACCAAGAGAGATTGAGAGATGTCTTGCACCTATAGAAAATGAAGTTTCAAGAATGTCTGATAAAGAAGGACTATTGAAAATGTACTTTGATGGTGCAAGCTCCAAAGAAGGATCTAGTGTAGGGATTTTGTTAGTATCACCTACTGGAAATGCTTATAAGTTCTCTTTTACACTATATTTTGTCTTTACAAATAATGTAGTAGAATATGAAGCCTTGTTATTGGGATTGAGACTTTCTGAAAAACATGGAATCAAAAAGCTAATGGTAATTGGTGACTCTAAGCTTGTAATATCCCAAGAGCTAAGTATGCTTGCAAAAATAACAGATTGAGGCAATATAGGAATGCTATTTGGGATTCCATTGAACAGTTCAATGCTTTTGGAATTGATTGGATGGAGAGAGGACATAATAGAGTGTCTAATTTACTTGCTAATATTGCATTAAGACTTGATATACCTTTCATCAGAATTTCAAAGGTTGAGATATAAACAAGACCCTCTATCCCTGACAATGTATACAATTGGTATATTTTTAATGATGATGAGGATATCCTTAGATTCATAAATTGTGCTGATAAATATGAAGGCTAGGAGATTGATTTTAATGGATTTGTAGAGAGTACTAATGGAAAGGACATGATGTTTGGAAAAGAGGTCATCCAATTTTTTTTTAAAAATCCCCAAAGGCCTTGTAGCTCTTGAAAGGGTCTTTGATAGTCAACATACCAGTAAGGCCAACATAGCTGCTACTCACCCAGAGGACCTAGAATAAGTAAACTTGGGAACTATAAATGCCCCAAAGAAAGTCTATATAGGAAAGAGGATGAAGCCAAAGGTAAAGGCAATGCTAGTTGCCTTACTTAGAAAATACAGACATGTGTTTGCTTGGTCATACAATGACTTGAAAGCTTACAAGGAGGAATTGTTTTAGCATGAAATTCCTTTAAAAGATGATGCAAAACCTTTTAGGAAAAAGCAGAGACCAATTAATCATATTCTAGCTCCCAAGATGAAAGAGGAGTTGGTAAAGTTGAGGGAGGTTGGTATTATAAAACCCATTAGACATTCTTCATGGATATCTAATCTGGTACCAGTGAGGAAAAAGTATGGTGACATAAGACTATGTGTTGATTTTACGAAATTGAATGTATCCTCATTAAAGGACAATTATCCATTACCAAACATGGAAGCCATGTTACACAAGGTAACTGGTTGTGAGCTATTGTCAATGATGGATGGTTTTTCAGGATATAATTAAGTAGAAGTAAAGGAGTCTGAGTAGTAAAAGACTTCATTTACTACTCCTTGGGGTACATATGTATACATGTAAGGATTCCTTTTGGCTTAACAAATGCCGGTGCCACTTTTGAAAGAGATATGGATGTAGCTTTCTCAAATTTTATTGATTTATTTATGGTTGTATATCAAGATGACTTGACCACTTATTCTAAGAAAGAAGAGGATCATTGCATGCATTTAGAGAAAGTTTTTATTAGGTCACTAGAATATGGAATATATTTGAATCCAAAGAAATGTGCCTTTGGGGTCACCGAGGGAAAACTGCTAGGGCATATTGTGTCCAAGGAAGGAGTAAGGATAGACCTTGAAAGAGTAGCAGCTATTGACAAGACCCCCCAGCCAAAAAATGTTGAGGGAATCTAGTCATTTTTTGGGAAGATAAATTTTTTGAGAAGGTTTGTAACCAACTTTGCAGAAATTACAAGACCTATTTCCAAAATGTTGAAGAAGGGTGAAAAGGTACTTTGGAGTGAAGAGTCCAGTCAGGCTTTCAAGAAGATAAAACAAGCTATTAAAGAGACTCTAGTTTTGAAGTCTCTTAACTTCTCTAAACCAATTTACATTTTGTCTTTTTCTTCTTTTCATACTATTGTTTTACTATAGAAAAATGAGCAAGGTGAATAACCAATTGCATTTTTTAGAAAATATTTACAAGCTACAGAATTGAAGTATGACACTACTGAGAAATAGGCATATGCTTTGGTGAAGGCTATAAAGAATTTCATAACTTACCTATAAGGGGCTACAATTATAGCTTTTGTGCCAAGTGTAGTTGTGAAGGACATATTTACTCAGTAGGAGACAATAGGAAAAAGGTGTAGATGGATCAACATGATCCAATAATTTAACATTGAGGTTTAGATTACCAAGTTAGTAAGAGGATAGGGCCTAGCCAAATTGATGGTAGAGGAAAATTCAGAAGCTAATCAAGTTAATCAGACTGAAATATTGATGTTGCACCTCTTTTTGATATGCAAACATGTGGATGGTATAGAAGAATTATCTAGTATTTGCAAACTTTGCAATGTCCTACTGATATGGCTGACAATGAAAAAAGAACATTAAAATTGCTGCTATCAAGTATGTGATTATTGACAATGAGCTATGGTGGAGAAGCTTGCATAGAGTACTTCTCAAGTGTGTAGATGGAAAACAAGCATTGGAACTTCTGTAAGAAATGCACAATGGGGTGTGTGGTGGTCATTACATGGAAAATACTATTGCACAAAATATTTTGAGAGCTGGATTTTGGTGGCCCACTTTTTTTAATGATGCTCACAAATTTGTTAAAACTTGTGATTCCTGCCAACGATTTTTAGGAAAACTGAAGTTCTCAGGAAATTTACCACTCAGACCCATGATGGTTGAAGCCCCTTTCCAACAATGGGGAATTGATTTCATTGGGGAAGTACCAAAAAAAACTAATGGATGTCACTCATGGATTCTTGTTGCCATTGACTATTTTACAAAATGAGTCGAAGCAATACCTACAAAGAAGGAAACAAGTAATATGGTAGTTGATTTTCTATTGAATAATATTCTTATCGGATTTGGAGTCCCTTAGTGAATTATCTCAGATAATGTTATGTGCTTTAGATCAGATGAATTCAAGGACTTTTGTGAAAGATATGGCATACAAGTTTCTTATTCTTCACCTTACCATCCTCAAGGAAATGGTCAAGCTGAGTCTAGTAATAAGAGCTTGATGAAGATAATTAAGAGAGTTATGGAGACAAACAAAAAGGCTTGTGATTCAAAATAAAAACTGGCACTTTGGGCAGATAGAGTGACTGTGAAAAGGGCTACCAGTTATTCACCATTTGGCTTAGTATATGGTCTAGAGGCAATATTTCCACAGAATAACCTACTCAAAATGTACTAGTTTGTTCAAGAATATGATGAAGAAATATATGATGATATGAAACATAGAATAAATAATCTAGTGCAGTTGGATGAGTCTAGGAGGGCAGCTCAAGTTAAAAACTTGAAGATACAACTACAGGTTAAGCATTTATATGACAAGAGAACTTCTCCCAGGAAGTGTGAAGTAAACAACATGGTGTTAGCTTGGAATGAAAGAGCTTAGGATATGAGAAAGCATGGGAAATTTGAAGAATTATGGACTGGCCCTTATTTGATAGTCAGCACTCATAGAGAAGATTCATATTTCCTTCAGAGCCTAACAGGTGAACATTTTGAACTACCAGTACATGGGCAGTTCTTAAAGCCATACTTCTCCTGAATGTGTTATTCTCCATGTACGTTTTGTTTTGTAAATTATGTATATGGGTGTGTTTTCTTTTTGTTCTATTTTGGTCTTGCTACCTTGTCTGGGTAGTTCCCTGGTTCAGGTCCTTTGGTTTTAATCCACATTTCGGTCTGCTTCAACTTAAGATTCTTGGGATATCTCCATGTCTACAAGAGGCATACATCCCCAATCAGAGCCACTGATGGAACCTTAATTCTAATATCCCATCTTAAACCCTTGTTGCATTTAGGAGGGTTTTAGGATTCATTTTCTTAAACACTTGAACACTCTATTTTGTTGTTAACTCCCTATTGCCCACTGCAGGTCACTGTTTAAAATTTTGCATCTACTTTTATTATCTAGCAAGTGGTTCCCTCATCATAGGTCTAGAAATCTTTGTTACAATGATTTTAGGGTTCTTAAGTCTTTTTATATCTATCATATCATCCTAGCAAGTCCCCTCCATTAAGACAGCTTATGAGCACATTCCTAAAGGTTTTCACTTAAGTTCAATCAGCCTTATGTCTTTATCACTGATCACTGATCACTTTTGAAATGTAAGTTTCAAATCACCGACAAGCGATGAGGTGATATCTCTTTGATATCGCTCATTGTGAATTGTTCCTTGATCTTCTGATTGCAAATAGCGATGAGTGAGGTTCTTAAGGGATCACTTATCGCTAATGATTTTTTAATTCTGAAAGTTGTAATAGCGATAAGCGATGACCTCTGGCTTTATGATCACATTGTTCATCACTTATCACAAATATGTTATGAAGTGATTCTCTTAAATTAGTGATGAGTGGGGAGATAAGTTTCAAATTTCATTGCATCTCACGGATTTGTTTTGAGCGCTAAGTTTTTGATTAGCGATATGTGATATGTTATAATATTAGGATAATCTCCCATTGCTAATTGCTTGCAAACCTTATGAGGAGGATTAGTGATGAGTGATATGGTTCCTTTTAAGAAGGTTTCTCTCGCTAACTTGAATACATCTTATTTGTGATATCTTTTTGTGTCATTAATTGTTTATGTAGGTTTACATGTCAAAATATAGTGCTTTCATCCCTTTTTGTTGATAAAATTCAAGGCACCAAGTTGAATTAGTGACGAGCGATGGAGATGAACGTGATGAGGAAACTGGCCATAGATCTAAGGGCTGAGATTTTATCACATCAAGCACTTGCATCGGTGATAAAGCTGGATGATAACGAAGTAAATCAATGACTGGCAGCAACCATTTCATGAAGAGGTAACATGGTGAAATCCTGAGGATTTCATATAAAGCAAAAGGGAAGGTGGTGAGGTGGATCAATAACCGTTGATATAGTTTTAAAGTTGAAGGATCAACAATCAAGGTTTAAAACTGAATGGCTAATTTTCAGTTCACTCACATGAACTATATATCAATTGTTAATGGTGACATGCTCCCCTCTCAGTCGTAACAAAAAGTAGATATCTATTTTATCGTGCATCCTAACTCATTGGCTAGCGGAAAGAATACCAGAAGAAGAAGAATTTATGAGGCAAGCTCCAAAAGTTATCAGCAACTAGAGTGACACTACTTTCACCTGGGTAAGCAAAACTAATATCTCCTAATTGAAGTAGTGAAGTGAATACCCTAGAAAGTTGGTAGGAAAATTGGGGGAATTAGCAATTTATTCATTTCTAGTAGTTTCAATTTGGGGATTGAGCACTATCTAAATTGTGAAGAAAGGTGTCTTATTCAATAGTAGTGTTTTGTCCTATCATAATTGTGAAGGGTTTTATTTGGCTGTCAGAAATTATAAACCCTAGTTTCCATTTTCATTACAAGCATGAGTGACCCAAAGCCTAATGAATGTAGTGTTAGAATGGATAGGAAACCAAAATAGAAGAGGGTTAAAAGACTTAAAACTTAGCATGCTTTAGCTGAAATTAAGCCTAAACTAGTGACTATGTCTAAACCTTCACCAAGTACTCCTGTAACATCCACTAGCTCTAGAAGTGCAAAGAAAGAAAAAAAAAATTATGCAAGAGGCCTCTGGAGGTGTCAAAGAAGGAGGGTCATGAATTGGTACAAGGCCCAAAGGATAAGTTGTTGTGACCACTAGGTTAATTGATAATGCTGGCGAAATTGGTGAAAAACCCTAACCCCAGAGTGGATGACAATTGTTCCGATATGCTTTCAATAGGAAAAATTTTAGTAATCATGCATGCTATTTATGGAGGTTGAACCTTGGAAGGTTGGTGGTTTTGAATGTGTTTATAGAAGTTGATTTAATGATGGGGCTAGCAAGGCACTATAACCCTACTAATAGGATGATCAGAAGTGAGAATGGTGATATAATTCTAGACATGACAAAGGATAAGATGATAGATGTATTTGGGCTAAATCCCAATTACACTACAAAGTTCGGATGAGCTTACTTATATGTTGAATATGAAAGGAGAAAATTTGCATTCCAAGAAGTACTACTTGTATGACACAAAAGGAGTAGAGAAAGATTTACTACTAAGGATGTTGAGTATTTTTAGTGTGAAGAATTTGAAGATTATTTCAAAAAAACTTATTATTGTTTAAATCAAGTACTGGATCAAGATTTAGAAGTTAGGATAGCTCCTGATTTACTGGTGATGGTGGAAGATATATAAGACTATAATCGAAACACTGGTTTTGATTATGCTAACTTTGTTGTTGAACGAATGCATGAGGAGTTTCTCAATTTGAAAAAGGAGGTGATCCCTTTTTGTTTTCCCCATTACTCTTTATTGATGCATATGCTCCTATGGGAAGGTGATTATGAGTAGAAAAGGAAATTAAATCTAAAAGTTCAACATAGTGATAATAATTCTATCCCTATATAATTGTGGACATACATTTGGGATCAAGATTGCTCCAATTCCAACTACATCTTGTTTTCCATTGTTGTAAGATATGGTATCTTAGAGTCACTGGGTGTAGCACTTGGATTCAGACTTTCTCTAGAAATCAAAAGTCTTATGTTCCCAAAGGATGTAGTAGAATCTAAAGCAACACACAATTGGGTTGAATTGTTTCTACATTATGAGTACACTTTGATTAGGGCTTATCAAGCTAAAGTGGCACCTCATTGTCTACCCTTGTATGTCTCAGATAGGTTGGCTTTCATGGAGCTCATGTGGAAAATTGATGTTGTGGATTATGAAATGTTTAGAAAGGTCATAAAGGGAACTGTAATACATCCCTAATGTACTTTTTCTTATTTCAAGATCACTGACCTTGAGGGGTATGAAAAATTGGGCATTATGGTATAAATATCAGAATGCCTATCAATGATATTAGAGTTTTTGATCCAGAAGGATTTATGGCAGGAACAAGAATACAAAAGGGCTTAGGCATCATACATCATGAATACTTCTATAGAGATGATGTACTAAGAAATTTGACAAGTGATGAGGTTGTCATGGCTAGGAAAAGAGAATGGACGACTATGACAAACCTTGAGGAGAAGATTATGAAAAGGAACGCCTTCTACATCAGTCCATACAATGTAATTGCAAACCCTTGGGAGAGGGCCTTAACTATGATAAGGTATTTTCAATCTGGTGAGTTTGAGGTGAAGGTAAAGGAGGCTATAGACAAATCCAAGGTCCTTTTAGAACAAAAATGGCATCGACAAGCTATGGATATCCCAGAGATGTTCAAGAGGTCAAGGAGGAACAAATGGCAGAACATGTGCCATAAAATGAGGAGGTGGAGAAGAAATTTACCCTTCCTCATATTGAAGAAACTCATAGTTTAGATGTTCCTCCTAATAATATTGTCAAGTGGCATTATGACAGAGAAAATAGTGATGATCCCAGGATCAGGGAGTGTGATGAGTTTTTGGCTAATGATAAATTTATGCAAACCAAAGAATTTTAGGAGTTTATGATTCAATAGTGGAGTAAGGAAATAAAAGAGAGACTTGAATCAATCTGAGTCAATGCTGACCCTTCTCATCAGGATGAAGTTGAGAAAGTAGAGGAAGAGAAAATTAGGGCTGAAATTGCAGCTATTTCTCCCATTGAAGCTTGAATATTTGTTAAAGATAGTGGAATCATGTTGTTACCAGGATGTACTATCTTTGTTGCCATAGAATATGATGTGGTTAGGAGAGATCCTCAAGCTTTGATATTTGAAGATCAATCTAAGGATAAAGTATTGGGTTCTGGATATAGTCCAAAGTTGCATACTCTTGTAATTTGGTCTATGGCACCTAATACTAGTAAACATGAGGTTCCTAGGCCTATTGAAGAAGTTATTGGTTCACTAGTGGTTAAGAGAGCTATTAAGATAACTCCTATCTAGGCAGCTTAGTTAACTACACATGCTATAATGCTTAGTGTGGATATTGTACATATTTCTCAGAAAAAAATATAAATACTTGGTTAAGGAATATAATAAGGCCTTCAATGAGGTTAATCAAATGAGAGCTACTGTTTAGGCTACTTAGAAAACAATGACTCAACTTTCTTCTTCTTCATTTGATATGTCTAAACAAGATAGGGAGACTTTGGCCCTAAGAATTGATGATTTGAAATGAAAATTAATTGTTGAGAAGGAAAATGTCAAGCAGGACAACCTAGAAACAGTTAGGGTGGCCAATGAATTTTTTTAGGATGTGCTAAGGTATAGGGTGACCAAGTTGGTCCATAGGGCTAGTGATGTTTGTGCCATGCATAAGAATATTCATGAGGAAAATACAAAGTATCGACAAGTACAAGAGGCCTTTAGGAATGAATGGAATAATTGGATTGCTATGGTAAATGCTTTGAAAGAAATGATGCCAAAAATGAATGAGGATCCCAAGGCACCCACAGATATTCCTAACATCTTGAAAAATATTGACTCAATAAATGAGATAACTATCTTCCATGGAAAGTTTGGTATATAGCTCCAAAGTAAGTTTTTAATATTCAAGGAGATGGAGGAATGTGCTATGCCTCAAATATTGATGCAATGGTGGAAATTGAATAAAAAATGGATATATTTGTTAAGGAAGCCAAGATTTTTATTGATGCTAGGTACTCCCAGTATATTACTAAGGTGCAAGATTTATTGAATGTTAAATGGCCCACTAAGGAGGAATACAACACTTGGTTGGAGAAATACACAGAGTGAATTTGTTTGTGGATCATTGAATAAGGAGAATAATGGATAGGAGAGGAATAATACATAGTCTGAATGTAGTATAGATTAGGATTTTTGTATAACATGGTAGAATATTATTCTCTCCTTAATTTCAAATGAATAGCACATGGTGCTAGTGTGGATTAACAAATTTTGACTCTTTTTTGCTTTCCTTGCATTGCTTCATAAGTTCTGTTGTTTTGATTCTCCCACAGTTGGCATTTTGAACACATGGGGAATATATTGTAATTGTTGTAACAAACTAATGATGTCTTATGAGGTGGGACCTATTTTCCATGAAGAGTTGAGATTAATTCTACCTCATGTTTATTTGTTCCACTTGAAGACTCAAGTATAATTGAAAGGGGAATATTTTTGCAAGCGGTCCAATGGGATCATGACATGTGTGCTATCTAGTATGAGGCTTGTTTGCTCCTTCATCTCTATAAGAAGGAATTCAGGATCAATAGGAAGTGAGTTGGAAAATTTTGAGTTAATACTGTTAGTTTGTCAAGATAATATGAAGCAAGTTTTAGAGTCTTTGTTTTAAGTTTCTTTTGGAGTTCATACTTATGCATGTAAGACTGATAATGATATAGCATTCATTATACAAAGTAATATCAGTTTTGTGGTTATTATCTCTCCTTCTATGTGTGTTATGAGTTATGATTGAAAGTAATCAAGGATTTCTTTCATTTGTCTCTGTCATTATCTATTGGATGTTTAGTTTCATGCTTGCTTATTGATTCAATGAATTGATGTAAGTGTTTGTATGAGATTGATAACTTATAAGAACTATGTGCTAAGATATTTGTAAGAAGTAATAATATTGAATGTCATAGAGGAATGTTGTAATGCAAGATTTCTTAGGGTTATAGGTGCTATTATCTAAATTATTATCAGTTTGTATAGATTGGTATTAACTCTGTGCTTGGGATAAAGAGACTGGTTCATGCTGAGTATTTGCGTTACATTTACAGTATTGATTCACTAACTACTCAATATTTTATAAAATTAAGGGAATATTATTGTTGTTGTTTTTGTGTTCAAAATTTTCTCTCTCATACTTGATACATATAACATCGATATGTAAGCTGCCAACTTACTTGATGTATATTATTGAGTGGTATCATGAGAGATATATGTTATTGATAATGTATTTGATTCTAATTGTGAAAAGGATTTAGGTGTACATTGTGGGATAACTTTCCCGGGTTTTACAGAGCCCAAAGAGTAGGAATAGAAGTTTAGTAGCATCTATTCCTTCGTTGGCCAATCCCTTTGAAATTATTGATTATTGGAGATGGAAAAATCCATAGGTATTTCTGAAGATCAGTTTGGTTTTTAAAAAATAACCAACATCCCTCTCCAAATGAATTTAATTATCTTTTAGATCTCTGCCCATTTCTAAAGAAATTAAGGCCTCTTGGAATTTTGCTTCATTGTTTGAAGCACAATCAATATTTTTTCCTTTCAACCTTAATATCTCACCTTCATGATCTGTTGTGATGCAACTAGTTCCATCTACCCTTGGATTGCCCCTCACAGCCCCATCAAAATTAATTCCTACCCAACCTTAGGTAGAGATCACTTAATGTTTTTTGAATGACCTTAGGGAGATTAACCTCCACAACCCCATAAATAGGGGGAATACGTAATAATGGCCAATGTTTCAACATCCTATTATCCCATGAAGTGAATTTGTCTTGATGAAAGCTTTATTGTGTATTCCATTATTGGCGACATAAAAAATGCTTACATCTATTTTCTTCCAAAGATGTTCCTTCCCCACTTCCTTGTCTTGAAATATTATTTGATTTCATTGTTTCCAGAGTTCCCATATGAGAATTGATGGAGCACATGTCCACAAAATACTTCATGTCACCCCTTTATTGAGGGTGGGCCACATATTAAAAAGGGTTTTGAGATTTTTTGGAAAGGAAGAATATTAATCCAATTTGTTTTGAGAGAGTTCTAGCAATATTCCACCATTTTAAAGTTTAGCAATAGATGATCTAGAGTTTCCTCTTGTTATTTCCACATACAACATCTATTGGTCCCAACAAAGCTCAATTTTTCCAACTTATCCCTTGTTAATATTCGATTTTGTAGTGCTACCCATGTGAAGACTTCATCTTTCATTAGGCACATCTTGTTCCAAAATAAATGGGCTGGCCAATATTCCTTCTTGAGGCTTGCCTCTTGAATTTGATAACCCAATTTTACCAGATACTTTCATAATTTACAAACATGTGCTAGATTATCTCATCCTCCTCCCCGGAGATCCAAATCAATTTATCTTTGAGAATTTATTTCAACCTAGTTTTCTGATCATCTAGGGCATTCAACCCATCCAAGGCTTTCCATCTCCACTCTTCTACCTCATTTACCAAAACCTTCTCCACATAATTTTCCACTTTAGGCCCCCACTATGTAATTGAGTAAGTCTTCAAGTTTTGCTAGTGTTTAGTATTTGCTAGCACTTCAAAACCATTCCAGGAATCTTCCTAGAATGAAGCCCTTTTATCATTTACTTATGATGCTTCTACAAGCAATCAATAAATTCCATATTAAGGACCCCAACGCGGGATCCACGACTGACAATATCCTAATGGGGCATGGAGAGTCCAAGTATTTGTTTTATATGTTCCATAATCAATTTGTGCCCAAGGCCATGTTCATAAATACAAGCTTCCTAAGACCAACTCCATTGCTTGCTTTATGTTGACAGATTTTGTCCCATGCAATCAATGGTGAAACATAGAAAAATAGGTTGGGGTTCAAAGACATAGGGATTTATACTAAATTTGGAATGTTTCACCAAACTTACTATAATTGGAAAGGGAAGAATGTGGTGAATGTACCTACCTATTCTCCTATTTCATTAAGGAAATGAAATCCCTCAAGTTAAAATCCACTTTCAACCCTTAGGTGAGTGAATTCTTTGATGAATCTTGCAGTTTTCCTTTATGTGTGTGTGGACTAAACAACACTTTTGGGTGATGAAAATAAAATAGAAAATCAACTCAAAACCGAAATTTAAGACTAGATCTGAGTAGATGAAACATAGAGCTAATGGACACAATTTATTTCACACAAATTGGATGAGTGTAAGGACACTAAAAAATTACCTCAAAAATATTTGTAAAGTGTCATGTTTGGTTGAAAAGTGTCCTGAGACAACTTTTTGATAGAAATGACTGAACAACAATTTTTGGAGAAAACTTTAAAATACCAAATGCAGTCATTCATGACATTTAAAGAATGGATTTTGTAGATGAAACATAATACTAATAGAAACAATGAAACTTTTGGAAGTTTTGAGAAAGCAAAATCTTTTGCACCTATTACAAAATGATGTTTCTAGAAGCTATCTTGGGATTCATTCGCCTATAGGTGAATGTGTCCTTGTTCACCTTTCTAAAATTGATTTTTGGATCCTCTAATCCTATGTCTGCACTTAGCAGATCTTTGACTTTTCTTCAACCTATAAACCTACAAATCTATAACACAAACACAAGAGAAAAAAATCTTTGCTTTTGGGTCAATGGGGGTTTGCCTTGGTCAAACCTTGTTTTGGTAATTAAACCTTGAAATGAAATAAAATAGCATGAAAGAGGCAATGAAGAATGAACAATACAATGTTGTAGTTCAAAAAACCCTTGAATAACCTTTAGAAATATGAAATGTTGATGTTGATCTTACATGAAATGGCTTCAATGGATGTGGATTTGGATCTTTGACTTGAATGCTTGAAACCTACATCACAATGTTAGCTCCCAAAACATGCATGATTGCAAAAGACTTTGACATGATGCTTGAGATCTTGAATGCTGCAACAAATAATGAAGAAACATTCTCTTGAATATTCTTAAAAATAATTTTTCTCTTGTGAAATTGCTCTTCAAAAACTTCTAGTTTATTTGATAAAATAACCTTGTATATATAGACATTTATCCTTAATTTTGTGAAATTAAAACATTACAAGTTAACATTTGAAATTTGAATTTAGGATCATAAAAATACCACAAAAACAAGATTTAAAAATGGGTTTGAGGTCTTATGGAGGACCCACTTGCCCATGGGCGAATGGGCCCTAGGTCCCTATTCTTGGAACACATATTTCTCAATGTTATGTTTAGGCATTAATTATTGTCGGGTTTCCCCTTCCAAAAATGTAATTAAATAGGCTTGGAAAATGAATTAAAGGTCCCATTAAGGCATAATTAAGCTCAATTAATTAAGAGGGCCCAAATAAGTGTGTAAATGTAAAGGGGTATGTTTAACAACACTAAATTAAGGCATTATTAAGTCCATTTAATTAGAAGGGCCTGAACAAGTGAGAAAATGTAAAGGGACACATTTTTCTACACTACATTTAGCCCCCACTTTAGTGAGATGATGAGTGCAAGTGAAAAATCACACTAAAGTAGAAAAATACGTGTTAAGAGGGGTCCAAGTGTACAAATTTTAGTGAAATAGGATGAAAAAGATCAAGGAGGTGGCCAAGTCCATGGGATCAAGATCGTATGGAAAAACAAACAAAGGAACACACACAAGATGTATGATATACAACAATAAGACATGATACACAAACATTCAATGTCTTATACTTATAAGAAAGAAAAATAAAAAGAAAAAGGGGTGGATCAAGCCTTGACTGTCCAACGTGATGTGGAATACATCTCAACTGTTTGTCCAAAAATGTTTACAAGTAGAACTCATTTTCTACTATGCAGACAACAACATGCTCACATGGGCAAGTAGAACTCCAGTTTTTCACTAGGTGAGACCCCAAGTGTGGCAAATGAGAGAATATTATTAGGCTCCCATAGCATACCAAAGCTATACCTCTGATAAATTCAATAAGGAACCACAAAAAAAATCATAAAATTTGAGCTTCATAAGACTTAACAAGTTGCATTATGCCAAGTACCTATGAACAGACAAGGCAAAGCTCCATAGGAAAGCAAAGCATGTTATGCTTGGTGGTCATGAAAAAGCGTTCGAGCTTCACAAGGTTAGCAAGCTACATTATGCTAAACACTTATGAACAAAAATGAAAATAGACATGTTCAAAGGGATTTTTCTTAGTTCATGAAAGGTCTCAACTTGGGGAACATCATGCCTAATGTCTCCAAGAGAGGACAATTCTAGGATAAAAGATTCACAACTTATGGAATGCAATGCATAGCACACCACTAAGAGGAAATTCGTATGCCAAGAAAGGTCACACTCTTGGAGGATATCAAACCCAATGAAATCACCAAGAAAAAGACACATCACAAGAAGTAATAATATCACTCAATGAAACATGAGAAATGCCAAAAAATTCAAAAATAATAATGCCAATGTATGCCCCCACTTTAAAGAAATTGCTAAACACCATAATATGAGCAATTACTTTAAAGTAGCAAATGTTAAATGCTAAACAAGACATGAGAGATTATTTGGAAAGCCCTATGCCAATTCTTTTTTTTTTAAGGAAGCTATGTCATGGAAAAGAGGGGTTTCCCCAAAAATGCAATGCTAAAGATGGCATTGAAAAAAATTATCTCACATGCGATCCAACTTAGGGCATGTCATCCACATCCCAAGCTTGCTCTTATATATACATGGAAGGTGGTCAACTAGCCAAAAGAGAAAATGGAAAATGCCATAGTAGGACAAGGCTACCTAACCTCTTGCTCCCTAAGGGAAAAAGGTGAGCCAAAAATGGATAATGATATGTTGCTCATTGTGAAAAGGAAATATGATTGCATAAAGCCAATTTTATACCCTCATGTATGGTAGTGAATATGCTATGATACTACAACTACCACATGAAAAGGATAAATAAATAATGTTATTGATTATAATGAGTAGACAAAGTATCAATATTATGCATATCTAATTCCCACATGTTGTATCTATCAGTTCAAGATGCACCAAAATTAAAGTTGTCTTTAAAGAATCTTTTGTAAGAGTTTTGATATTGAGTGAAGGATTTTTTGATGCTTTCGTTTCTTTTGAATGGAAATAACCAAGACCACTAGTTGCTTCTTGTGTGTTAGGCCCTATAGGGACATGAATTCCTTGTTCTCTAGTACCACATCCCTTTCGACTATAAAAAAGTTGTTTCATAAGTTCATAACCTCTTCCATAAAGATTTTTCATTTCTTTTGGATTTGGTGGTTGTTCATAATCAACTTCATCAAAGTTTGTTGTGTATGTTGTCTTTTCTTCTAAAGTGGTTGAAGTGGATGCTTTTGAAGGTTCTTCCAAATTTTTTGTTGACATTACTGCTAGTTCTTTTCCCTTTTCAGAATTTTTTGTTATGATCTTGTATTCTCCCGTAAATGTAGGTGTGAAATCCAAGGAACCCCAATCATCATCCAATAGTTTCATGACTTCTTAAATAGACTTTTCTTTTTCTTTATCTTGCACGAGTTCTACTTGTGTAGTTGGTTTCAATGTTGCAAGAGGATTTTTCATTCCTTTTTACATTTGTAGACAACTTTTATCATATAAAACTCGTCTTTATAAACATACTTCATTATACGATGGAGAATGGAAGGCACTACACACATCTCATGAACCATCATCTTCCCTAAATAAGATTGTCTAAAATATCTTGAGGCATAACATGGATAGGAGTTTGCAATGTGGCCTTTCAACCTCTAATAAGTAATGTGATCACACCAAGTGGTTATTTTCCTACATTATCAAATCCATGAATAGATAGAGTCTATTTTTTTTTGGATTTTGTCTACTCCAATATTATCCAAAAGGTTTATGCTACACACGTTAAGGGTCGATCCATTGTCAACAAGAGTTCTCTTTATCCTAGTCTCATTAACAATAACTATTATCATGAAAGCTTCATTATTTTTTCACTTCCAAAGGTGGTAGCTCACTTTGGTGGAAAACAATTTTTGAATTCATTCCTTGAATTAGGGCTGCTATATCATTTGGTTGTGCATTAGAAGAGATAGGATCTCGTTGCAAAGCCATCTAAAGCATGTTATTATAATTAGGTGAGGCTTGAATAAGATACCATAAGGATATCTTAGCAGGAGTGTTTTTAGTTTGTTCCACAAGATCATACTCTTTTTCACTATGTAAATTAAATTGAGGAGCACTAGGCAAGATAGGCGTTGTGCAGTTTTGGCACACATGCCCTACTAAAAGCAGGGACCCTCTTTTTCTTTTTCTCTTGTTGATTTTTCCCTTTGATTTTGGGGATTTTATTTGCCTTGGCATGAGCTTAAAATGTTTATTTTACTTGCCCAAGTGTTTTACCCAAGTTGCATATTGAAAATCTTAAGTTTTCGGTGAAGTTCAGGTTTTTACCCTCGTTTGGGATTTTCTGCCCCGTCTGGATTTTCTTGGATTTCATTTGAAGTCTAGCTCATCTTTTTTTACACTGTAGTTCAGAGAATTTGGGTCTTCGTGGAATTCGGCCTAGGCCAGATTTTTTTAGAATTCTGTCTTGCCATCGGTTTTCTAAATTTGGTTGATTCTTGAGCTTTATGCCATTATGATTTCTCATTGGCATCCTGATGAGTTGAGATATTTGATCTAGTTGTGCTTTGGTGTTTTAGTTTTTGCTTGGAGTTCAAATTCCTGTATGTTCAGGCTTGCTTTGTGCATTCATGGTCGAAATTTAGGGTTTCATGCGTAGGGCGTTGCCATTTATTTTTGATTTTCTTGCGATTGAGCCTAAAATTAAAGGAATATCTGTTGAAGGTTTAGAGTTAACTGGTTCTGTGCCCAGGGTCCTCAAATTTGTGATCTTTGATCAATTTGAGTGCGAACATGTTTGATTATCGATATTCGGGTTTTCTTCCGTCCTTGGGATTTTCTTGTCCGATTGGATTTTCCCAGTTTCTCCTTCTTCCCCTCATTTTTTTGAAGTTCATGCACTGTTATCATTTTCACAGAAATCCGGTCCGGCTGGATTTTTTCGAATTTTCTGGGAAGCTTGGTGAAACTTGAAATTGGATGAAATGGATGATTTAAATGATAATTTCTTATTATTCCATGCTCTTAACTGATAAATTACACAATGTTTATGCATCCTTTATTCATTTTTAGTGATTAATGGTTGATTTTGTGCCTTCTTTGGGAAAATCTGCCTGGGCCGGATTTTTTCAAAATTTCCCTTCTCGCCCTGGATTCTGCGGCTGGCTCGAAGTCCCGGACTGTGTAGTTTGCGATTTAGCAATGTTTTCTGGGTTGATTTTGATTTGAGTTTGAATTTATTTGGATTAAAAATACATTGTTGATGATGGGCTAATCTTGATCTTCATGTTATAATAGTGTTATAATGGATATTATTAATGCTGGTTTTGCTGAGTGTAGGCTAATTTTTGTTGGGTTGTCAAGGAAATTCTAGAAATGATGTTTAACCTATAAAGGAAATTCAAGTATTGGTTACTTCCCCTTGGCCAACTTGTTGAGGTGTGCTCAGGATAAGAATGGAAGGGAGTAGTTAATATAGGGCTGCATTGAAATTTGTGCCTTGGTCTGAATTGCATTGAAGATCCCAAGCTAACCTGGATTGAGTTCAAGCATTTAGTGCTATTTTATTTTATTTTGAATTCTCCTTGGGCCGACCTATTTTATTGTCATTTATTAGTGTAAACATTAATTGGGCTGACTTGTTTATGGCTATTTTATTATTGTAAACCCTTGCTAGGCCAACATGCTTTGGGGTTCTCTATAAATTTGGCCTTTCGCCTCATTTGTAGGAGATAGACATAGAGATACACAAATAGAGATAATTTTGCTACAAGAGCGAATTAGGTAGTAGAGCAGAGTTAGAAGTTACTCAATTTCTAAGCAAGTGTTGTAATAAAACATTAGAATTGTTGCTAAAATTTGGGTGATTCAATACAATTGAAGACATTGCAATTTTTTGGTGATCTCTTTTGTGTTGACTTATCTTGCATGGTTCTTTTGATTCTATCTTTCAAATTGCTCAAGGTTAATAGATGTATGTTAGATCTGATTCAATAGTGTTTATGATTTGATGTTTGAAGTGTTGTAGCGATCCCTGGTCCATACTTTTTGCAGCTACTTGATTGTTAGTTGCTTTGCTAAGTTAGCCTCGACCTTTATATTCATTGTGCTTAGTTCAATTGTGAAGTTTATTCATTTCAATTGCAATTGGGTTGTCTTGGATGAATGTTCATGATCTGAAAATCTTTAATGCCTTAGAAGATTGCACTGTTTCTATGAGATTGTAGATTTATCTTGGTTAAGAAGGAATTAGTTTACGAGGGATTGGTCCATTTCAAGTATTTCATCATTTGCATTGTTAATCTTAGGAGTAGTTAAATTTAGGAATCTCTCTAAAACCCTAATATTTTGTTATTTCTTTATTGTTTGAGTTAGATTTAGGATTGAAGTATCATTACATTGCTAGATCTAATAAGTTCAGGATTCAGTTTTTGCTTGTAGTAAGGTCCCTTTGTGATTACTAGTATTTTCACATTTATCACTGAGTTGTTTATGCATTGTCAAGACTTGACATTAGAGACCTTGGGGTTATCTCTTAAGGCTTGCTGATAGAGATTTACCTTTCAAGAGAGATAGGATATTATATTTTGTCTGAGTTGTTGCTGTGTAGAAAACATCATCAAAAATAGGTTGAGGAAATGGGAAAGTAGCAGGAATGGTTTATAGTTTCCTATTTTTCCTTGTATTATATGTGTGAGCAACGACATTGTAACTCAGTTGTTGCAAAATATTGTTACTATCAAGTTGCCTTGCAAAGTTCAAGATAGTTCTTAGAGGTAATGGTTGGTTTTTAGGTGGTTCTAAGATAAGCACGAGTTTGTTTTGAACTTGAGGTTGATGTGAAGGTGGATAGAGGATAAGAAGTGGCTCAGGAGATTACTTCAAGGGATATCTAATGTGCATAACCTCAAAAGACTTATCCTTATTTTCATGGTATCCTAGAAAAGGGGAGTCTAATGTCACCTTATCATCTTCATCTAATGAAGCCACATTACTATTATCAATGTTTTCATTTTCTTGCATCATGATGTCTTCCCTATTAGGAGTGTTTTAGGAGAGGAAAAAACAAGATGTTGATCACATTTCATGGTTAGATTTTGTAAGATAACTCCATCACAACTAGGGGAGGCATCAAGAGAAGGATAACTATTATTTTCATGCTTTCCAATGATTGGATCCTTTTGTTCAATGATATCTTCCCAAATGGGAGAAGCATTAGGAGAGGGAGAAACAAGAATCTCATGACTCTCAATAAGTGTATCTTCTAACACCAAGCTATCTTCTTCACAAGTAGGGGAGATATTAGGAGAAGAAAAAATGTGATTGTCATGATTATCTATGATTTCATTCTCTTTCACTAAAGAATTATCACAAGCGAGAGAAGAATGGGGACTAGGTAAGGTGATGTTAAAAAATATTTCAATGATCTCATTCTATTGTGCCCTAATATCTTTCGAAGTAGGAGAGTTTGTAGGAGAGTTTGTAGAAGAGGAGCTTTCAAGATTGTCATGATTCTCAATGGGTGTATCTTCTAACACTAAAATACCTTTTTCAAAAGTAGGAGAGGTATTGGGAGAAGAGAAACTATGATTTTCATGATTGTTTATGCTTGCATCTTCTTCTATCACATCATTCCCACAAATAAGAGAGATATTAGGGTATTTTGAATTAAGGAATGTGTTAACATTTTCACTCTCTTGTAATAAGAGATTCTCATAATTAGGAAATATATTGGAAGAATGACTAACATGCTTGTTGGTGAACTTTTATTTGGCATACGGGGAAAGGAAAGATAGTAACACTGTGTGTCCAAAAATGAAAAGTACTTTTATCCAACTTATGCAATGCTATAGGAATGTAAACATTATGTACCCAAAAATGAAAAGTACTTTTATCCAACTTATGCAAAGCTTCAAGAATGTAAAATCGTTTATCCAAAAATGAAAATTAATTTTATCCAACTTATGCGAAGCTTCAAGAATGTAAAAATTATGTACCAAAAAGTGAAAAGTACTTTTATCCATATTATGCAAAGCTTCAGGAATGTAAACATTGTCCCTATAGATTTGATGATTTTTGCTATTGAAATGATTTTGGAATGATTCAAAAATGGCTACACTAAATGGATGTTTAGACCTAGATGCATAAAACAAAAACTCCTAAAAATTTCCAGACTAAAATAGTGGGTTATCGGGAGATCTAGGAAGTGTAGAAAACCACAAAAAAGCTCAAGAAAGTTGGTTTTTAGAGGCCCTGAAGGACTCATTCGCCCATGGGTGAATGGATCTATGTTTAGGGTTTTTAAAATGAGAAATAAAATTTTAGAGGGATTATATGTGTTCCTTGTTCCAAGTCTCAGACTATAACTTCTGTAATAGGATTTTCCACAATTTTATGATGCAAGTGAAATTAATGAAAAATTATGAGCTATATGACACTTTTTGAAATACAATTTTGATCCATTTTTTTTTAAGTGATTGAAAGTATGCTATTATGTAAATAGTATGCAAAATCAATCTAACATGATGCAATTTTTGTTGAATTTTTAGATTTAAAATGGATGCAAAATACAAGTTTACACCTAAAATGCAAGGCAAATTTTTAGCAAAATGTAGAAACCCTACGTGAAATGAATTAATGCAAATCCTAGATCTAGGGTTTGAATACACTTCAAATCAGAAATTAGAATGTTAAAATACTTGGGTTCACCAAAATGAAACATAGAAAAATAGGTTGGGGTTCAAACACATAGGGATTTAGTCTAAATTTGGAATGTTTCACCAAACTTACTATAATTGGAAAGAAAAAAATGGGGTGAATAAACCTACCTATTCTACTATTTCATTCAAGAAATGAGATAATCCAAGATAGAATTCACTTTCAACCCTTAGGTGAGTCAATTCTATGGAAGATTTGCAAATTTCCTTTATGTGTGTGTGGACTAAAAAACACTTTTGGGTGATGAAAAAAAATTAGAAAATCAACTCAAAATTGAAATGTAAGACCGGATCTTAGTATATGAAACATAGAGCTACTAGACACAATTTATTTCTCACAAATTGGATGAGTGGAGGACACTTAAAACTTACCTCAAAAATAGTTGCAAAGTGTCTTGTTTGGTTGCAAAGTGTCCTGAGACAACCTTTTGATAGAAGTTACTAAACAGGGGTTTTGGGAGAAAGATTAAAAATACAAAATGCACTCATTCATGACATGTAAAGAGTGGATTTTATAGATGAAACATAATACTAATAGAAACAATGAAACTTCTAGCAGTTTTGACAAAGGAAAATCTTGTGTACCTATTACAAAATGATGTTTCCAGAAGTTGTCTTGGGACTCATTAACCTATAGGTGAATGGGTCCTTGTTCACCTCTCTAAAATTTGTTTTTGAGTCCTCTGATCTTGTGTCTAAACTTCCAAATCCTCTGTGTTTCACATTTAGATAGTTTGAAATAAATTTGGGATTTGAGTTTTCGTGAGATGAAAACAAATGCAACTTTGCAAATTTTCACTTTTGAGATATTCAAATTTTCTTCAACTTATAAACCTGAAAATCTACAACACAAACAAAAGAGGGGAAAAATAGTTTTTTTTAGTGAATGGAGGTTTTCCTTGGTCAAACCCCACTTTGGTAATTAAACCTTGAAATGAAATAAAATAGCACAAAAGAGGGAATAAAGAATGAACAATGCAATGTTGCAATTCAACAAACCCTTGAATAACATTTGGAAATATGAATGTTAATGTTGATCTTGCATGAAATGGCTTCAATGGATGTGGATCTTGATGCTTGAATCTTGCTTTGGATCTTTGAATTGAATGTTTGAAACCTACATCACAATATTAGCTCCAAAAACATGCATGATTGTAAAAGAATTTGACATGATGCTTGAGAACTTGAATGCTGCAAAAAATGATGAAGAAATATGCTCTTGAATGATCTTGACAATAATATTTTCTCTTGTGAAATTTCTCTTCAAAAACTTCTAGTTGATTTGATAAAATAACCTTGTATTTATAGACATTTATCATTAATTTCCCAAAATTAAAACATTACAAGATAAAATTTGAAATTTGAATTGAGGACCATAAAAATAATGCCAAAACATGATATAAAAATGGGTTAAAGGTCTTAGGGATGACCCATTCTCCCATGGGTGAATGGGTCCCAGCTCCCTATTCTTGGAACACACATTGCTCAATGTGAAGTGTTATGTTTAGTCATTATTTATTGTCGGGTTTCCCCTTCGAAAAATGTAATTAAATAGGTTTGGAAAATGAATTAAAGGGCCAATTAAGGCATAATTAAGCTTAATTAATTAATAGGGCCCAAATAAGTGTGTAAATGTAAAGGGGTACATTTAACAACACTAAATTAAGGCATTATTAAGTCTAGTTAATTAGGAGGGACCAGAAAAGTGAGAAAATGTAAAGGGATACATTTTTCTACACTACAAATGGTATTTTATTTTGTTCCTTACTCCTATTCCAAAATAAATTGTGCATTATTTGATACAGCATTTCACTTATTGTCCTTGCTATCCTCATGCAAGAAATTACATAACTGGGTATTGATTCCAAGACAACATGTAGCATTATAATCTTCCCAACCCTAGTCAGCCACTTCCCCTTCCACATACCAACCTTACTCAAAAATTTGTTGACCAATTCATCCCATAGATTAGCTTTGTATTATCCTACAAATAATGGGAGACCCAAAAAATTGCTCAATAATTTGGCCGTTTTGAAGTTTAGGATTCTAGTAATATCAATTTGTTTGCATAGATTTGTATTGAAGAAGAAAATATCTATTTTTTTCCAATTTAATTTCTGACCAAAAGCTTGACAATATTTATCGAACACCTTTTTAATCATAAAGGATTCTCTTCTGCTTGTATCTCAAAATAGTATGGTGTCATCTACAAATTTTTGGTGGGTGACAGGCTCTGTATCTGGGGAAACCTTGATGCCCCACCACAACCCACTCCTCACCACTTTACAAATACTTCTCCCCAAGGCTTCTACCATTAGAATAAAAAGGGAAGGAGAAATAGAGTCCCCTTGTTGCAAACCATTCTTAGATTGAAAGAAACCATTCAGTATTCCATTTACCAAGCCATAAAACATAGTGCTGGAGATGTAGCTTTGTATCCATTATATCCATTCCTTGCATAAACCAAACTTCTCCAACACTTGCACTAGAATTTCTCAGTCAACCTAGTGATAAGCTTTCTAGATATCCAATTTTATTAACATCTTTACTTTCACCTTTCGAATAGTATGGATAACTTCATGAGAAATTATAACCCCTTCAAGAATAGATATGCCTAGCATGGAGCCACTTTGTTCTTATGATATTAGGTTTTCCAATACTCCTTTTAGTCTATTAGAAACCACCTTGGCCACCACCTTGTATGCAGTATTACATGAGGAGATTGGTCAAAAATCATCCATTTTTCTTATCTTTATCTTCTTAGGGATTAATGCTAAGAAAGTGTTTCTTAGGTGCTTTAAAATAATAGGATTTCTCCTAGACTCTTCAATCTATAGGGAAAGATCTGGCCCAAAAATATCTTGAAAAGTTTGAAAGAAGCCCATGGGAAAGCCATCGGGCCCAGGTGCCTTGTCTTTCCCAAGTTGGAATGCCACCTTCTTGACCTCTTCCAAATATATTGACTTGAAAAGGTTTTTATTTTACTCCTCCATGACAAGATTAGGAATCTCGTCCAACAATTCTTCACTTGCCCTATCACCCATATTGGAATCCTTATTTGGTAGGTGCAAAAAATACATCACAACTTCTATTCTAACTTTATTGTGCATCATGATGAGGGTTCCATCTTTCCTTTTTATTTCAATGATCCTATTTTGACTTCTTCTCACTTTTGTAGAGCTATGAAAGAATTTAACATTTTTATCTCCCTCCTTCAGCTATGTTTCCCTTGATTTTTTTCCAGAATATCTCCTCCCGAGCCACGACTTTAGAATATTAACTAATCAGTTCTCTTTCTTTGTCAAAATCTTCCAAATTCATTCTAAACTCTACCAACTTTTCATTGACTTATATCAATTGATCCTTGATGTACCCATTTTCATCAAAGATGTTCTTAAAGGTATTTTTGTTCCATTCTTTTAGTTGGGCCTTCACAAAGGAAAGTTTCCTTGATAGGTTATACATTCGTGATCCTCATTGATCAGGTTCATGTTGAAACCAAGATTTAATTGTTTCATGTAAATCGTTATCCCTCAGCCACATATTTTCAAATTTAAATGGGTAGAATAGAGAAGCCTTGTCTAAAAAGAAAACCAATTCAATAAACATGATTGGATCTTGAGAGATGTAATATTTTTTACTCCATTGTAGCTTCTATATCATTTCAGTTACCACTTTGCAGAATCTTGTCCAATCTTTTTGCAATGCATGTGAATTTTTGGCCTCCTATTAGTCTAATTAAAGATACCAATTTTTGGCACCATGTCTTATAGGCTATTATTATCCACAAAATATCTACACACCTCTTGTACTAGGTTTTGTTTACAACCCCACCTCTATTTTCCATGTTTTAAAATGTAGCATTAAAATTTCCCCCCAACACCAATTTCTTCCCCTCAAGGTATGGATTGCATCCATCAAAAGATCCCATAGCTCCTTCTTTTTTGTTGTTTTAGTTGGACCATACAGATTAAATAGAAAAAATTATTCCTTCATCCATCCTTGATTAACTTTAACTAGCTACCAATCAAGATCTTTGGCTATTGGCTCCACCTATATTTTCTTAGGGTTCCAAATCACCCCAATACCTCTCAAAGCACCATTAGCTTCCATAAAGAAACCTGTCCAATGCCTCCAATTTTTCATTAGCTTTCCTATCTCCTCCTTTAACTTTGTTTCTTCTAACATTATAATTTTTGTGTTTGCTTGGTCAATTTGGTGCTTGACAACACACCTTCTATCAGGGGAACTAATTCCCATAACATTCCAAGTTAACAGCCTCATGGTGACCCGGGAAGGGTAATTCACTTCCCTAATTTAAGTTTTCTTTGACCCTTTTCACTACCTACAGTTTCTAACATTACTTTCCTTGAATTCCTACCTCTTTTCCACTTTTCACCTAAGGTTTTTTTTTTCAGCTTTAATTGTATTTGTTCAATCATTATTTATTCATCAATACCATCTTCATCTTCCTCAAATTCACTTCCTACCTTAGAATCCAAGTTAGATGAATTCTCGTCTTCTTTGTTCACTGCTCATTCCTAATTATTGTTGATTTCACGCTCCAAATTCTACTATTTTGAAGCCTTCCTCTTGGAGTACTGCCAACTCTTTATATCAATTTTCACACTCCACCCCATCTCCTCTAGAAGAAATGATCATCCTAAGGGAATGCAGTTCATCACCCCTAGCCTCACCGACTATCTCCTCTTGCAGTACTTCACCTTCCTCCCTAACTGGGTTCTCCTTTTGCATTTCAATTGTGCATCCCACCACTTGCTTACATTTTCTTCAATGCCTAATTCAAATGATCTCGAGACTTTTCCATCCCTTCCAAGTCCCCCATATAGGGTCTCATCTCTCTTGTTCTTGGCACATTCATCTTGTTGATGCCTTTTTGGTTTGGAGTGTGGGAAAATTTTGAGTTTGTCTTCTCTTTCAATTTTCTATCTCCACATCCCCCATTTTGTAAATTTCTAGTTCCTTAGGAAATGTGGGGTAGGGTTTGATACTCACACAATACAGGTAGACATCCCATAATTGTGATATTCCAGATTTCCATTTTCTTCTACAAAGGATCCTAGGTTGTTTCCAATCTAAGTCAAGGTCTTCAACCCCCAGTATTTAGATGGTAGATTGTAAAGTTTGATCTAGGTCCAAATCACATCAATCAATTGCTTTTTGGGGTTGAAGTTTGGTTCCCAATATTTTATAAACAAGTCAGTTACATCCATTATGAAGGGCCCTAGATTTAAAATCTGTCTCTTGGCCTGCCCATTAGGGCACTCTGCTAGGTAGAAACCATTTGTCAATTATTTCATCTTGATTCTAAAACCCCAATTACTATCACACCACTTCTATATCCTTACCATTGCTAGCCATTCCCCCACCCCCAATTTTAGAAAGAATGCCACTTCTTTTTGTTGGAAGAATGAAGAACATCTTATTATATATTTTTTTGGTTGTCACTAATGTCACCATGTTATATGAGTTGCAATTGCAAGTTTAAGCTCAAGCTTGATCCGGTATTCTATACCGGTATGCAGTTACTATCCTCCGGTATTTTGGTCCACAATCCTTTGCTGATGAATATCTTTGCTTATGGTTTTTGGATGTTGGAAGCTTGTAAGTTCAGAATCTCATGTGCACATGTGCTTGTATGACATGTTGGCATCATTCTACTATTGCATTTTGTCATTAGGTCTATCTCTGGCTGACCTAAATTATAGTTGATGTTGTAATGGATCAATTTTATGTTGCAGATGTATGTGTGACCTATATTAGGTCCATACCGACATGTTGTAGCATGCTACATGATTGAATTTTTTTTGGAAAGGTTTTATACAAGCTTGAAGCTGACAATTGATCTTTTTGGTGAATAAGGGTTGCATCTAATTAGGATGACCTAATTGATGCTTGCAGATGAATCAGATATATATATATATATATTGGATAGTTTTGAGATTGATGGTGCAAATGTGAAGAACTGCAAAGATAGAAAAGTATGCGAAGATGATGAAGTGTGTAAAGTCAGTTTACTGAGCATCAAAGGAACTGAATCAACACTTGTTAGGTGTAACTTTATCAGTTCATTCTCTAGTTGTAAGCCATTTGTTATTGTATCTTTTGTAGGTAGTGAGCCTCCCATTTTGGACAGTGAGTCCTAGTGATGAGCCACCCTTTTTAATATCTTATAACTGGTTATACTATATTGTGAGATAATCCTCACTATGGTTTTTCCCATTTTGGGTTTTCCAGATAAAAATCCTGGTGTTCATGTGTTGTGTGCTTTTATGTTTTGCTAATTCTCTTGCTCATTTTTATTGTTATATGCATTGGAGTAATTGAATGGTGTTTGTTCAATAAGTTTAAGAAGATAATGATTCACCCCCCCTCTCAGTATCTTGGGTATTCAACAATTGGTATTAGAGCTTGGTTCCTCCGAAGAAGCCTAACAATTGAGGAAGATCTTGAAGATTGAACAAATTTATGATAAAGAACTCTAGGTTGCTCTTGAAGATCTTGACAAGGATGAAAATTAAAAACAGAGATTTGAAAGAAAATATTGATGAGGCAAATGAATGCATGTGGAAATTGAAAGAGCAATTTTAAAAAATTCAAAGAAAGACATAGACAAGTGAGTGAGAAATTAAAACAAGCTAATGAAGAGATCATTAGATTGAAAGTGCAAGTAGAGGAAAAGAAGAGAATTGAATATTGTCTGAATAAAGTGGTGCAAAGCAAGACTGATGAATGAACAAGACTTAAAAAAGAGGTGGTAAACCTGAAAGCAGATCTGGAGAAAGAAAAAATATGTGAAGATAAGTTCAAAACAGGCTCCACCAAGCTTGATGAGTTGATTGTAGGATAAAAACCAAATAAAGACAAATGTGGTTTGGGAATTGAGGAAGGTGAAAGCTCCAAGCCTGTGCAAACCCCAAACATAGTGGATAATCAAAAGACTCAAGATAAAGGAAAACAGACAAGAAACCCAACAAGATTTGCTAGAGACTGCCTATCAGACAACCAAATGCTCAAAGTTACCCATCTTTCAATGGTTTTTTATTTTCATGCAATAAATCTGGTCACAAGGAAAAAAAGTGTATAAGTAGAATAAACCAGTATGCTAGTTCCTTCTCTGGACAATGTTTTGCATGGAAGAAAATTGGACATAGAGCTAGTGAATGTAGAACTCAGATGATGAATTGGTTTAATGGAGGAAGAATAAATCAATATTTTGTTGGCTATTGATATACATGTAATAATTTTGGAAAAAAAGAAAATTAGTGCAGATCAAGGGCTAATGGAGGTCAAACAAATAAAAAAAAATCTTATTTGCTACAACTACAACAAACCCGGTCACATTTCAAGAGTATGAAGAAGTAAAGGGGGAAAGCAATCTGATTTGGTAAAGAAGAAAGAACCAGTGAAGACAATTGACAAGAATGAGGTTAAGTAAGAAATGGATAAGATATGGAAGAAGAAAGAAGAACTAGAAACATAAAATGTGTTTGTTCCCTAATCCAATGCAAAAAATTCCTCCTGGAATTAGACCTAGCATGGTCTTAGGGGGAGCTTTAATAGAAAATTATTCGAACCCCCTGGATATCTAGTGTGTCAGTCTTTGGCACAAAGATATGTTGTAAAGAATGGATAAATGAAGGTTATGCAAAAGGAACCAAAAGCAAAGCTGTAGGCATGATCATTTGTAGAGCATATTAGGGTTTTTCCATGCAGTGAAGAAGGGTTTTATTAGCTTTTTGAAATCTGTCGCATTTAATGCAAATTAGGGTAGATTGTTGATTTATAAAATGAATGTGTAAGGCATTTTGATCACTTGTGAATTTGAAGAAAGTGGAGAGAAATTTGGATCATTCTTGAGATGATTTGGAGAGTGAGTTGTGCAAACCCTAGTTCTGGTTTTCGTGAAAGAAAAAGGTATTTTACTCTTCTATGTTGTTGTGGGTTTGTGTGAATCATCTTTTTGAAATCATTTGAGCTTGATTTGTGGAAAAATGGCAACCATAGTAGTCGTAAATGTGTCAGAAAGACATAGACCATCCTATAAGAAGTATTCTTTGAAGGTATTTGAAGATGACCCTCTGAGAACCTTCTCATCGATTCCTCACAGTGTCATGCCCACTGAAGACACTAGAATGTACATTCATGTTAAGACTGAGGAGTACAATCATAGTAAATTGATAGATATATGGTAGAATGAGCTCATCAGGGATGATTTCTTGATAAAACTTGAGTATTCAAACATTGTTGAGAAGAATTTGGATCGATGGAATTGCTTTCCCAACTTCAGCTCCATTGCTGATGATAAATATGTCAAACCAGCTCTCAACATAATGCATGATAAGTTCTTGTGGACTGACAGACCTCATCTTATAACCAAGAAAGAAATTAAGGTAGTTACCAGTCTCTATGACACTGTACCGGTATCAGTGTTGAAGTCTGTGAAGAATGAAGTGGTGATGAAACTCATCGGTGCTACATTTGACAGAAGGGATCTTGCAACAAAGCCTATTACCAATCCTGCTATGAAGTATGTTGCAATAATGGTCAGACACAAGATCTACTTCACTAATAGGGAGAATTCAGTGTCTGCTATAGCAAAACTAATGGTCAGACACCAGATATGACATGGCAACTAACGGTGCAGATTATGATTTGTGTGAACTTCTTAGGCAATAGTTATTTGAGAATTTAAAGATGACAAGGGAGAAGAAATATGCTTTTAAATTTGTATCCTTGACTATGTGTTTGTTGTTCTAATTCCTTAGAAGACTTCATGGAAGAGATGATGTGGTGATTTGGGATACATCTAGACTGGTTGTACCTAATTTTTTTGAATATATGCAGAGTTTGGGTGATTTGAAGAGTCAAGATAATTCTCTAACAACATTCTTTGTTGTTTTCAAGAGAAACATGAATGAAAGAGAAAGGATTCCAAAGAAAGTTGTTGAAAAATACAAGAATGATATAATATTTCATGTCTCCTCTGATGAGTTCATGATTGAAGCTATTGAACCTCATACTATATGGATTATGTAACACCACAGAAAGTGCACAAAGAAGAGATTAAAGCAAACATGCAATACACATCTAAATGCAAATCTAATGTTAAGCAACAAAGAACAAAGGAAAGTAAAAATGTAATTAAAACTAAAAAAATCTAACCAATTTCAAACGTATTTCCATGATTCATCTTGATTGCCCTTCTCCATTTTGCTTGTGTAGTATAATAGCCCTCAAATTTCTCGTAAGTTCGTGTAAATATAGCCTAAGATAGAGATTAGCAAAACATCGAAGATTCAAGATTAAGTGCTCTCAAAAGTCATAAGATTTCGTGAGAGAGAGATTAGAATGAAGAATGAAAAATCCATTTATAGAAAATTGATTATTCGAATGACAGGCCAAGATTGAAAGATCAATGGATAGTTGAGATCGATAGATTAGACATGCATTCTGATAACTGTTAGTAGTGACATGAGTGATACAAAATAGAAATAGAATTAAAGATCAAATAAATGATTTAATCTTCAAGTTTGGTATTCGAAAATAGAAGAATTATCTTTGCATGAAAAAGAAAAAGATTAATTAAAGCAACGCTTGTTCGAATGCACGCACAAAGTTTAATTAATTAAATATGAATATTTAATTAATCTGCATGTACACGCAAATGAGTTAGAACTGAACGATTGAATGATTTGACGAAGAGATTACTCGAGAACGCCACTCAGACATTAAATCAAGAGTTAACTGAGTGATTTGAATATATGTCAAGTCGAGTCAAAGTGAATACTTAGATAACTCACACAATTATCTAAATATAGAGGAATGCGTTAAAATAGAATTAATGAATTAAATAATTCATTTAATTCAAGATTTAATATTTGGAGAATATATAAATAAATAAGATTTATTTAATTAAGTGATGAAGGGATTTAAATGAATAATTAAATAAATAAAGAATTTATTTAATTATAGTTGAAGTATGGTAAAGAGTAAATTAAATAAGAATTTATTTAATTTGACAAGAAGGATAAGGTTAATTAGTAACATAATTAAATAAAAAGCGTTTATTTAATTAATCAGATAGCATAAAGTGTGAATTAATTAAATAATTAAGATTATTTAATTAATAGAAGATGAATTAATAAAATAATTAAGATTATTTAATCAAATAGAAGAATTAATGTTAAGGTGAATTAATTAAATAATTACGATTATTTAATCAATAGAAGAATAGGAATCACGCAGAATATTGAAGTCGCAGGCATAGACTAGATTTCAGTGTCTACATTTGCCCCTCTTTGATACAATGTCATTTTGATGTTGTGTCAAAGAAAATCGATAAGAAATATGCCCCAGTGTAAAACAGGTGGAGGTATGCCCCCTCGGGAGGACATGCGGGTTCAAAGAACATGAGTGTGTTGTCGAAATTGATGAGAGAACTAGAAGATGAAAGAAAAAAAGAATAGAGGAAAATAGATAATGATGGTGAAGATGTAGAAAAGAAGAAATGTTAGTGCAAAAAGAAAGATGAATAATAAAAGACCGTGATGTTAGTATTAGCAATCTTTGATGTTTCATCATATCACAAAAGGTATTTCACTTTATCATCATTGGGCGGGGCTAATACAAATGGAGAAAAACACCATGATATGACATAGATCAAGGTGTGCAAGGTCATCCACTTGCTAATAACAAACAGATGCAAACAAGGATTGTTGTTAACTCATACTAAGGGCACAAGTTGCCCCAATCTTCTTTTCAAGATAAACCACAGACAACAAACAAAAGAAAAGATGGGTCATGAGACGTCATCGCTCCTCTAAATCCTTCATGGGACATCCTTGAGGAAACTAGTAACATGACCCCAAATCAAATTTAAAAACAAAGTCGAAAGACAGCAGTCAAAGAAAACAGAATTTTGATACATCGTTGCTTCTCTAAATCCTTCATGGGACATCCTTGAGAAAGCTAGTAACATAATTCCTAGTCATCAATTCAAGATAAATGATAAGATAAATAAGCCATAAAATCAATAAGCCAATAAAATATTTGCCAAAACTTGATCTGTTTGTTTGATTTGTTTTGATTGATAAAATGATTGATTGGTAGAGCCTAATGTCAGGAGATACACATGCCGGATAAGACTATGAGTCCGGTTTCAATTTTATGACTATCTATATAAGGCATGACAAAACCTGGTTTCAGAAAGACATATATCGTATAAGACGTTGAGTCAGATGTCATTGATGTGATAACCTGTGTAAGGCTATGTTTGATTGTTTGACCTGGTCGATTATGTAGGAAGGACTCATCCTATATAAGACATAGATTGATTGTTTTGATATCAGTATTCAGGAAGGACCCATCTTGAATAAGATACAGGTTGATTGCTATGATGATGTCTGTTTCCAGGAAGGACACATCCTATAGCAGACATTAGTTGATCTGTTTTGGTTGTTTTGTTTGGCAAGTTTTGTGATTTGACTTAGAGACATTGCTGACGTGTTCACCAGATGGATACATGACTTGAGATGATGCATTGACAATTGACTGTGTGTGATGAAAAACCCTAAAGGACTGACCTAGTGCGGCCTCGGGGGCTCATCAATTAATGGCCTTGCCTACATTATACATGCAGAGACCTCATAGTTTGACTTGACTTGGACTGACCTGACTGACTACAAATAGAAGACGTGTGCGAAAGTGAATGCAATGAACCCTAATGGATTGACCTAGTGTGGCCTTGAGGGCTCATCAATTGATGGCCTTGCTTATGTTATACACACAGAGACCTCATAGTTCAACACGACCAATGACCTTGTCATATAGACATATGGATTAAATCATGATTTTATATAGACAAACCTAAATGGACTGACCTAATGCCTCAGGGGCACATCGACAGATGGCCTTGCCTACGTCTAGTTATAGGGGCATTGTAGTTTGACAAACGACAAAGATTGACAAGTGCGACTGACTCTAACTCTGTTTTTGGATTTTTTTGAAATGTTTCAATTTTTTTGTCTCTTTTGATTTTTTCTGATGTTTTTGTGTTTTCTCAGGACATGTGATTTTTTTATTTGAATTTTCCATGGTTTTACGTCTTCAACACAACCAATGTAAGAACCAATATGACGAACATCAAGTGTTTTCCCCCAGTCGAGTATAAGACCAATTGACTATGGATAGGGTAAAATGGGGGATATGAAATGCACTCGATGTCAATCGTTCTAGGTTATTGGAAAGACTACCACTTATTACAAATGGTATATACAAGCGATGGATATGAAAGATAAGGGATATGTACAGGGATACGGTAGATTAGAATAATAGTAGACAAAGGAGCAGAGTTGAGTACACATGGTGCCTGTTTGCTAGGTTTTCACCATGGTACCTATCCAAAGCACCACCGAAGTGGTTTTCACTATTGGACGAATGATTTTTCTTTACTATTTTCTAGATTATCTAATTTTTTTGATGTTACCAAGATGCCTGTTTGCTGGGTTTTCACCTTGATAATGATTTTTGTGATTTTCTGATTTTTTTTTATATTTTTGCTAATTAAGACAAAGGCTCGCAGAAGCTATGCGTAGAACTTCTTCAGATGCAGACTATTTATTGGTGAGGACAATGGTTCCCCTTCAAGAGTAGAGAATTGGTACACTCCTAATCCAAAAGCTTATGTAACAACATAAGATCCTAACCAATTAGGTTCAAACTTTCCTAGTTTGTCTCTTTCTGCTTGATTCTTTGGGTTCTCCATTAAAACCAAGTCACCAATGTCAAATTTTCTATTCAAGACCTTCCTGTTATAGCTATGATGAAGGCGATTTTGATATGCTTGGAGATGGTCTAGTGCCTTCTGTCTTTGCTCATCCAGGAATTCTAGCTCATGGAGTCTTGATACTCGGTACTCTTCATCATCAATGTGGCCTTTCAGGGATACCCTTAGGGAAGGAATTTGCACCTCAATAGGAAAAATAGCTTCAGAACCAAATACAAGTGAATATGGGGTAGCACCAGTGGGAGTACGGATACTTGTGTGATAAGCCCATAAGGCAAGGTTAAGCTGTAAATGCCAGTCACAACCAACATCATTGACAGTTTTCTTGAGGATTCTAATAATGGTCTTGTTAGATGCCTCTGCTTGGCCATTACCTTGTGGGTAGTATGGAGTGGAAAAGTGATGTTGGATATGAAATTCATCACACAGGTGGTAGACTTCTTGGTTCTTAAATGGGCAGCCATTATCAGTGATTATGGACTAAGGGACACCATATCGACAAATGATATAGTTTAGGATAAATTTAGAAATATGTGTGTCGGTAATGTATATCATAGGAATGGCTTCAATCCACTTTGTAAAGTACTCAGTGGCAGTGATAATGAACTTGTGTGCATTAGATGATGTGGGGTGGATCTTACCTATGAGGTCGAGTCCCCATTAGGCAAAGGGCCATGGTGACATTATAGGATGGAGCTCCTGTGCTGGGGCATGTATCAAGTCTCCATGAACTTGGCATTGGTGGCATTTCATTACAAAGACGTATGAGTCTTTTTCCATAGTAGGCCAGTAATAACCCAGTCTCATAATATTTTTGGCTAAAGTAGGACTGCTAGAATGGGAACCACATATACCCTCATGCACCCCACGCAAGGTTGCTTGTGCTTCAGTAGAATCAAGACATATCAGTAGGGTATTATCTAAGGTGCGTCTATATAGAGTGTCTTCGACGATGGTGTATTTGGCTAACTTGTGGAGGAATGTCCTACATTGGTTATTTGATAGACTAGGGGGTATGACTTTGACATGAAGGTAATCATATATTTCTTTGTACCATGGGGAATCAGGACCAACAATGTTGCACACCATTTTAGAATTTGGGATATCGTAGGCTAGGACCAAAATTTGTTCTACCAAGAACTCAAACTTAGGCACGTTGTTAGGAATGTCAAGTGACACAATTGTAGCCATAGCGTCTGCTACCCTGTTCAAAACATGAGGTATCTGATGAAAGTTGACTTTGTAAAAGTACTCCTTAAAGCTATCAGCCATCCATTTGTATGGAGCAAGCTTCTCGCCCTTAGTCTCATAATCATCATTTACCTATCTGATTACTAGTTGAGAATCCCCATATACCTATAGGTTCTTAATTTTCCACTTGACTGCCATGCATAACCCTGTCACTAGAGCTTCATACTCTTCCATGTTGTTAGTGCATGGAAATGTAATCCTAAATGACTTAGGGATGGAATAACCATGTGGTGTGATAAACAATATACCAGCCCCTGAACCATGATTTGTATGTGAGCCATCAAAGTATAGTTTCCATGTCATGTTTGTGTCAATTGTGAATATGAACTCATCAGTAAAGTCTACAACTAATGGGTGATCTGCCTGTATGGGTGTGTCAGCTAACTGATTAGCAATGACCTATCCTTTAATAGCCTTTCTTTCTATGTACTGAATATCATACTCACTAAGTATCATAACCCATCTGGCCAGTCGCCCTGTTAATGCTGCCTTGCTGAGAAGATATTTCAGAGGGTCTATTTTAGCAATCAGCATTATTTGATGGTTTAGCATATAGTGCCTCAATTTTTGAGTAGCAAATACTATTTCAAGAAAGGCATGTTCGATGGTACTATAGTTGAGCTCATAACCTACCAAAGTCCGATTGATATAATAGATTTCCCTTTCATGACCTTCATCATCATTTTGTGCAAGCAATGCTCCAAGTGATGAATGGGTTGTCATAATATAAAGAATCAATGGTCTTCCTTCAACAGGTGGCATTAAGATAGGTGGTGTGAGTAAATATTCTTTAATCAGTTGAAAAGCCTCTCCACACCTAGCTATCCATGCAAAGGGTACTCCTTTCTTAAGTAGATGTTGAAAAGGATGTGTCTTATTTGCTAACTGCACTATAAATATTTTGATAGATTGTAACCTTCCCTATAATGTCCTTAGTTGACTAAGATTTGTGGGTGGAGGCATTTCCATGATTGTTTTTACCTTAGCCGAATCCACTTCAATGCCTCGTCTAGAAATGATATAACCTAACAACTTTCCTAACTTGACGCCAAACACACATTTCTTTGGATTGAGTCTCACTTTATACTTCTCCAGCCTCTGAAATATCTTGTCTAAAACCTGTAAATGTTCTACCCTTGTCTTGGATTTTACAATAAGGTCATCGACATAATCCTCCATAAAAGTGTGTACTAGATCATGAAAGATAGTAGTCATGGCACGTTGATAGGTTGCTCCAGCATTCTTGAGTCTGAAGGGCATAACATTCCAGCAATACATTCCCCAAGGACAAGTGAAAGCCATCTTAGGTTGGTCTTCAGTTGCAATTTTGATCTGGTTATATCCTGAAAATCCATCCATAAGGGACAACATCTCATATCTATGTTGGGGAGAGGGAAGTCATCCTTAGGACAAGTCTTGTTGATATCTCTAAAATCAGTGTAGATGCAAATGCCCCCAGTTGGTTTAGTGACTGGTACAAGATTGGAAATCCAATCTGCATAGTCGATCGATCTGATGAAACCAACGTCTAAGAGTTTCTTGAGTTCTGCCTTGACTAACAAAGCAATCTGTGGGTGCATTTTTCTCAACTTTTGTTTCACTAGTTTGGCACCTGGTTGTAAGGGAAAATGATGCAGAACAAGTTTAGGATCCAATCCCGGCATGTTGGCATATGACCAAGCAAAATTTATCTATCTCTGTGCAAAGAAGTTGTGGAACTTTGGCTTCTCTTCTATTGTCAATGACATTGCAAAATAAACCAATCGAGGATTCTCTTTTGTGCCTATGTTGACTTCTATTGATTCTTCAATGAGCATGGGTGACTTTTCCTATGCAACGGGGAGAATGTTCAAACCTCCATCCTTAGGTGCCTCAGAGAGGTTTTCACCTTCTGATGTGCCCTTTCTTTTTACTTTTTCATTGCCTAAAGGTGCCTTTCAGTTTTCACCTAGAGGCTCATCCTTTTTATCTTGTTTATTCTTTTTATCATTTTTGCGACAAGAGGGTTGAACAGATTCCCCAAAATATGCTTTGTTGTCTAAGTCAATGGTAAAACCAGCCTTATGATCCCCATTAGGTATGCCTTCTCGTAATCCCAGGAACTCAGCAATTGCTTCGTCGTTCTCAAAAGTGTCTAAGACGGGTGTGTCTTATTGATCCCAATCAATGAGTTGGGGATAGACTAAGGGCATGTCATCGTCGGAGTTATCAAATTCTAATGGGGTCAAGGTAAAGATTGAATTATTCATGTGATTACAAAAGTCTTGTACCAGGTCCTTTTTGCTCTTAGGTTTGAGTCTAGGTGGATGGATAGGTGGGCCTAATGCCAAGGTTTGACTATCAGAAATAGGTGGCTCAGGTTGCCAAGAGGTAGGATCAAGTGATTCCCAATAGTAGTGTTTAAACCATTCCTCTTTTGTCATTTTCTTTGGTGGATAGGAATTCAAGGGATTTGGTGAGGAACTTAACATCAAGTCAAGTTCTCCAAATAACTTGTCAAGGTCCATGGAAGAAGTAGAGGATAGGGAATCCCACTCATAATCGTTAGAGTCGGGGGAGTCACAATGATATTGGTCCACTGGTTGTGAGATGTCTTAATATCTTCTGAAGCACTTACTTCCTCAAGTAAGGGTAATGGGGTACTAGGAACGCCAATCTGAATCGGTTGAAACCCTAGCCCTACTCCTTTTGGCCACTAAGAAACAAATATTGGTTCAATCCTCCCATCTTGGTTTAAGCCTAAACCCACTTTGTCCATCATATCCTTTACTTTGCATAATTTTGCAACCCTTTCCATATAGATTTGTAGGAATACGAGCAAGTAAGAGGGGTTCCTCATCATCTTCCCTATATAGCCAGGAAGTGACATCTTCTGTATTTACGGCCTCTTTGCTTAATTCTCCCCATTTGATGAAATTTGTTGTGGGAGGAACATGTATAGTGACCATAGAATTTTCCCAATCTGATGTAGGTAAACCATATGTCTTAGGAGAGATCAAATGGCTAACACAATAAGAAGTCTTCAGGTAGTACTCTCCACAACCCTTGTCTTGGATCTCAACCCTAGAAGTTGTAGGAATTGAGGGTGAAACAGATGTTCGAGTGAGTGTGGATGGATCAACATAGGAAGATGAATTGGACAATGAAGCCTCCTAGTTCACTGGCACTTGACGTTGGGGGATCTCTTTTAGATTGGTGCAATATTGAAAGGGATCCGAATCACCATCTATAGTTATTTATGTGCCATTGTAAGGGAATTTAAGACACTGATGATATGTGGAAGGGACTACCTTCATGGCATGAATCCATGGTCTACCGAGCAGAAAGTTATAAGGGAGGGTGAGATCCAAGACCTGGAACTTTGTCTCCATCGCCGCAGGACCAATTCTGATAGGAAGTGTTACCACCCCCTTTGATTTTCATTCCTCATCATCATAAGCTTTTATGACAATACTTTTGGTCATGTCTACGCATGCTTCTAAGATACCTAATGCCTTAATTAGTTTTAAAGTGCATAGATTTAACCCTGCTCCTCCGTCTACCAAAACTTGTCTAACTTTGGTGTCATCAACAAGGACTTCTACATGTAAAGGGTCGTTATGGTTCATTTTTTTCAGTTGCATAGTCTTGTTCAAAAAATGTGGCATGGTGATTATTGGTCAAGTAGCCCACCATTTCTTGGAAATGATTGACATCAAGGTCATTAGGGACCATGGTGTTCTGTAAAGCCTTATTGAGGATAGATCGATGCTTAGGGGAAATACACAACAATTCTAAGATTGAAATTTGGGCTGGGGTCTTCCCCAACTGGTCAAGTAGGTTATATTGTAACTTGGAAGGTTGGGGTGTTTGCTGCAATGGGGGGCCTTGAATAGTGAACTTAGTACGATGAGTATTGACCACACACTTAGGATTAGTATTGATAGTAATGGTATTGATATTCTCATCAGTGACACGAAGGCAATGAATGATTTTGCCACTATCATAATCATGCTTGATACTCGCATAGTTGGCTGACATATTGGTCTTAGTACTTGAACTGGGGATAGTTCCTTTCCCATGGTCATGTAGTGGGTCAGAAAAGACATGATGATCAGTGTTTGATGACTTTTGTTTTTGTCCACTAACTTCGATAATTCTCCTTTCGACAAGATCATGTATGATATTCTTCAGTTGTCAATAGTTTTGTAGGTTATGTACCTTAGTCCTATGATAATCACAAAAGGCATTGTCATCCCACCAAGCTGGTTTAAACTGTCCTGGATCGTATTGTCTTGGTTCCAGTAGCTGAATAAGGTTATGTTGTAATAGTTGTTTGAACACCGACTCAATGGGTTCCCCTAAGGGAGTGAACTCACATTTTTGAAATCTCCTTTGTTGTGGACGTTGAGTATTTTGGACCACATTAGGAGGTTGATTGACAACATTAAGCATGTTGGCAAAAGTATGAGGTCCTTGTAATGTGAGGAGGGGTCCTGCTTGTAGCGTTTTAGCATCAACCATCCCATCATTGGTGACATTTTTGTTGCGAGACCAAAATATGTTTCTGTCAGTGGAGGTGTTTTGTACGATTGGGTTTCTATTGGATGTTGATGTCTTAAGTTCACCCTTTTCAATGAGATCCTTCTCTATTATAACCCCTTTTTCCACTAGTTCCAAAAAAGAAGTACAACAATGTACCCTTAAGTTACTCCTGAGTTTTGCATGAAGGTTTTCTTGAAACATTGTAACTTTTTGTTTTTCGGGTATCTCGACAGGACACCTACTAACTATAGTTCTCCATCTCTGGAAGAAAGCAATGAATGTTTCCCCTTCTTCTTGCATTGTGTGGCACAAGGTTGCTATATTTATCTCGTGGTCTATGTTGAAGGAGAATTGCTCCACAAATTTCTCAACCAGTTCACCCCAAGATCTAATGCCAGAATCTAGACCCGAAAACCATTCTAGTGCAATTCCTATAAGACTTCTTGGAAATAGCGTCATAAGATATGTGGGGTCATAAGTGACATCTATGCATATGGTAGAAAATTCCCTTATATGTTCTATTGGATTTCGTTTGCCATTGTACTTAGGGAGATTGGATATGACATATCTGTGAGGGAAAGGGGTCATGTTCAATGATCTATCGAAGGGGAATGGGCATATGTCCTTTGTTGAAAATGATTTCTTAGTTGACACCAACATGTTATCCATTTTCGTTTGTAATGCATGCATTTGTGTTTGTAAGACATCAACTTGGGTCAGAGATGTGCTAGGGGGATTATGCAGATTCGTATATGTGTTCTAAAATCCAAAGTCTCATGATGGGTTTTGATTGAACATTGGCATTTGAGGTGGATTTGGATTCAAAATGTTGGTAAATGTGTTCTGGTTTGGAATGTGTATAAATTGGTGTTGACCCAGGTTTTGTGTAAACAGATTCTGAGTACCACTTTGGGAAAAAGGATTCTGATTCGGTATTGATGTAAATTGGTTTTGAATTGGAATCTGTGTGGACGGATTTTGGCTACCAATCTGTGAAAAAGGATTCTAATTCAGAATTGATGTAAATTGGTTTTGACTTGGAATCTGTGTTGATGGATTCTGGCTACCAATCTATGAAAAAGGATTTTGATTGCCATATTGGAAGGAGGGAATGCCCCTACAGTGAAATTAAATCCTGATGTCATGCCAGACATACCAAATGGGGAAGTATGGATTGTTGTACTTTGTGTAGATGTGCCTGATGGCATAGTTGTGCTGACCTAAGGTATAGTAGTACTAGCAGTCATTGTGTTTTTCCTTGTGTAGGTTGAGTTTGCAAGGTGCTAATATCAAATCCTATCGGTAAGGTTGCGCCTTCAACTAGCAGTTTGGCTAAATATCGTTGCCGATCGTTTGCTAGGTATTCATCTACAAAAGAGGCAAATTCAGGGTCCTATGTGGCAGTCTCTACGTCCTCTACTGCAATATGTCCTTGAGTGTTTCTAGTGGTGAATTTGTCTAATAGAGTCTTATGAGGTCTTGAAGAAAATGGATTGATGAATTCATTTGGGTTTGACATGTTTTCTCTCTCTCTTCTCTTAGACCTAGTTTCAACCATGTAAGACAAGCTCAATATGCGGGAAATGCAATACTATATCTATGAACAATATGACTCTAGTCTATGTTTTTGGGATTTTCGTATGCAAAATAAGGAATGTTCTAGGATGACACTAGTCTAAGCTCTAAAGATGCAAAGCTTAATCAAGGTTCTAAAATAGTCAATTCTATAAACCCAGGACAAAGGGACCAACTACCTAAAGTCTAACCAAGGTGTCAATTTAGTTTAAGTCAAGGAACCAATGTAGGATGAGGGTCAAAGACAAGTTGAGTTTCCTAACTAGACTGATGAGCTAGGAGGACTCTCTATAGGACAAAGGATAGACTGATAAAACTAGGTTCAATGACAGATTTCGTTGACACTATGAATTTTCTTGAGTGTAGATGGTGGAATAATCCTAAAGTTTGTAAAAGTGACCTTTCTAGAAGTTTAATGCAAGGTAATATGTATTCTAAGATGAAACCAAACTCTGAATTAAGACAACTATGGTAATGACCAAATGATCCTAAAAGATGCAAAATTGAGCAAATCATTTCAGGCTTTTGTTGAAGGACTGTTTGTGTAAAGACAACTGAAACTAGTAGAATCGTGTTGATTGGACAGTGACTGTGAATTCTGGTTTTCTGATAATAAGATAGATGCATTGCAGGATCTCACATATGTGGTCAAGTTTACCAGTTGCAGTTTTCCAGTGCTCAATTGCGTTTCTCTAGTAAAGTTCAATGTGTGACTCTAATAGATGCAGTTAACCTTCTAACAGATGGGACTCCAACTGATAGATGCAACTCGAAGTTAAACAGATGTGACCCGTAATAACATATGCGACTCAAAGTTAAACAAATGTGACTCGTACTAACAGATGCAACTCAAAGTTAAACAGATGTGACTCAAAGTTTTAACAGATGCGACCCATACTAATAGATGCAACTAAAAGTTTAACAGATGCGGCTCAAAATCAATTGTGACCTTTTGGTGAATAGTTGCGACTCTCTGTGAAATTTTTAGTGACCTAAGATTTAAAACTAACTCCATTTTTTCATGATCAAATTTTGGCAAACAAGAACAATCATAAGACAAAGTGTTTTCAGTTTGATTTTGGACTCAAAAGAATGTTTAATTTGACAACAAATAAGCACATCCTAATAGGCCAAAAGGCCTAGGGTTTGTATACTTGGTATAGCCCACCCAAATACCCCAGATTGGTGATAAACACCTTTCCTTCTCGAGAGCAGATGGCTTAGAAATTTGGTGGCATTGGCTCCCCTCCACGGCTCATTAACGTCTTTCGAGCACACCAATTTCAAATTCTTTGGGCAATGACCTCCCAAGAACTGGTATCTCTACTCAAGGGGATCAATAGTGAGTATCTTCGTGCATGATACTGTACCCTGCACTATACCAAGCAACGACCAATAGAACAGTTGGTCTCTAAAACAAAAGGTGTTTAATACGGGCATTCCGTTCATGGGGCATGATCCATATGGTGAGAGTCCCCTTTCAGATCCATCTCGTTGGAACCACACTCATGATTCTTGGGGTTTCCCCAAGAACCCACTTTTATTTACTGGCTGAAAGTCCCTTGGGTTCAGGGTGCTACCGGTCTGAGTCATCCTGGGGTGAGTACTTTTTCCCACCAGAATAGGCCCAAGTTCTAGAGTTGGTAACTATTTCTCTTACACCTAGGATCACATGAATGCGCAAGGGGAGATGATACTTCGATGTACCAAATCGTGAGGGTAATTACACAAATGTGCTTTCACACCGAACACAGTAAACACTTGTTAATTTTAATCCAAATGGAAGATTTGCTATGCTACCAAACAATTTGTTTCAAAAAATTAGCTAGGGTCTTCGACAAGCGTCCTACAGAAAAATTCGTTAGTAATTTTCAATATTGTCTTCATCAATCATCCTACAAAAAACTTGTTAACTTCCAAAAGGCCACACGCTGAAAATCAGATATTAGGAACACACAAATTAATTGACAATTTCAAATTTTTGAAAATAGAAATAAAGGTTACCAGTCAATTGCATCACTATGTTACCAGTCAGATGCATCGATATTCTCTTCAATTGCCTCTCAGTATTCACCAGTCAATTGCGATTTAGGATTATTCAGATGCGTTGTGATTTTTCAGATGTGGCATTTCGGGTGTCAAATGTGGTTTAGGAAATCAATTGAATCGCTTCATCAAACTAATCCGTCTATTAATGTCAATTGTGGCATTTCATCAAGCTGATGCGTCATTCCGTATGAAAACCTGCAAAAATAAAATAAAAGTCTACGGATACGCGAAGATGGTGTCTTCACGTCGGGTTCACCAAATGTTACGCCATAGAAAGTGTACAAAGAAGAGATTAAAGCAAACATGCAATACACATCTAAATGAAAATCTAATGTTAAGCAACAAAGAACAAAGGAATGTAAAAACATAATTAAAACTGAAACAATCTCACTAATTTCAAATGTATTTCCATGATTCATCTCGATTGCCCTTCTCCATTTTGCTTGTGTAGTATAATTGCCCTCAGATTTCTCGTAAGTTCGTGCAAATATAGCCTAAGATAGAGATTAGAAAAACATCAAAGATTCAAGATTAAGTGCTCTCAAAAGTCATAAGATTTCGCGAGAGAGAGATTGGAATGAAGAATGACAAATCAATTTATAGAAAATTGATTATTCGAACGATAGGCCAAGATTGAAAGATCAACGGACAGTTGAGATCGACAGATTAGACATGCATTCTGATAACTGTTAGTAGTGACATGAGTGATGCAAATTAGAAATAGAATTAAAGATTAAATAAATGATTTAATCTTCAAGTTTGGTATTCAAAAACAGAAGAATTATCTTCGCATGAAAAAGATAAAGATTGATTAAAGCAACGCTTGTTCGAATGCACGCACAAAGTTTAATTAAATAAATATGAATATTTAATTAATCTGCATGTACACACAAATGAGTTAGAACTGGACGATTGAATGATTTGACGAAGAGATTACTCAAGAACGCCACTTAGACATTAAATCAAGAGTTAACTAAGTGATTTGAATATATGTCGAGTCGAGTCAAAGTGAATATTTAGATAACTCACACAATTATCTAAATATAGAGGAATGCATTAAAATAGAATTAATGAATTAAATAATTCATTTAATTCAAGATTTGATATTTGAAGAATATATAAATAAATAAGATTTATTTAATTAAGTGATGAAGGGATTTAAATGAATAATTAAATAAATAAAGAATTTATTTAATTATAGTTGAAGTATGGTAAAGAGTAAATTAAATAAGAATTTATTTAATTTGACAAGAAGGATAAGGTTAATTAGTAACATAATTAAATAAAAGGATTTATTTAATTAATCAGATAGCATAAAGTGTGAATTAATTAAATAATTAAGATTATTTAATTAATAGAAGAATTAATAGAAGATGAATTAATAAAATAATTAAGATTATTTAATCAAATAGAAGAATTAATGTTAAGGTGAATTAATTAAATAATTAAGATTATTTAATCAATAGAAGAATAGGAATTATGCAGAATATTGAAGTCATAGGCATAGACCAGATTTTAGTGTCTACATATTCAACCATTGGGTTAGGAAATTACAGAGGATGAAGCTGAAGGCTATGTACAAGTGTCTTTGAAAAGTCCAAAAGATACCAGTGAACCTAGAATTGGCACTTATGCAGAGAAATCTATGGAAGTTCACATGGAGCATAGGAAGCCTGTGATGAGAAATAATGTGCATCAAATGCTTAAAAAGGATGGAATCACTAATGAAGAGATTGCACAAGGTAGAGCCATGGGAGAGTAGATGGCTGAGAATCATCAGGACCAAGGAGATCCGACAGAACTACTCCAAAACTAGCTACAACCCCTATAGTGAAGGTTGAGCCCAATGCTTCTGGTAAAGGTAAAGGCACGACTCCTTCTAGACCCAATAAAAGATCTGGTAAAATGAAAGAGACTCCTCCAGTAGCACCAATCAAGAGAGGAAAAAAGGAAAATGCTACAAGGGAAAATAACCTCAACATCACTGAAGAACAAGAGGAAGAGGAGGAAGACCTTGCAACAAAATTGGTAAGAAAGAAGAGATGAAGCATGTCCTCTGGTGAAGGTGCTTCACATGAAGCTAGTGTTGGTTCTAAAAGATTTCATTATGTATCGTCCTTTGAAGAAGATGAAGAACGGGATTTTGGTGTTCATGTGCACACCAAACTAGAATCAACGAAAGATAAAGTGTTAGAAGACGTATCTCCAGACCAGGAAGAAAAAAAGGCCTCACTGGTAAGACCTAGTTCTCCTCTTAGATTAGAGGCTTTGGTAAATTGCTCCAAACATTTTGAAGATATGTTGTAGCCTACTGCAAAAAATTATGATCAAGTAGGTAGAGGGGCCATAAAAACATTAATTTTGGCCATTATTTTATATGTTATCACTTTGGAAGTTAGTTGGGATTATGTCAAGAACAATGTTCCTAAGAAATTATGGGAAGTTCTAATGAAAAGAAGATTAAAGGCTATTGAATTCAAAGAAAATATCACAAATGATGCATTTGAGAAAATTGGTTCCTCCTTGACCCTAGATGATTTGGAAACCTTGAAGATGGTATGTTCAAAGATGTTCTGGATGAAGAAAAGAGTAAACACTTTAATGAAAAATGACAAGAAGCAAATAAAGAAAATAACGAAATTGACTGCAAAAGCCATCAGGGGTATGGCTGAGAAATACGACATGTTTGGTGCACTTCCATCTAGTTCTGCACCTAAATCAAGAGAATAATTTTATGCAGAGTTAAGGAAGACATTCCTTTTGGTATAGGTGATATGCACATTCATCTAGAAACAAATGATACAGATGTCCCTCTAGATACAGGTGTTAAAAATGATCCTCTAGAGATGGAGAAACAAAATGAGGAAGAAGTTGAACTAGAGAAGCATGATGTTTCCCCTCCAGAGCTAGATGAAGGTGAAAAAGATAAATCTGAAGAAGAAAAAGATAAAGATGAAGGTGAAGGAAATGAAGAAGAAGGAAACAAAGATGAAGTTGAAAAAGAAGAAGATGGAAAAGAATAAGGGAAAGTAGAAGAAGAGAAAGTAGTAGAAGAAGAGAAGGTAGAAGAAAAATAAAGAGTAGAGGAAGAAGGGAGAAATGGGGAATCTTCCTAGAAGAATGAAGAAGATCAAACGCAGGTTGTAGATTCACAAAGATCTCCTAGAGAATCCTCCTCCAGCAATGATTTTTTGAAAGGAATTTTATCCAAGAAAATTAGGTTCTAGCCGGTAATTCCTCCGGAACTTCTACAACTCCCCATGATTCAAGGTAGTGTGGATTTGGATAAGATTTCTCTTGTTCATAAGTTTGTGTTAGGGGATGCATTGCATGCATTGGGAAGAAGAGAAATTTTGGAAATACACCAGAAGTGGACAAAGCTTATTGATGATGCCATCAAAGCTTTGTAGGAGGCCACCCCCAGTACATCAATGGATACATCTCTCACTTTGGTAGAGAATTTTAAACTTCTATTGGACTCCTTTAAGGAGTATGCCTCCGGACTAGGTGAGAAGAAAAGACAAGAGGTTGAGGAGAAATTGGTAGAGAAAAGGATTTTGGAAATTCATGATAAGTGCGCTTTGGTACACACTAATGTGTAATAGAATCTAGAAGTTGTGCAGGCTTGTAAGTCTAAAGAAAATACTATATTTGCTTACTGCATAAAGTGGTTGGATGCCACTCAGAGTATTAAAGATCTCATGGACTCCATTGAGTCCCAGTTGATAGTTGTCTCCAGTACCTATAGTGCATCCAAAGATAGAGATAGAACAACCTAGAATGCTATCTTTGCTCACAAAATAAAATCTTTATTTTACAGAAGAAGGAGGATATCATCAGAAGATTTGGTCAGCTAGGTGACCTTGTAAGAATGGAGTACACTATGGTTTCCAATGCTTTGGAAAATGCAGAGAAATTAGATAAGATCAATCTGACTCTAGCTTCTTTGAATGATGCAGAAGAAAGTCTGGTTGAATTGGAATCTCTGAACAAAATGTTGTCTGCTAAGAAGAGTGGGGAGAATGGTAAGACAACTTGGCAAGGCATTCTTAAGGAGCTTCAAGGATCGCCATCCTCTGGGTAATTTTTTTTAGTTTTCATATTTTTTGGACTGCCCTTTGTCCTTGATGTCAAAGGGGGAGTGAAGGTCATGAAGAGAAAACGAGAGTATTTTGTACATAGGAGGTTTGTAAATTATTTTGGAATATGTTGCCATCAATGACAAAGGGGGAGAATGTTGGAAGAATGAAGAAGAACATCTTATTATATAGTTTTTGTGTTGTCATTGATGTCACTATGTTATATGAGTTGCAACTGCAAGTTTAAGATCAAGCTTGATCTGGTATTCTGTACCGGTATCTGAACCAATATGCATTTATTATCCTCTGATATTTTGGTCTGCAATCCTCTGTTGCAGTTTTGGGAAATGGTTTTTGGATGTTGGAAGCTTGTAAGTTTAGAATCTCATGTGCACATGTTCTTGTATGGAAAGTTGACATCATTTTGCTATTGCATTTTGTCATTAGGTCTATCTTTGACTGACCTAATGTGTAGTTGATGTTGTAATGGATTAATTTTGTGTTGCAAATGTATGTGTGACCTATCTTAGGTCCATGCTGACATGTTGTAACATGCTACATGCTTGAATTATTTTTGGAAAGGTTTTGTACAAGCTTGAAACTGACAATTGATCTTTTTGGTGAATACAAGTTGTATCTAATTAGGCTGACCTAATTGATGCTTATGGATGAATCATATATCTATATTGGATAGTTTTGAGATTGATTGTGCGAATGCGAAGAAGTGCGAAGATAAACAAGTATGCGAAGATGATGAAGTGTGTAAATTCAATTTACTGAGCATCAAAGGAACTAAATCAACACTTGTTAGGTGTAAATTTATCAATTCATTCTCTGGATGTAAGCCATTTGTTATTGTATCTTTTGTAGGTAGTGAGCCTCCCATTTTGGATAGTGAGTCTTGGTAGTGAGCCACACTTTGTAATATCTTATAACTAGTTATACTATATTGTGAGCTAATCCTCACTGTGGTTTTTCCCATTTTGGGTTTTCCACGTAAAAATCCTTGTGTTCATGTGTTGTGTGCTTTTATGTTCTGTTAATGCTCTTGCTCATTTTTACTATTATATGGATTGGAATAATTGGATGGTGTTTGTTCAATAAGTTTAAGAAGATACTGATTCAACCCCCCTCAATATCTTGGGTATTCAACACTTTTAATCTAGCAACTTCAAAATCCATACATTCATTTGATAATTGAACAAAACTACACTTGCCATAAAAACTAGGGTTTTCACTCTTGCCAGTTTCATTAGCTAGTGTGTGCACCATGGAATCCTTTTACCACATCTTATCAGGGGCACTTGTATTTTTTTGTTTCTACAAAGATGGCCAAAGATCAGGGCCCTACCTTTTTCCTCGATCCTTTATTGAGTCCCATAATCTCTACAACCATGGAAGGTCCTTTTGTGTCCCTTGCATTTTTTTCCCTCTCTCTAGTTGCTACTGATGGCTCGAGACATAGCCACTTTGATTGTACTTATCCTCTGAAATCACCTTTGCTCACCCCTTGTAACCTTGATTTTTCCTTTCCATCCATTATTTCTTTGAATCTCCTTCAAGTGCTTCTAGTCCCCTTTTCCTCCCCATTTGGCCCCCTTATTTGTCTACCATCTTGATTCAATGTTTCCTTTCCCTCTTTCATCATAGTATCTCTCCCAATGGATGTTGGGCCTTTGAATCCATTGAGATCTCACCCTTTCCATGTAAAACTCATTTCCCCTAGATGTCAAAGGTGGATACCCTTGTGTAACATCATGCCAAATGATCCCATTCCCATTGGCCGACACATTGTGAAGATTATGTTCCAAAGGCACACAATGATCTAGATTATTCTTGGTAGCAAAATTGCACCACATTTTCTTGGTTGATGGCCTTGACTGAGAATTTGACCTCCGCATCTTCTACCATTTTACTTGCACCAACACCTGCTCCCTAACTACTCACCATATAATAATTTTACTATAATACACAATAATATTTTGGCATACACCAAGATATTCTATTTTATTAAAATCTAAAGCATTCCACAAGGAATCATAAAAAGTATATATCATAAAATTTTAGATATCTTCAATATACTTTCAATGATTCAAACAAAACTCAAAATAAAGGTTGAAGAAAAATTATTTCAAAATTATGAAACATTCCTTTAATTATCAAAATATTCATGTTTTATCAACATTGAAAATGAGACAAACCTATGTAGAAGTGCCTAAAACTTGTGATAGAATTTTTTTGGTCTCTTAAAAATACCTTTTGAATAGTTCAAATGGCACCCAAGGTAGAGGTTAAGATAAAAATATGGTTAAATAACCTCAAAATGGAGACATTTTGAGCATAGAAAAATCACCCAAAATATAAATAAAAAGTGATGTTTAATTGAGTTAAATTGATCTTGATGTGATTTGGAGGGAAAATGATTCCAAATAGGTACCATGTTAGGGGTTCAATCTAACCCCCCATCTAGATTAGATCTCATACCACATGGTAGAAAATAAAAATGTTGGAATAGTAAGTTGGGGTTTTTGAGTAGTTTTATAAACTATATTAAGGGTTTAGCCTAACACTTTGAAAACCCTAGATCAAACCCCACTTGCTCATTTATGGATTTTATTTCACGTTTTTCATTTGTCCCAAGAATGACACATGTTATTGCACTCCCACACACCACTAACATGCAAGATAAATATAATGAATGAATACAATAACATCTACTTTCTTAAAAGTGGTGAAATTGACATTATTTGTATATTGTAAATCTTGGAGACAAAATTCCTCTCTTGAACACTCTACTCTATCATTCATAAAATATTAACCTTAATTTTTTTAAAAATAAAATACATCTTTCTTTACTTGACAATGAACATGGAGGACTCATAAAATCTTAGAACATGTTAATAACTTTATATATATATATATATATATATATATAACTCTTGAAATTTAATCTTTAAAAAGAAACATAAATATTGATTGTGTAAAAGACCAAACTACAAATTAAGTTAGATATTTTACTTTTCTTTTTTTGGGAAGACCCACAATAATGTGAACCACTTGTAGGATATTAGAATTTATATGGTTCGAGAGAAAAAATTTAACAAAGAACTTCCTTTGAAGGTGACTACATAATCATCTTTGAGTAAAGGTAGACCTTCATTAAAAGGTCCTACTATTTTAATATTTTTATGTCACAAAAAGAAAATTTGTTTGAAGGTACCTTTAAATGAAAGTTTCTTCTTTCAAAGGTCATTTAAATGAAGGTCCTTGGATGGTCATTTCCACCTTGTTCCTTTAATTTGTAGGATTATGTCCTTCAAATTAATCTTTTCAAATAGTATAATTTTGAATATGGTTAATTTGACTATTATATTTATTTTCTATTATCTAATGAACATATATTTTTACCAAACGTCAAGGTCTCTAATTCCACACATGTGAAAAGATAGAAAAATAAAAAAAATCTAAAAAATAATGTGTGCACTATGTATTGATGTCCTTGTTTTACAAAAAGAAACTATGGATATACTAAATGATTTATGCATTATGGAATAAAACTATGTTTAAAATATAATTAATCTCACATAAAAAATTAACAGTAACTAATACATGCAACAAAAAATTACAAAAAGTTAATGTCTATATACTAGGTACTAGTGTTACTAATCTATGTTTAAGCACTTATAGTTTATCATTTTTATAAAAAGGTTACACACAATAGAATAAAAGACACATTTTAAAAGTATTGTTAACTATACAAATAAGATATTAATATTTACATAGAAGAATTCAAAAATTATTATTTTTAATTTAAAAATATATTATTTAGAATCTATACACAAAATATCAAATATCAATAGTTCACATCATCTTCAAATTATTAATGATTTAGTTGCTATAGGTGAAAGAAGGTGAAAAATTAGTTTATAATGTTGATTTCAATGTCCTACTATGACAAATAGGAGGGAAACTATTGTAGGATCACCCTCCTATCTCATGTATAATGTGACAATGAGTATTCATACATGTATTTTTTATTTTTTATTTGAATAAAATGTTTTTACTTACAAACATATTTTTTCATTTATATATGGATAGTTGTCATATTTTTACTTATTAATTATTTTTATAATTTTTAAAAGAATATATGAACTATTCTTTTCATATGTTAATGGTTTAGTAATTTCTTAAACACTTTTTTATTTGGGTTAATTTTAACTTTCTTTATTATTCAAGGTAATAAATAATATTCTTCCCACCCACCTACACTATTCCCTCCCACCTAGAGGGTTATATTGTTGGTTTAATATTGAAATTTATTTGACAATAATGCTAAGGAGTATTTATATTAAATATTACATACACACCTTTATTATATGAAAATATTAAAAAAATATATAAGATAATTACAAATTTTAATTTATATATATAGTTACATATATATTTATTGTACTAATTTTCCTAAAATACAATGGTTAAAATTATTAAATAATAATATAGATATATATAGAATAACACCTTAGTATTATTGTTGTGTGAGATGTTTCTCAATATGTGCTAATAACATATAAAAAATTAATGACTAGTTAAAAAAAGTTATTTTAAAAATTGCTATAGAAACATAATGCATATATAATATATTTTATCTTATCATGTAATGGATTGATAATGAGCCATTATTTTTACCGTATTTAGTGTATTCTTGATGCCATCACTTCTTTTTAAGGCGGTTGAAAAGGCTTGTACAAAACCATCAACATCATATGCCACTTGACTCTGTGGTGGTTTAGGTATTCTATTGATGAGATCAATTAAGTTTTTCCTCCCATCTTGAAATTCTTCTAACCCTGTATTATCTTGAACTCTCACCTGGATATGAACATACCATTACAAATAGTAAGAGCACTATTTTATCAAATTGGCAGTTTTATCAAATTCATATTTATTCACATACTATATGCATATACATATACATATACATATATGCGTGTTTGTGTGTAGATTATCAGTTATATAAAATAATGCTACACATATTCACAAATTAATTATGTGTTTCTATAAATTAAAATAGAAGAAATTTTATTTAGAATAGTATAATGAAGGGCTCTAATCTTTTTATACAAATAAAAACAAGTTTAAAAAATGACACGTTGCATATAGTTTCTTCTAGTGAGATGTGTACTATGTTAGTTGGTTTAAAACTAATGTTGTTAGAATAACTAATTTGCTAATACTGCTAAGATAATGAAAAAAATTATGAAATCACTTGACAAATTAGACATAAATTATTGAAGTACTTTCAAAAGTTTACTTCTAAATGATTTTTAAAATTTAGAATGGAATAGCCTAATTCAATAAAAGTTATAACTATGTTGTAGATGTTAGTCAAATAGAGGTAGTGTCAAATAAAAATCAAAGCTCTAAATATGATGCAATTTAATAAATATATTTGAGAATGAATACATTTAACTTTACATTGATGAAATATGTTAAATTTTTCAAAAATATAACATTTCTTGAGAAATCTATGAAGAAAATAGATATAAAATAGATAAAAATATATAATTATTCATTGTCCATAACCTTGAATACCCATACAAACTAAAATTGGCTCCAATATAATAAAAAAAAATGTATTCCATAATGTTGGCCACAAAAAACACTTAAATATAAAATGATGTCATTACAAAATTGGACAGAGAAAAAAATAAAAAAGTGACATGAAAATAATTGGTCACTATTAACTATTTTATACTCAAAATAAATGGAGTTAAAAAAATTCTACCAAAAATAAAAAATTATGAGCCCAATAGCTTACATAAAATTAATAATATTGTTTCCAAATATTATCTAATATAATGATAGATAAAATAATTTTAATATTTTGAAATAATTTAAAAAGTATATACATTAGCAAATTTGGTCAAAATATTTTATGTTTTCTCTCTCATTGGTTCATTTGTTACCAACTAATAAAACCTGAAAAATGCATTAGTATTTTTTCCTATAGTAGAAACTACTAAAGTTTAGTTAAAACCAATATACTACAACAAGAGACAAATGTCAACAAGGTTGTAACTTATATTCTAATAGTATAATAGTAGCAACATATTAAAAGGATCAAACTAGATAGGCAAATTACTTAAAAATAAAAAAGACTAACCAACTCAATATGAAATAAAGTAAAAATGAGACAAGTAGATCAAGGACCAAACACTATCCTTTCTTATAACCTCATTAATGTATAAATCCTCCCTGGCATATATTCCAATATTAGAAACCAACCACAAATTAGAAGGGGTGAGGGGTAAAATGAGGGATTCTCCCACATTTCCTTGAGGATATCTCGCATAAAAATCTATATGTTCCCAAGATAGGGACTTTGAGGAAATTCCCCCTCACCATCTCACTACCACCACCACCTTTAAGAGGATATCTCCCTCAAAGAGAGAATATTTTCAACACATTCATCTATTTTGGGGATTACAAGGAGACATTGAGATTTTCTTGAGACCCTCAGGGGACTCAGTCACATATCCTAAATGCATTGGAAATTCCTAAGCATACCCTACATCATTCAACAAAAAAATTAAATTTTAAAATTTATATTTTAATATTCTTATAGTAACCCTAAACCTAAAGGCTTATGGGCCCCACCAACACTCAAAGAAATTAATAAAATGTGAGAAAAGATGCAAGAGTGAGAGTGTTAGGATAGAAGTTAGAAACAACAAGATTCAAATCTCTAGGATAGGAGAACTGAACAATCACAAGAGTGATAGCATTAGACAAGTGTTAATTAGTTGAGTGTGACCATTAGGAAGAGTAAAATCAAGTCCAAGAGGAAAAGAAAGTTCCAAGTCTTCATGAAAACTAAAAGAATATGCAGACCTTATTATTTAAACTAGTTAGATTTGTTAACCACATTTTTATTATTTTTATGAATTATTATTTGACTAGAAATGGTAAGCACTTAGTGTTGCAAAAAATAGAGTGATACAATTATGAAAATGACATTTCCCTATAACCCCATGAGGGGAATTGCACCTTTACTATATTGTGATATCTACCCCAAAATCCATGAGGGGTGATACAACTCAAATATGTTGAGGGATACATCCCCAAATTTCCATCCCACCACCATCTTGTCATTGTCTTGACATTGTTTACAAATGTAGGCCCTGGGTTCCCCATCCACATGCCCCCTATCCTAAGACTCTATGGTACATGGGATTTTCCTTAGCTCCTAATAAAATTCCCAAACCAAGATAACTCATTATTGAGTTCATACAAAAATCCATCAGACTATTGACTTGTGCCATTATTATATGGATGCATTTTTCAAAATTATCCTATCATAACTCTAAAGATAATTTTTCAAGTGGGCTCCTCTAATAATAAATGTGAGGAATCTTGAATAGTGGAAAAAGAAAGATTACTATGTGATTGAAGAATTAGAAGAGCTCCTTTAAACAATTAAGGAATGATACAATTTGGTTAGGAAAATCATTGAATTGCATTTTAGATATTGTAACTAAGATAACAGTCTTCATCTCCCAAAATTTTTGAGTAGAAAAATATTAGTAACATGGTCTTTATATGATGCTTAGCTTTTGGAAGTACAAGAGGCCGCATTCAAATTTTTAATTAGTAAAACATATTATCTAATTTTTTTATAAAGGAGTAATTATACTTAAAGAATTAAAGTTTTAGTTATAGATAGAGGGGAGTTGAAATTGTATCCACTTTATAATAAAGAATGTGCTATATGACTATCTATTGTTTAAAAAATATTTAGGATGAGTGTAGGATCATGGGGGTCTAAAAAGTGGTTATATGAGCCAAAAGTGACTGACGACATTTTTTAATCTAAATTTGATGAAACAAAAAAGGTTTATTGATAAATTTGTTAGCTTTCCACCAATATAAGATATGAATTATTTGGAATTAAATAGATAATTATTATTGATTTTCTACATACATTCTAACTAAAGTCCTGATTGATAGGCTGATTCAAAAAAATCTATAATTCTCAAATGATTTCATATTTTTTGAATCCGAAAGATGCAACACATTCTATAGTTCCTATACTATAGGATGAAAAAAATAAAATTGATTTTCAAGAATTTTTGACCAAGTTATGATGGTCAAAAAAACAAGTTTTAATATTTTTAGAAATTTCTAATAAAAAATTTATAACTAATTATTTACTTGCAAAAAATTCATTAAAAAAATGTGGCACATCCGAGCACATGTCCTATACTTATATTGAAATTTTCAAAAAATATATTAGTTTTTTTTGTACCAAGTTTTTCGTTGCCAAAATTATTGGCAAGGAAAAAAATACCCATTGCATAATCCCCCACATGTCAACTTCTCCCTTACCAAAATGTAAAATCACCTATGGATTTTGAAAGAGAAAAAGTGTACACTAATCTATCATTTGTTGGCCTCCTTTAAAATAATTTGAATGTTCCTATCATCTTGATGGAAGAGTTTAACATAGTCAAGGATATGAAGGAAAAACGTGGAAAACAAAATTGCAACAAGATAGATATAATATTTGCAAAAAATAATATTTATGGTGTAAATGGTTTGTTGGGCCAAAAGTTTGGTGGAAAATGGATAAATATACTAAGGACCTACCATTTGGAGTGTGTACTAGTATTTATTGAAAATTAGGGACCCTGACATACGTAGGCTTGATGTGGATGATATAATAGTGGAAGGCATAGTGGGGTAAAACCAAAATAATGAGTCCTAAACTTGGAACATTAGTTTTTTCATGTTGTGTGAGGCAAAAAAATCATAATACCTTCATTTGAAGGTATTTCTACAAATGAAGGTACCTTTATTTGAAGGAGAGTTGTAAATCACCTTCAAACAAACATGGCCCTTCATTTAAAAGTGTATACCTTCAAAAGAAGGTCTTTCCTTTTATTTTTTTAATTATGGGAAGGACATAACTTCATTTGAAGGTCCTAGAAATGACTTTTCCACTTTAGGCCTCATGGTTTCCTTATAATTTTTAGTTTCAGACCTCTAGTTGGAATTTCAAATAAAATAAAGTAGAGAAGATATTTTATAGGATTGCAACACTCAAAATAAGCTTTCCAATGAGTATAATTTTTAAATATATTTTTAATTTTACTATCACATTTTTTTTGTCAATACTTTTTTTAACAATTCTCAAGGTTTCTAATCCACACACATGGAAAAATACTAAAATAAATAGCATTTTTTTGAAAAATATTTATGCACTAGGTATTGATGTTCTTATTTCAACAAAAGAAGGAATTAATTTAGATGCATTTAAAAAGAGTTATGTGTTACATAAATAACCTATGTATGAATGATATTTTTGATTAAAGGGGAAAAACATGTCTTGATGGGGCACAAAACCCATTATAAGTAGGTTTTGAAGGGACCTAAAACCTTGTCATAATGAAAAAGCTACACACGAGATAAGTCATAGATCAATGATAGCCAAACATCAATGACCATAAAAAGATTTTCAAGGCTATGCATGTTGTAAAGAAAAGGTTTTGAAGGGACCTAAAACCCTTTACAACTAGTTTTTAATAGGGACCTTAAACCTAAGTAAAAAATTTACACAACCTAAAACAACCAGGAAATAACTAACTAGCCGCTCAGAATAACCAATCCTAAGCCAAGAAAATTAGCCATTAAATTGGAGAAGACCCACATAACCAGATCTAGTTCTCCTTAAGAGAACAAAGGAAACAAAGAGAAAAGAGAACCTAATAAACACATCCAACATAACCCAACTCCCAACCAAAACCATGGAGAAAGAGGGCTCAATAGAGTATGGGGTAGCAACAACCCTCTTACAACACCACCCAACTTGAGTATCCATCCCAAATTCTACCTCTAAAGGAGTGAGATCCCCTCTATAGGAGAGGAAAAAAGGAGAACCCTTTCCACCAAAGACACAACTCTCTAATCCACATAAGCTCCATCGAGACCTCAATAGGAACCCACGTGATAGGAGAGAACTTCCCATTGAATCCACAACACCCAACTCCCCCTCAATAGGAGAGGGATCCCCCTAAATAGGAGCAATCTCCACATCGTTAGAAGACACCTACTATAAAATCCAGAGAGAAGAAGGCCCACCAGTAGAAAGAGCTAACACAACATCCTTTGGCAACATGAGCACTAGGTAAATGAAGTAAGAAAGTAGTATAGAAAGCCAATATACTTGGGCCTTCAATAGAAACCAAAGCCAAACTCTAGAGTACAATGGAGTCCAAACAACTCATAGAATGCCATAGGAGCCAAAACCACTTGAAAACACCCACACAAAAATAGGAACCACGTCTAGAACTAAAGCAGGTCCAAAAGGAGATATAAAAATTATAAAGGAGAACCCAAAGACCAAGGAAAGCCTTCAAGGGCACCTGCAAAGAAAGTACACACCAACAACCATGGTGAGCCAATGAATAACCCAAGCTGAAAAATAAACTTGAGAGGAGACAAGCCTAAGCCCACCAAATAGCTCCCAAGAAGAGTCACACCAAGAGAAACAAGGCCATCAATAATAGTAGAAAAAAGGTTTCCAAAGAGGAAAAAACTGCATGAGAGGGAACGCCACCAACAAGGCCAAACAAAAAACCACACCCACAAAGAGTGTATAACCAACACGGGTGCCAAAAACACTAGAAGAGATAGGGTTGAAGGCACTACCAAACACCACAAAGAAGTAGCACAACACCAAGTAGCATAGAAAACCAAGAGAAGCCACCCCCTTAAAGAACACAACAATACCATGGACAACAACCAAAGGGACAAAAACCACCCACAACTGCAAAACATAGGAACCCATGTACAATATCAAGCAAGGAGATCCCACATGGAAAAGGATTAGAGAGTGGGTAGAGGGTGATCCCACAATACTGGTTTACAATTTTTGGCCAAATTGGACACTAAACTAATTTTTTCTAACTAAATCTTCACTTTCAGGCACCTATAGTGGCTAAACCGTGAGTAATTTGAAGATGATGCAAACTAATGATTTGTGACATTTTTTTTGTAGATTCTAATATATTTTTTCCAATTTTTTTGGAATCAGATTGCACTTCTTTTTCCATCTCCTTTGAAAACTAGTTTTTTTCAGTAAACACCATTTTTAAGGAGTGATGCTCGCCATATAACACAACTTTTTTTCCAAAGGATAAAATTCTTTTTTTTCTAATTTAAATTTGCAACTACAATATCTAGCGCTTCCAGTTGGTTTCATAGTGTTTTATTGAGTATTTTTTCCTTAATCAAGTTTCAAAGTCAAACCAATTACAATTTAGAAATAGGAGGACTGTATAACACAATTTTTTTTGTATGTATTCAATTTTTTTTTGTTGGATCAAGGACTTCAATATCTGGTGCACTCATATTTTCAATTTTTTTTTTATAATCTTCTATTTTTATACATGTGCAAATAGAGAGCTTGATTTTTAGTGAAAAACCTACATTCACAAGAAATAAAAAATAAATATAATAATAAAATTAAATTTATTTAAAATTATACTTTTTGGGAAGCTTATAGTAAGGACTACATACTTACAAAAAATAAATTTTAAATGAATTCATTTGATCCCCCAAAAGGTAAATCAAAAGTGGTTTTTTATCAACATTTTGATAGGTGTAAAGGAGACTCTATTATAGGTATGGTTTAAAACTAGTGAGGTTCTATCCAAGGGGGTTTGATCTAAGGTAGTTTGATCAAACCTTCTTCAATTGGAATGCTTTAAATGGATATTTTTAAGGCTTAAATCATTATATTTTCTAAAAATGTGTGATTTTAGCAAAAAATAGAATCTCCTAGAAATTGTAAACCAGCTTTGTGGGATCACCCCAGAACCAATAATCTCAACATCAGGCTTGACATGCCAACTAGGGTGACAATATAGCTAGAAACTCTCCAAAAGCCTCCCAGCCATAGAAAAACTAGACCACACACCGAATGACCAAAAAGAAGCCATGGGGAAACATCACTCCAAAGGTAGGGAAATAGTAGATGACCCCACTGAAAAAGAGAGCAACCAAGCAAGAATGAAGCACACTGCTAAGCAACATTGAAAACCAAGAGAAGTCATTCCCTTAAAGAGCATAGTAGAACTGTAGAAAACATTCAGAGGGATGAATACCACCCAAAGCTCCAAAAATAGAAACCAAGGCACCCACACACAATAGCAAGTAAGGAAAGCCCACGTAGAAAGGGAGTAAAAAGTTGGAAAAACCATTAAGATCAACATCAAATCCGACATGCCAGCCAAGGTCAAAGGATAGCCAAAAAATCTCCATAATCGTCCCAACCATAGACAAACCATACCGCACATCGAATGCCAAAAATAATGCTCTAGAGCCACGACAACAACAAATAACCCCACTAAAAAAGAGAGCAACCAAGCATCATTTTCATCGTTTGTGTTTAAACCACCATCACCCTCTGCACCTAAGGATTTCAAAATCCTCGTCCACTCGTCTTCCCACTCACGTGCTCTATACTTACAAATATGTTAAGCAATGAATTTTTCTATATGAATTATACTTAATCTCACTTCAAAATATTATAAGAGAAATTATGCAACAAAAAATTATGAAAAATATTCATGCACTAGATATTTTCATTACAAATCTATTTTTACAAATTTATAATTTTATCCTTTTGAAAAATAAAGTTATGCTTTACTGAAGTAATTCCACTTTGAAAAAAAATATTAACTATAAAAATAAGCTATTAAAAGTTACATAAAAACCATAACTTATTTCTTAAATTTTTTAAAAAAATTATAATCTATAGATAAAATCTCAAAAAACACTTGTTGACATTATAGAAGCTAAAAATTAGCTCACACCTTAGGATCACCTACAAAATAAAGGATAACATTCTATAAGAGAGAATGGTAATAAAATAGCTTGCTATGATTAATGATTTCAATATTGCACAATGATCAATAATGGATCAATGATAGTACATACCCTATGATTACAAATGTACAAGAGCCTTTCTTATATAGAAACTTAGTGAAGGACATTATTAGATAAGATACTAATGTGTCTTAATCCTATATCATGAGACAAATAACATAACAAATATTAAATGACCTAGGACATAAGAAGTAAATGAAATAAGATAAGATAAGTTCTAATGTCAACTCATACTTTTAGAAATATTCCTAGGACCTAAGTAAACTTAACATGTGACTAGGACCTACTAGTGGACTAGTTAGGTAAAATACCATATTCACATCAACACCCCCCCCCCCTTAAGTGAAAATTAGGGAGGAACAAACCAATACAAATGATACAATAATGTAAGGATGGGTCCCAACTATGAGGCCATTTTAGGTACCCATGTACAAATGGCCTCTCACAAATGAAGAAAAGGAGAAAAACCGCATGCAAAATAACCCCTCTCCAAAAGAGAGAATGCATGAAAAAAATCATGTACAAGTGATGAAAGAACTGATGAATGGAGGAATCAACATGAACCCCCAAGGACTACTTCCATCACAAATATACCTCATAAGAGAGAAAGAGAGAGACTATGTATCCCCCCCATAATGTGTAATCTCCTATAGAAATGGTAGATGGTTGAAGACAAAACATGATCCAATGACTAAAAACAACATTCCTCCCCTTAGGAAGAAACAAAACCATGTATAAATGTAGAAATGCTTCGAATTTTGGATACGAGTTGAAAGTAAGAAGCATGAAGATTTATGATGATATCTTTGTGTAGTGTAGAAAAATGTATCCCTTTACATTTTCACACTTGTTTGGGCCCTTCCTACTAAAATTAGGCTTTTGTATGCCTTCTTTGGTCCTACTTTGCATCCACAAGCCTTAATGCATTTTTTCTGAGGATAATCTTGACACTTAACTAATGACCAATCATAATTCATGTTTTTGGGTTGTGTGTTCCAAATCTAGTGATTTGGGATTCATACGCCACCTTGGGCGTATGGGTCCCACCTAGGTTTTAGGGCCTAATCCTCAATATGGCATAAAACTTAGCATTTCTTGAAATTTGTGTTCCAAGCTTAGGCTACTAGGACTCATACACCCCAAATGGCATATGAGTCCTACTTTATCTTGGACCTATTTTGAATTCAATTATCAATGGGGTTTTAGTCTCCTAGATTTGATGTCGGCTTGTAGTGTTGTAATTTTGAGAAATTTGGCATAAAAAAGTATAAGTACAAGGTTATTTCACATAATTTATCCTAGCAACTTTTATGAGAAAGTATCCTAGCAAGTTTATGAGATCAAGAGCATTCAAGAGCTGATTATCAAGCATTTTGGAGCTATATTCAAGATTCAAGCATCATGTCAAAATCATCATGCATCATGTGTGTTTTTGAGCTAACATTTATGTTGTAGGTTTTCATGATTCAAGCAAGAATTCAAGTCAAGATTCATAACATACAATCAAGAGTCAAGATCTACATTCATGATCTATTTCATATAAGATTGTAGCCTTCATTCCAAGGGTTTGGTGAGTTGCAACATGGCATATTTTTTCATTCATCATTCCTTCATTCTATTTCATTTTATTTCAAGGTTTGATTACCAAAATGAGGTTTGACCAAGGCAATCCCCTATCCACCAACAAAACAACATTTTTCTCCCTCTACATGTGTGATTGCAGATCTAGGTGTTTTGAGGCTTGAAGATCCTTTGAAGACAAGGTTGCAAGATTGAAGAAAGTTGTCAAGAAGTTGTCATATTCACATAAAGGATAGCAGAGTTTCAACAAAACCATAATACTGGGACTAAATTGCCACCTTGGGCATATGAGTCGTAGAATACTACTTTTCAATAATTTTCTATAGATCTTGGTTTACCAGTTGTAGATTCTAGATTCAACCTGAAACCCAAAACTAGGACTAAATTGCCTAGTCCTTTCTGGGAATTTTGTGTTGTGTGTTTTTCAGCATCTAAACCTTTCAAAAACCCTAATTGGCACGAATACACCCCTCTGGGAAATTTAGTCCCATATCATACCTAAATTTGCATTTTACAACATTAAAAACCTTGTTTCTGTGCTTTTTTTTGCTATTTTTAGATCTCTATTTTAGATTATTGAGTTTCTATTTAATTCATTTCATTGGATCTAGAGTAATTTGGTTTCATTTCAAGTTCATTTTTAAACATAAGAATCATAATTAAAGAATATCATTTATCTTGAGTTCATTGCATTTATCTTGCATTCATTGATTGTCCCTTGCATGAACTTTACAACTTGGTGTCCTATTACTAATACTATAGTGAGATGTAGTTCAAGACTCATGTCATCCCAAGATAGCACACTCATCGTGGATCTTGGGTTACCTAGCTCTTTCACTCATAGTTTTGACACTATTTCACTAGGTATGGACCATACCCTTAACTCTTTACCTTCAAGTAGTGTGACAAGTGTTGAAACAATGGTTGCTAGTGTTCCTCAAGAAAACATAACCCAAATACATGAAGAGTTAGCAAACCTACAACATCAAAATGAGTATTGAAAATATTTTTAACACTACTATTCCTACATAGATAACATACACCACATGACTGAAAGTGAACAAGGAATAGAACTTGCATGTAACCTAGCTCAATTTTTTGGAAAAGATATTACCTCAACAACTAGTTGTACTCAACCTTCGAACAATTTCCAAAGTGAAGGGGGAACTCAAATTCCTCCTCCCACAACCATTGCCTCTATTCCCACCTATACCAACCCTCAAGTTACAACAACGATGCAACGTACTAGTAATGTATTTCCTACCTTGGGTATTTCCACTAGCAATTCTTGTACCTTTGTGGCATCTCACGTCATATCTCCTACCAATTTACCTCCCATAAGTATTCCATTCACTTCTGCTTTGAAAAAATATACACCTCCACCATATTCACCTTCATCTCAAAATACAACCAAATCTTGCAAAATGTTTCATCCGTTCAAAAGAAAATTTCCACCATAAACCAAAATCAAAATGACCAACCATCATACTATGTCAAAAGAAATCCCTTATCCTTGGGGATATTGAGAAAACCGATACCACAAGGTATAGAGATTCCTAGGTTTGAGGAATATGGAGGGAAAGAAGACCCTTCTAACCATGTTTCCACTTACACTACCTTATGTAGTGATTTCATCCTTGAAGATAAGCTCTTGGCTAAGCTTTTCCCTAGGCCCTTGAATGGTACCTCTTTATAATGGTTTTCCTCATTACCGAATAACTCAATTTGTTCATTAAATGAACTTTTTGAGGCCTTTGTCAACCATTCCCAAGTTGACATGTCTCCTAAGATGACCTTAGCTGATTTGATGAGATGTAAGAAAAAGGATGATGAAAAGGTTACTGACTTCATTTCAATCTACCAAATGCTTTATTCCCAAATCAACATAAAGATTCTCGATCCTCACCTTCAACGAATTTTCATTGAGAACTTGAAAAATAAGATACAAGATAAGCTTGGAATGATGAATTTTCCTTCCTTTGTACACTTTTCTAATGCCCTTCATGATTATCAAAACTCGTTTAGTAGTCATGAAACAAAACCCACCTCTAAACATCCTAAAAGTCTGAACCCGCAAATCAAAACAATTATAAACCCTTTAGAAAATAGAATAAAGTATTTATTTAAATAAATCCCCCTCAACCAACTCAACATGTTGATACCCAAGTGGCTACTATAAAGAAGACAAATCCTTTTACATTTGGGGATCCGACTAAACAATTTACTCCCTTACCCAACACCCTCCATAGCATAATGTTACAACTTCTAGAATATAAAATGATATCCTTACCTCTCATTAAAACTCTTGATCCTAATAATACTTTACCTCCGAACTTTAGATCAAATTCTTATTGCCATTACCACCAACAAAATGGACATGATATGAAACATTGTAAGCATCTTAAACATCTTGTGCAATACCTCATTGATTCTAATCGACTTCAAATTGGAGGTGTTATGATCAAGGAAATAAGTTTATTGCCCCTTGCAACCAAAACTTACAAATATTTACCAACCCTATGCCAAACCATAATATTTCATTTGTCAAAGCTAGTGAAACTAAGAAGAATGATATGATGAATGTTGACATAGATGATGACAACATGGATATTGATGAATAAAGTCATATGAATGATATGGTTGGATTGATCGAAATTCAACCTTATAAGGGACAAACTAAAATTCCTCTTGAAATTTCTTTCTCATCCAAATATATGAATATAAATGCACTTGATTGTCCTCTTTACATAGCCGACCAAATCAATGACAAGACCACTAATGGGATATTAATTGATCTCGTCTATGGAGAGAATGTGATCACTAAAGAATTCTTACCTATGCATGAAATCTATCAAGAAACATATGATAAACCAAAAGCATGGATAAAAACACATAATGGTTTTGCTTTCCCTATGATGGGATCAATCACCCTTCCTCTAAAAATTGGACTAAAACAAAATCTATATGTCTCATTCTCCATCATCCCAATGTTGGATCAATTATGTGTGAAGTTTGGTTATCCATGGCTACACTCCATGGAAGCCTTTCAATCAGTTGTGCATAAATGTTTGAAGTTTCCCTTTGACAATGAAATCTTTACTATGCACCATAGTGGCTTTAATCATGTGTATTCCTATGGGAAATTTTCATTGGATTTCTTTCAGCTCAAGCCTATGGAACCTATTAAACCTCATGAGGACTTCTTTTTCAAATCCTATCAAAATTAAGCAAAAATGCATAGCAAAACTATCACTTCAAAACATGCCTCAACCCATGATTGAGCCTCCTATCCTTGACGAAACTATGATAGAACCAAAAACCATTCCAAATAACCAAGACCAACCTAAGATAGATCCCTTTCCTATCTCCTAAAAATGACCAAGAGACAACCAAAACAATTTCATCACATCTCCTAAGATAAAAAAAAATTACAAAGCTAAAGAGAAAGTGGTTGAATAGCCTCCTATGGTTCCTTTTGTTCCTCCCCTAATGAAAGAAAATAGACCTAAGGTTGATAAACCCGCTCCTACACAAACGCAACTTGAAAATCATATTGAAAGAAATAGAAATGGTAGAGAGTGTAGGGGTAGATGTCGTGCTATTGCTCAAAGGTTAAACAAAGAGACCAACAAAGAAAATCAACATCCAAACTTGACTGAAGCAATACATGATGAGTCTCTCTCTTCACCACAAAAAAAATATCCTATATCACAAACACAACAAGATATAAATCCTTCTTTAGACATTACCATTCGACCTCCTGTTGTGATTAACTTGGATGATGGTGATGAGATTAATAAAATTGATGAGGAAGTGTATAATGAGTTGAATACATTGTTTTCCTCTTCTATGAGATTAAATGATAAATTCTCCTAGGAAGAGTGTTGAACTTGGTGATGACCCTAGTTTGGCACTTGCTATTGTCCCTTTGGATAGTTATCCTCCTTTTGTATATGATGAACAAGATTGGGATGGAGACGACCTACTAATAGGTTGAATCGCATGTTCCTTACTAGTCTTGTCCTTATTTTCTTTTTCATGTTTCTTTTATGTGATTGCATATGCATAACGTAATCCCTCGTACTATTCTATTTGATATATCTCTCCCTTTGTACATTCATCTATATGTATCTAAATTCTTCTCTGTCGTAAACATTTTATCTTTTCTTTGTCTTATATTTTATTTTTGGGGATGATGCAACGCATCGAGACATTTAGGTCTCTTCCTTGTTGAGCCAAAATCTTTTCCTTTATCTTTTCTTTGTCTTCTATTTTACTTTTAGGGTTGACAGAAGGCGTCGAGACATTTAGGTCTCTTCCATGTTGATCCAAAAGTTGTTCCTTTATATTTTCTTTGTCTTATGTTTTCCTTTTGGGGATGATGCAAGGTGTCAAGACATTTAGGTCTCTTCCATGTTGATCTGAAATCTCTTCTTTGTTTTCACTCTCCTTGTGTCATTCTTCCCGTTCCATGAGTATTTTGGGAATGATGACAATTTTGAGCTCTCTCAAAATATTGAAGCAAAAACATATAGACCTCCAATTTATGGATCCCTTATGTGATTTTTGGATTTCATTTTGGGGGAAACAACTTTACATGATCTAGCTTCATTCAAAAACATATGACTCTGCATAGGGATTTCCAAATAATCTATCATATCCTATTCATTTTTAGCATTTATCATTTGCTACTTTAAAGTAATTTCTCACAGCATGGTGTTTAAAGATTTCTTTGAAGTGGGGGCATACATTGGCATTATTATTTTGCATATTACAACTCATGTTTCATTGTTTATTCTTCTTATTTCATGTGATGCATCTTTCTCTTTGTGGTGACATTGGGTGTGGTGTCCTCCAAGAGTGAAATTTCTCTTAGCATATTAAATTCCTCTTAGTGGCTTGATGCGACACACTGCATTCCCTAAGTTGTGAATCTTCTAGTCTTCGATTGGTCCTCTCTTGGAGGCATTAGGTATGATGTTCCCTAAGTTAAGACCTTACATGAACTAAGAAAAACTCCTTTGAATGTACCTTACACTATTTTGTATTTGTAGTATCGAAAAATGTCATTGGTAACTTTTTTACACTTATTTAGGCCCTCGTAAAATTGAGCTTAATGATGCCTTGACTTAGTGTTTTAATGTAACTAACAAACTCACATTAGGTCTTGGGCCCTTGTGAATTAAATAAATCTAATCCTACCTTATTTGGGGTGTTGTAAAGTGTTGTAACACACTTTCACAGTTTTCTAGGGTTTTCATTAATATTTGGGATTCTTTATGCTTTAATTGGCCTTATTTTGCATCCAAAAGCCTCATTTAATGCATCTTTTCGAGGATGATCCAAACAAAAACAAACATCCAATCATAATTCAAGTGTTTTCAGGTTATGTGGCCTAGAATTAGTTATCTAGGACTCATTCGCCACCTTGGGTGAATAAGTCTCGCTTGGGTTTTTGGGTCCCAAACCTAGTTTCACACTTTTTTAAGCATTTTTTTAAATGGTCCCATAAATTATGCCTAATGGGACTCATTTTCCACCTTGGGAAATGACTCCTATGTGGCCCAAAATTAAAATTAATTCAAATTCTTGGTAGGATTTTATCCTCCTAGATCTGATGTCAGCTTGTAGTGTTGTAATTTCGGGAATTCTTGCATAATTCAATATAAATACAAGTTTCTTTCACTCATTTTAACACCTAGCAAGTTGAATGGGAATGCTTATAGAAAATTTGAGTTCACAAGAGCATTCAAGAGTCTTCAAGAGAAAATTATCAAGCATTATAGAGCATTATTCAAGCATCAAGCATCATTTCAAAGTCTTCATGCATCATGTTTTTTTTTGAGCTAACAATTGTTATGTAGGGTTTTATGATTCAAGCTAGCATTCAAGTCAAGATCTATCATAATCAAGCAAGAGTCAAGATCTACATCCATTGGAGCCATCTCATACATGTTTGCAGCCTCTCATTGCTAGGGTTTGGTGAGTTGCAACATCTTATTTTGCTCATTCATCATTATCCATTCTTATTTCATTTCATTTCTAGGTTTGATTACCAAAATTGGGTTTGACCAAAGAATACCCCTATCCACTAACAATTTTTTTTTCCCTCTCTTTAGTGTGTGATTTGCAGGTTTAGATTGATGACACATTAAGGAGCAAGTTTGGAGAAAGTTGTCAAAGTTGTCATCTTGCATTGGAAATACTTGGAGAACTTCTATAGGCTGCAAATCAGGGTTTCGAATCTAGGAGTTAGTTGGGAAGCACAAAGAAGACCTTGAAGTTTCAAAAATACCTAATTGGGTTGATTTGCCACTTCTAGAAAATGAGTCCCAGTTTAGGTCAAAATTCATTTTTTTAGAGAATCAGATACCCATTTGCCAGATTCCTATTTTTGCACAAAAACCCAGATCTAGGATTGCTTCACCTAGCTTGGAAAATGAGTCCCACTCAGCATTAAATTCAAAATTTCCAACATTTCAAACCCGCTTCCAATCATCTTCAGATTTCCAAGTTCACACACTCCATCCTATAGATTTCTATTTTTTTCCATTTGCATTTTTAGGTCATCTAGTGAAGCCTTGCATTGAATTAGGGTTTCACATTGCATCTTGCATTAAATTTTTCTTTCCAAGCCCTAGCTTGGTGGTGAACCCCTCATTAGTCTATGTTCAACCCCTAGGATAGCCCTATTGCAAGATCTCTTTCTCCTTTGCATTGAGATCTCTAGGGTTTTTTCTTGAATGAGAGTGAAAATAGTTTTTATATCTCCCAAGCATAGAAAGCAACAATTTTCAACCTTTCAGTATTTACAATATTTGTTATATGGCCACCTTGCATAACACACTTTTATTGCATGTGGTGCCATCCTATTTATTCATGGGTGTCAAGCATATGAAGTTTTTCTTGTCTTGTGAATCTTGTTGTTCGTGTTGTGTGACACCTTATCAAAGTTATTAGGAGGTATAGCTTTGGTATGGTTAGCGTATGGGAGCCAAACTTAGGCATGACTTTCCCATAGCCACTTTCTTGTGTGTGTTAGAATATACCGGTTGTGTGTGTATGTGTCTCACCTTTCTAGGGGCTTACCTCGTGGACAACTTGAGGTTCCATTAGCCCTTGTGAGCATGAATTTGGTATGCATAGTGGACATCATGTTCCACTTGTAATTTTTTTTTGAAAAAATAGCTTGGATCTAATCCATATCATGTTGGAAAAATGGTCGAGGCTTGCTCCACCCTTTCTTTCTTTTTCTTTCTTCTTTATGTCTTTTGTAGTGCATGCTTGTACCTTGTTATTGCTCCTTACATCATTTACATGTGTGTTCTTTTGTGCCTATGTTGGTTTGCCATAGGATCTTGATCCTAGGGGCTTGCGCAACTCTCTTGATTATTGTTGTCCTATCTCACTAGCATTGGTATACTTGAACCCCTCTTTATGTGAGTTTGTCTACTTTAGTGTGAGTTTGAAGCAAGTTCCTCCTATCACTAAATTCAGGGCTAAATGTAGTGTACACAAATGTATCCCTTTACATTTTTAGACTTTTTTTGGCCCTTTCTGCTAAAATTGGGCTTCTTTATGCCCTATATGGTCCTATTTTGCATCCACAAGCCTTATTTAATGCATTTTTTTGAGGATAATCCCGAAACTTAACTAATGACCAATCATAATTCATGTTTTTGGGTTGTGTTCCATATCTAGTGATTTGGGACTCATACACCACCTTGGGCATATGGGTTCCACCTACTTTTCAGGGCCTGATCCTAAATATGGCATAATACTTAATATTTCTTGAAATTTGTGTTCCAAGCTTAGGCTATTGGGACTCATACGCCCCAAATAGCGTATGATTCTCACTTTATCTTGGATATATTCTGAATTCAATTCTTGGTAGGATTTATTCTCCTAGATCTGGTGTCGGCTTGTAGTGTTGTAATTTTGGAAAACTTAGCATAAACAAGTATAAATACAAGGTTACTTCACATAATTTCTCCTATCAAATTTTATGAGCAAGTATCCTAGAAAGTTTATGAGATCAAGAGCATTCAAGAGCTGATTATTGAGCAGTTTAGAGCTATATTCAAGATTCAAGCATCATGTCAAAGTCATCATGGATCATGTGTGTTATTGAGATAGCATTTGTGATGTAGGTTTTCATGACTCAAGCAAGCATTCAAGTCAAGATTCATAACATACAATCAAGAGTCAATATCTACGTTCATGTCAACCATTTCATACAAGATTGTAGCCTTCACTGCAAGGGTTTGGTGCGTTACAATATATCATATTTTTTCATTCATCATTCCTTCATTCTATTTCATTTCATTTTAAGGTTTCATTACCAAAATGGGGTTTGACCAAGGAAAACCTCTATCCACTAACAAAACAACATTTTTCTCCCTCTACATGTGTGATTGTAGACCTAGGTGTTTTGAGGCCTGAGGATCCTTTGAATAAAAGGTTGCAAGATTGAAGAAAGTTGTCAAAGTTGTCAAAAATTTGTCATCTTCATGGAAAGTTGCCTACAAGCCAGAATTCAATGTTTTAGACTCAAAGATCAAACATGAGAGAAGCTATAGAAGATAATTAGAGGATACCAGAGTTTCATCCAAATGCTAACACTAGGACTAAATTTCCACCTTGGGCATATGAGTCCTATTATACCACTTTTCAGTCATTTCCTATAGATCCTAGTTTACCAGTTGAATATTCCAGATTCAACCCAAAACCCTAAACTGGGACTAAATCACCTAGTCTGGTGTATGAGTCCCAGTTCACATAAAAATTAATAATTTCAGGATTGCAGACCTTGTTTCAGGCATCTCTAGTCTTCCAGGCATTTCTCTATTTATCTATAGTTTATTATTCTAATTTTTAGTTTCATTTCCTAGGTTACATAGCTAGATTTGCATATTACTTGCATTTCTTTCTTTCTAAGAATTTTATTAGTGGTGAACTCCCCTTTTAACCACACCCAAGGATACCTTCTAGCAATCCCTTTCCCCTCAATTGAATCATTTGGTTGAGGGATCTCTAGGGTTTCCTTGAATGAACCAAAAGTGAAATAGGACCCCCCCTTTGTGTGTGTTCCATCTTCTAAAAGGTGGAGCACACCCTATTTTCTTTGTGTTCAGTTTGAAATATTCTCATGTGTTTCCATGTACATGGTTGATGATGATGCCACAAAAAAATAAAGTACATGCCCAATCAAAGAAGAAGGGGAAAATCCAAGAATATATGGAAACTAATGTTGAACAATATCCAAAGAAAATGATGATTTGACAATAGTAGTGCAATTGTTGTCATCAAAGAGAAGAGATTACCCCTCAATTGCATCTTACAAATTTGAAATGTGAGACTCCACAAATAAGTTTGAAATATCGTTAAGAAATCATTCCACAAAGATATATCTGAAAGAGAATGATTTAATTGTTATAAAGAATCATTGGAAGATTTCAAATAATGTGCTTGTAACATTATTTTGTGGATGTTAGATGTATCTAATTCCAAGTTTTCATCATGTTTTGACAAGAGGTTTGAGAGATATGAGTAACAAAGTTTGGAATAGTAAATTATATTTATTCTATGTACATAGTAGATGTGTGGGAGATTTTACACTTCTCTACAAATTAGTTTTTGGCTTTGCACTTTTGAGGATATGTTGCTAGATGGTAGTATAGTATGGATTCTAGTTGGCATTGAGTTTTGAGGTCCACGTTTTGAGATGTGGATACACAGTTGAAGGATTTTGTTATTAGGTATTATGTTGTGTTGACCTAATAGGTTTGAAGGTATGCAAAGGTTAAATAAGTATTGTAGTCTTGTGTGGGATCTAATATAGGTCCATGCTGACCTATTTTAAATTATTTCAAGTACTGAATCTTTGTGCGAGATATGTATGAAAGTTTTGGAGCCAACAAGTTATATTTTGGGTACTAAATCTAATTAGGCCAGCCTAATTGATGTTAGAGTTGATCTAGATATATATGTTGGATATTTTCGGTGTTTTGATGAGTGATACGAATATATGATGTGTGATGTGAAGATTATACATGTGAATATTATCAGAGTAGTGCAAATTTAAGTTGTGAATTTTGAGTAGAAGATTGAAGTGGTGTGAATGGAGAGGAAAGAAAAGTGTCAGATATGATTAAGATGAAGTGTGTAAAGTTAGTTTATTGAGCTTCACTAGAACTATATTTCATGCATATGATAGATGCAATTAAATAGTTCAAAATAGAATGTGATCCACCATCTCTCTTCTATTTTTTCTCTATGGATAGTGAGTCCACCTGTAGTGAGCACTTTTATAAATATACTATAATTGGTTATAATATATTTTGAGCTAATTCCAATTGTGTTTTTTCCCACTTTGGATTTCCCATGTAAAAATCTTGGTGTTCATGTGTCATGTGTTGTTAATGTTTCATTCTTTCTTTCTTTATTATAGTTGAATATACTTTGGTGATTGGATGTTTAATGTTTGAATGGTTTAAGAGAATATTGATTCACCCCCCCTCTCAATATTTTGGGTGTTCAACACTTCAAAACTCCAAATCCAAGAGATGTCAAGAAACCTTCCATCCTTTTCTTCCAAAAGCGATAGTCTGATCCATCTAACATAGGAGCATCCCTCTTGTGCACCATCCTAGATCTACCTCAAGCAGTTAATATATCTTCCAAGGAACCTTGCTTTGATACCAATTGTTGAATGCACAAGAAAACTAAGAGGGGGTGAATTAGTTGTACACTAAAAACTTAAAATACTCATAAACATTCAAATCCACATAAAATTTATTAACCCTTAATCTAATAGAATTATTTAGCATGAAACCAAATAACAAAAATTAAAACACATCAACACCATGCACAATAAAACATTGGATTTATGTGGAAATCCCAAGAAGGGAAAAACCACAGTGAGGATTAGCTCACAATATAAAACAATTGCAACACTGAATACAGTAGGCTCACTACTAGAGGGCTGACTATAATACAATATAATACAGTAGGCTCACTACTAGAGGGCTCACTAGCAAATTAATGAAAAGAAGAAAGAAGAATGTTATAGTGAGAAATCCATCTCAAAAAAACCAAAAATTCCACCATAGCATCACCCACATTTGCAACCCCTCTAATGCTTGTAGACACCTTCTCCTCACTACTTCTAGTAGTATAACTCATTTAAGCCTGCACTACACTTCACAAATTTGCACTTACAACTCTGCAATTCACATCACACACTAAACACTAATTATCCACCAGTAAAACACTTATTTATACCTTTTTCAACCTTGAAAACATTCTCCAAGGTCAGCTATGCACCTCCACCATGCAAATTCAAATTAGGTCAGCACTAAGCATTCCCACAGTGGAAAGGAATGAAAGCAAACCACACCACATCTTAATTCAAACCCAAATCATATATACACACCATTCCATGCTTCCACAATCATTGAAGAAAATCCTCAATTACTGTAAACACCCAAGGTCAGTCAAACTTGTGTAAAAACCATTAACATTTAAGTACACACTTTCTCAAATATAAAGATGACTCACTGACCACACACAACACTTGAACATAATCTATAATATTCCACAAACACCTTAAAATCTAACAAATTCTATTGCAACAACTTTCACTTGAAGACTGCACACACCTAGTACACTTAGAAAACTTTCCATACATTGTAACCCAAGAAACCACCTTGTAGAGCACTGGAGGACAAACAACTTCAACTAAAGATAAATATGAACCTTGTCAACACAGTTCTAGAATTGCAAGACTAGAAACCAAACTATGAAGAAATGTGGAGCCAAATAATTTCTCCCAAATAGTATTGCAACATAGTTCACACACTGGTGAACATAAATTCTTTTGCACAATGATCTAAACCAAGAAATTCTAGATATAAAACCTAGGAACACCTTTGATCAACATATCCAATCCACACAAGTAGATCTTCAACATAGAAGAAATGCAAAGCAATACCAAAATACCATTTTGTACACCAGAAGACCTCTGCAACACAATGTTTCCTCTTTTAGTCAAATTTTCTCAAAATCACTTGGAAACCAAGCACCATAAACATATTCTCATCATCTTCAACACTTCCTCATAACCACTAAACCAATTGCAACAAATAGAATCTTTATAAATAAACACTAGAGGTTGAAATTAGTAGCACTTACTAATGACAAAATAATGAAACTAATCAAAGCATCATCATATCTTCTGAACCATCACTAGTCATCAATGAAAAAAGAAAAATAAGCCTGTTGACATCAATTCCAACACCAACTACTCATACTTGCAACGAACTCATCAAATCACCTTGAAAATAGATGTGGAGGCTCATTTTGAATTATCAAAATCTTCTACAAAATTGATTTTTAAAAAATCTCTAGATCTTGAGATTTTAATGTGTTCTTTTTGAGATAGCTTGCCATCCTAGGGCTTGGAAACCAACTTTCACTACTAAATTTAGTTTTGATCTACATGGTAAATTGGACACAAAAAAAAGTGCCAACACCCTCCCAAAATACAAACCTTTTAGATTTAGTATAGATTTTTCATGTATTAAAGAGAGAACATTTATTTTAAACATGCGCTATCAAATATTTCTATATGCGAATTTGAAGACTATATGGTGTATCTAGGAATTTAATAAGAAGACATTATATGCATATAAATTTTTCACCCAACTAAATTTAATTATAGTTACATTTAAGAATGGTTTAGGATATGTGTATCAATTAGAACTTAATTGAAAAGATGATTGTAAATATTAACGATATTTCTTTTGAAATATAACAAATAAAAACTTTAATGTAAATGGAGATTTAGCAATGAACAATAAAGGCCAATTTTACATATGCTCACCTTAATTTCCTCTTAAATATTTGTATTGAAGGATTTTATTTTATGTTTTCATTACTATTGTAAATTTGGCAATGTCATTGAAAACAATATCTTCTTATTTTTATATCATTTAGATAACCTCCTTGAAGAAAATATTATTTTGAAAGAAATAAATCATCATAAAATTTATGAATAAAAAAAGTTATTGAGAATTGAAATACAGTTAGTCATAGTGAGAAAAAGAGCTTAAATATTGAGAAAATAAGAAACCAAAAGCTAGAAGTAAATATTATAATAATAAAGGCAAGGAGAGAAATGAAAAAAATCTAGGAGAACTATGGATTTGAACAATGTGACTCATTTTTTTGAAAATTATGCAAGTTGAAGAATCTCAACCTATAAAAAAATGATTAGTATTGCCTAATATAACTTTGATACCATGATAGAAATTAGGATCTTAAGATAGTAATCATTATAAAATATATAAAATAAACAAAATGAAAATCCTAAAAGCACATATTTAACACAATACATAAGATATACATGGCCTTTTAGGTTAAAAACCCCATAAAACATCATCTTATTAAAAAAATTACAAGAAATGGTCTATTAAAAAATAGACTGAACCTAGGAACACTCCTCTGCATACTTCCACTTGGCCAATAATATGTCTTGTGTATAGTGACATAATTCACTATAAATCTTCAAACTCCCCAAATCTCAAATAAGAGTTCTAACCTCTTTAAATATAGGATAATGGGTGGAAAATTTCCTTAAGGGTTATTAGTCACACCTATTCAAAGCAACCATTCATAAATAATTAATAATATAATAGTTATTAGACTATAATTTTTAAAATGGGATATTCATAATAAAGCATATAATATATAAGGTTTTATAACCTTGTATTAGAATAATATATAAATTTCATAAGGGTGTGACCCTAATAACATTATATTCTAACATAAATGAACATAATAAGGAGACCTCTCTAGTAGCTTAGTTGGTGCAAGTGGTTCAAGTAGAACCAAAAGTTACCTCAAAAAAGGAAATTGTAAGAGAAGAAACCCAGTGGGGAGAGAGTGTATACACAAGCCAAGTAAGTACACCTAAATTTCCAAATAGTCCTCAACAACCAAATTTTGTATTGAGAATTCATTTGAAATATTTATGATCCACATCTATTACTCCTTCATGGTGAGAATCAAAGGAAACAAAGAGAACACCAGTAGAGGCCATGTCGATAGATTCAGATAGCTTAATTCAAAAGATTAAAACACCTAGACCAAGAAAAAAGGATAGGGTTCTATCCTCCATTTCTAGAGATGACTTTGAATCTATGATAGCATAAGTGGCTACTCCTATATCAAAATATGAAAGTGACATGACCTCAAGAAATTATCAAATTTTGACCATTAATCTTAGGTATTCAATAAGAGAATAAGAGATTGTAGAACTCAAAGTCAATGTGAATGATACCACCTTAAGATTGCAAAGAGATATGCTAAAGAAACATGAATTGAAAAGTAAAATAAGATAGCTTCAAGCCTATATCAGATAGCGCACTAGACCTCTATCAATAGCCCAAGAATTATTGAAGTTCCTATGTTAATTTCTCAAGAAGAAGCATCATCCCTAGATAGAATGGAGAATAGCTATAAGACAATGAAATTATGGATGTGAAATTTTATGTTACAAGGGGAATATATAATTACACATACTATTAATCTACGATTTTGAGTGATAATATAACAAATAAAATTAAATAAAACAAATAAAATGTAAGGCAAGGTCAAACTAATATTGAACTACTTGGGTTGTTTTCCATTGAGACTTTAGATCAATTATCGTTGAAATAGAATATTATAACTCATCAAATAATCCCACATATTAGGAAGTGGATTGAATAGTTAAAGTGGGAAGATAAATTAATAAAACAAATAATTGATAAAATCGTAGAGATTATGGATTTAGTTAATGATTTGAAATATGGTGATGTTGAAATATTAGAGAAGATAACAACTATTAATCTGAATCCAAAAAATGTTATGGGAAAAGAGAATCTACAAGCGATATTTAAGAATATTTTTAGTAATATATTGGGAAATAAAGTTGAAATTTTGGATTAAAAAGTATTGAAAAAGTCTAAGAAGACAATGACTCTAATAGATTATTATGAGATAAATGCTAGAACAAGGAATGAAGCCCATTCAAAAAATTTGTCAACTTATAAGACATACTCATATAGATGGAATTTAACACAAGATAAAGATTATACTAACATAAAGAATGAAAAGATTGTATATGGTGAGTATTAAAGAAGAGAGGTCATAAAGGATGGATAGATAACTATTGAAATTGACAACGAGGAGAAATAGGTTGTGAAATAGGCATGTTTTTTGGTCCTTTATGACTTTTTGGTCTCTATCCTCTATTTACAAAAAAATTGTTTCCATATTTCCTTTGTAGCATATTTTTGAATATGTTGATTTCATCAAGTATTTATAGAATATTGATTCTAAAGGAGAAAATTTTCCAACTGTCAACCAAACATTTTGATTCTCTTTTAATATTCTCATGTTTTTGAATCTTAGTCACTCATTCTAATGATGTAATTTTGACTATTGATTTGTAACAATCTTTGGAACCTTATGTATATAAAAGGGCCATCACTCCTCTATTTTTTGGATTGGAAATTATTGATAATTGAGGAGTAAATAGTGAATAATTGTCATTTAACTTCTTCATGTTCTCCATTCACTTACATTAGTGAATATTATTCAAATATACCTGCAAGTCTATAATTGCAATACCAATTGATTCATCCACTTTGTGTAATCCCAAGTGACTTGTAAATATTTTATATTTTATGAAATATTATGACATTGTGCCCTTGTTCGGGTATGCATAATCTCTTTCATAAATTGGATTTTTCCTTAGAATTTTACACCTATTTATATTTAATTTGAGTAATTTTGGTGAAAATAAACTAGTAATGGTATTCGATTGTAAATTTCTCACGTGTTTATGCAATATTTTTAAAAACTATATTCCTAATTCTTCTCTCTCCCCAATTTATTTTTTATTTTATTTATTTCTTTAAAATTCTTATCATATTGTTATTAAGATTTACAAATACTTTAAAACATTTTTCAATCCAAACATTTAAGATACAATTCTATTAATTCTTTGTAAATATTTTATAAATTGATTCTACTTTCGACTCTCAAACCATAAAATATCTTTGTTAAGTAGTACACAAAAAAAATTGAGTGATCTTATACATCAAGACTTGATAATCAATGCCTTAGGTTAATAATACTTTGTTTTATAGTGTAATTATATTTAAGAGAGATGAATTTTGTTGCAAATTTTATCTAATTTGATCATGACTAAAAAACATGTCAACAAGATCAATTATTGTAATCTTGAATTTAATTACTATGGATATTATGAATATGGAAAATATAATTGCATTCTAATTTACTCTAATTCCTATAAATATTTTGTCATGTTAGACTTAATACATTTTAATGTATTTTGTTATAATAGAATTAATTTAATTTCAACATATATATGTTATTGTATCTTTCATTAATGATACAATATAAGGGCATGGGTATATTTCTATAGAAGTAAATCTAAATCCTTCAATTATTTTAAAGAGCTTAACGTTCTTGTAGAGAATACAATTTGTAGGAAGATTAATATTTTTAAGATTAATAATGGCACTGGTGAGGTCTCCTCTTTAAATTTTGATAAATCTTAAAAATATCATGGGATATAGAGACATAAGATAACTTTATACACTCCTCAATAGAATGGAATTGTAATAATAATGAATAGGATGGTGATGGAAAATGATAGGAGTTTTCCTAGTAGATTCAACTTGGTTTTTTTTGGGTATAATTTATTGCTATATCTTGCTACTTAGTTAATAGATCTCCTACATTAACTCTTGTTAAGAATATTTTTATGGATGTGTGGTCATGAAAATTCCTTCATTAAAACATACAAGTCATTTTTTGAGGCATATGCACATGTGGTTAGGGAGAAATGGTTTGAGTTAAAAAATAAATATATAAAATGTATCTTTATTATCTATGAAATACATGTGAATGGGTGTAAGCTTTGGGATCTTGTGGACATAAAGATCTTTTATAGAAAATAAATTATCTTTAGAATATTTAAATCTTCTTCCATAATTATAGATCCAAAGAAGGATGAAAACCAAGATGTGGTTCAACTACCCCCTAATACTAATAAGGTTGAACTATAATATTGTGAAGGACTTGAAAATGAGGGGATCTTAGATAGTTTAAATAGTTCCAAAGAGGAGGATGAACCTTCACTTCAACTCTTAAAGAATAACACTTAGCATAACAAGTAACCAAATAGGTATAAAGCTCCTAATTGGTGATGTATATTTTATTTGATTAGTAATATTGAAAAGATTAGGATACTAAAGGAGGGTATTGGTATGGACAATGAAAATTATTATAAAGTGGTCATGAATGAGGAGATGATTGAATTGAAGAAAAATGACACATGGTACTTAATACCTTTTCCGAATGGATGAAAATATATTGGTTCTTAATGGGTTTTCAAAATAAATATTGACTCAAATGGAAGTATTGAGAAGTAAAAGGTAAGATTGGTTGTGAAGTAATATTCATAATTTGAGGGTGTTGATTATGGTGAAAATTACTATCTAATTTCTATGTTAACATCTATTTAGTTCTTATTATCCATTGCAGTAACTTGTGGCCTTGAGATTGAGTAGATGGATGTGAAGACAAATTCCATTCATAATGATTTAGAGGAATAAATTTGCATGACATGGCTATATTTCTACATTGAAAATGGTAAATAAAATTTATTTTATAAGTTGAAGCAATTTTTGTATGGTCTTAATTAATCACCTCAAATGTGGCACCAAAATTTTGATTTCTTTTTGTTGGGATTGATATTTTTGAGATACCAATTGGATCATTACATTGATTATAAGATAGAAAATGATAATTTCCTTGTTATCACATTATATATTGATGATATATTATTTTTAGTAATGGTAAGGGTGAAATTTATGAATTGAAGGCTCAATTTTTAATTTGAGATAAAAGAATTAGGGGCTAATATTTTTATCTTGAGTATAGATTAGAAGATATATTGAAAATGGAAAATTTTGGCTTGGCTAGACCAAGTATTTGAACTTAGTGTTGGAGAGTTTCAACATGATAGATTGTATACTATTGTGTGCTTATATTTCAAAAAATGTATCAAAAAATATTTTTTTAACTTCTCCTAATAATATGGATGATATAACCTCAGTACCTTATATAATTATTGTTAAAATTTGAACATATGATATGGTCTATACTATACCATACATCACCCAAGAAGTGATAATATTAATCCAATTTATTATTTATCCTAGATGAGTACATTAGGATGTATTGAAGAGTGTCTTTATGTATTTTTTGGGTACCTATAAGTACTCTATTTTTAATCATGTTAGTTCTATAAGGGACCATCACCTAGTGAATATTTATTGATTTTTCAATTGAGATTAGGTTGTAGATGTTAGTAGTAGGAGATCTAGTAATGGATAATTTTTTACTATTTTGGTGTAGTTTGTTGAATCGGTAAAAAAAAACTATGGTCATTTTGTTAACTATAGAAGTCAAGTATGCAGAAGGTACACATGCTTTAAAGAAGTCATATGTCTTAAACATTTATATTGAAATGCAGGACTAACTCTAGGAGCTATCATAGTTCTATATGATAGTAAGAGTGTCAAATGTCTATCAAATACCTAACCTTTTGTGTGAGGAAAAATAATAATATGCCTAATTCTATTTTATTCATGATATGATAGAGGATGGGAGGGTGATGTTGGAGAAATATGACATTTTACATAGTTTTGTAGATGCACTAGCATAGCTAGGGAGTAGAAAATAATGTTGTAAATGCACTAGCATAGCTAGGGAGTAGAAAAAGTTCGAGTGATTTTGAGTCTATGGGCCTCTGAATCCATACTGATTATTTAATAGTGTTAGTACTCATTTTTATCTTCCAAGGTTCTTAAAAATTCCAATAATGTTCAAATATATAAAAATGTAATTTTTAGGCTATAGAATATTAAAACTTAATTTAGAAGATATAAAGGTCATTTTAGGCCCCAAAAAAACTCTATGTTGTTCAACATCACTTTTAGATATTCCCAATATTTAGATTTATTTGAGCTCTATAATTTTAAAAAAGGACCCAAATAGCCTCCCAAATCAAAATTTATGGCCTCTAGAAGTTGGGCCTCTTTAATTGTAAACATAGAAATATCTATGACCCATAAAAGAGTTGCAAGAGGGAGTTACACTTGTTAAAAAACTTATAAGGTGTGTTATGGAATGTCAAGCATCTTTGAATAGAGATATGAGCCCAATTTAATGGAGTACCTACGTTGGTTAGTGGATTATGAGGAGATTTATGGAAAGTGCAAGGAATATGTTTTTTAACCTTGTGGACTCATATTGTGATTTAGGTGTTGGATTTTTATCTAGGGGTTTGGGCACTTGCTACATTTTTAGGTGGTTATAGATCATAATTTCATATTTACCATTTGATGGTTTCATGTATAATGTATTATATTTGTTAGGTTCTTAAGATGGAGGTTTTGATAGTGAGTTTTGTATGCTAAAAAAATTATCTAGGATCACTATTTTTTGATATTACTATAGAGGCTTAGATTCGATAAATTTATTGTAACATTTTATTATTGTTGCAAGGTGTGTACCATTGGTCTCCTTGTGTTGTGCAATGCAACACTTGGGTTTGTGACATGTTTTAACTGCCTCACGTGGATTCATTAAATTTTGTGGTTGTATCACACATTAATAGGTTGATCTTTTGGTGCAATGATAACTGTCTATGCAACAATTGGTATCAGAGCCTGGGTCACAAGTCTGAAACCCTCACTTGCACTAGGGGGATTGTTGCAAGGTGTTTTCCCTTGGTCTCCTTGTGATATGAAGCACAACACTTTGGTTCATGACATGGTTTAACTGCCTCCTATGGATTCATTAACTCTAGAGGTTGCATCAGGCATCAATAGGTCAATCTTTTGGTGCAATGACAACTTTCTATGCAACCTTAGGAAATACATTGAGTTTGTTTGGAGTGTGGAGTTTTTCTCTTAAAAAAATTTCCCCACTTAAGTCACTATGATATGGTATATATTAGACATCTCATCTTAAATAGATTAGTGTATGGAGAATATTCCACACCTTTTCTTCCATTCAAGATTCACTCATTAATTAGTTCCTTAAAAAATTTAAATATATTCCCAAATATAAATAACACATATAAAAGAAGGAACGAGAAATATAGAAGGAAAATCATCCTTATGAAAAAATAAAATAAATATATGTTTTTTTATCAATAAAAGGCCTGGGCCTAAGTATTTTACATTTATATTTGAACAAAATTACAAAAAGACAAATTTATAGTATTGGCAGTCCCATAACAAATTGTTACTATCTATATTTCTAGCTCTATACTAGTCTAAAAATTACCATCTATAATATATACTTGATCATGGATATGCAACCATATATGTCGATTTACTTATTACAAAATTTGTCTCCATTTTTCAACTACTTCACTTCATCATGACATCAACCCCTTCATTATTATTCTCTGCTACTTCATTCAGATCAAACACATTTTCACCTTGACCCTCTGCTAATTCTTGTGCATGTATTTCAAATTGATGAGAAATGCTTGGTATATGGACTTGACTCCTTCTGTACAAAATGTATGATATAGAAAAATATATTTCTTTAAACATTTTGATCATGTGCTCTTCCAATTCCTCAGCATGGACTTGAAACATTCAATAAAGCATTATGGGATCATCATCTCTTAAACCCTTCTTCATTTCCAAGTGCACTGCTACAAAGCCTTTTTTCTCTTTACGGTATTGTCTTGGAAAAATACCCGCTACATTAGCTTCACCCAAATCCAAATCGTATTTTTCTACTGCCTTTAACAATTCATCTTCACCCATTACTTCTGGAAATACTGCTATTGAAGACACAATTCTTAAAGCCACAAAAGACTGAAGCATATCCATTGTATTTGACAGGAATATAGATAAAAACTTTGATGGAAACATGAGCCTTAGAAAATCTGGGCAGATGAATTATTCCCCAATCACTATTTTTACACAGTCTACTATGCTGGAGCTTGATGTTTGAAAGAATTGTTCCATATCTTCCTCTGAGACCTCCTATGAGAAAGGTATTTCATATCCTTTAACTTTCACAGGAACTCTGAAATTCTTGACATTGTATTCCTTAGCCATTTGAAATAACTGTTCACACTCCTTGAAACTAAAAAACACATCCATACTGTTATCTCCTAGTGTTATCCACAAAACTGGAGGCTACATTATATAATACCCATCATCACCATTTCAATATTATTGAAAGAGGTATCAAAATTTATTAGTCCTCTTATGCATAACTTATTCAATGCAAATTTGTATCACTCTCAGCCTGATCCCTTTGATTACACATTTTCAAAATACAAAATAAATAGTGATACATAATGCCACTCCAAGTGGGATGCCCCAAATATGTGGTAGATAATAAATAAACATTTTAAAAATTAAAACTTTCAAAATGTATGACACACCTAATTCAAACAAATTTAATATATTTAAATCAAAACAATATAATATTTTAAACTAATGGTGAACCAAAAAAGTTTCCAACAACTTAATATTTCTTTTTTTCTAGTATTTCTCAATTTCAATAATTATAATAGATTTTTTTATAATTTTCTCTAATATTTATAACTATTCTCTTATTCATTCTATTGGAAGTATGAAGAAGAATCTCTCTGGTGTGTTGTCATTGATGCCAACATTGGTTTGTGACAATTTCCTATCTAGTAAATAGTAATTCAAGTACTCTAATTTGGCAATCTAGTCTGTAATTGTTCATATCATAAGATTGATCTATGTGGTTTTAATATCTTAGTCAAGACTATTAATTACAGCTATGGAAAAGCTTTCAACAATTTTGGTTGAATAAGTTGAGAGATATAAATGAAAGAAGGTCAACATATAGGAATTATACATTCTTTTGGCCAACATGATTAAGTAGTGTTTGCTTCATGGGTAATTAAACAGTTCTTCATTGGGTTTGGGGTGACCTAATTTATGTCTTACATGTTTTGTTTTGAGCACTAAAGAAGTTTTTGGTTTGAGCCGACAAGCTATTTTGAATTGAGTATGTTTACATCTAATTAGGTTGACCTAATTAATGTATGTTGATGTAAGTTGGTATATATATGTATGAAGCATTTTTGTAATGAAGAAATACAGACACATAGATAGAGATGTATGTATGTGTGGTATGCATAATTTACAAGCAGTGATGTGTGATAGTGTGTGATTGTGTGAAGTTGTTGATAGTCGCTATGAACCTGCAAATTGGTGTGAGATTTTGATTTCCAGAGCTTAATTGGAATTGAACTCAGCACATAGAAGGTGTATTTCATCAGTTCACTCTTTTGGTAGTGAGCCACACTCTTTTGTAATCATTTCAGGCTATGAGCCTTTCAAGGTCATTTTTTCCTGGCAGTGTTCCCTGTAATATCTAATGACCGGTTATAATATATTATGAGCTGATCCTTACTATGGTTTTTTCCATTCTAGGTTTTCCATGTAAAAATCCCAATGTTCATGTGTCATGTGATGTTATCATTCCTTTCATGTTTTTGTTTACAATTACAACTAGATATATTTTAATTTTTGGATGGTTAGCAATTAAATGGTTTAGTAGAATACTGATTCACCCCCCTCTCAGTATTATGGGTGTTCAACAATTGGTATCAGAGATTGGTTCCTTTTGAAAAGTTTAACAACTTAAAGAAGATCTTGAAGTTTGAACACGTGGTTGACAAAAAGTATCCTATTCCTCCAGAAGAGATCTCTGCAACTAAAGAACTCCATGTTTCTCTTGATGATATGGACATAATTGAAAATGAGAAAGAAACTCTAAGGGAAAACTTAAAAGACACAAATGAGTGCATCAAAAAACTGAGAGAACAAATCAAGAAATTCAAAGAAAGGAATAGAGAAGTAAGTGATCAATTGAAGAAAGAAAATGAGGACATCACCAGACTAAAGGTACAAGTGGAACAAAAGAAAAGAATTGAAGATTATTAGAAAGCTAAGATCTAGAGAAAGCTTGATGAATGTAAAAATCTTGAACAAGAAGTGGTAACCCTAAGGTATAACTTGGAGAAAGTCTAAAGAGATCATGAGAACAAATTCAAAGAAAGTACTATAATGCTTGATGAGTTGATTGATTTTTAGAAACCTTCTAAGGAAAAAAGTGGTTTGGGACTTGAAGAAGGACAAAGCTCAAAGGTAAATCAAAATCCTAACAAGGTTGACAATCAAAGGAAGACTCAAGGAAATGGTAGACATACCAAGAATCAAAGAGGCAATATCAGAAGGATTCTTATTAGACAACCTAATTCTCAAAGGTACCCATTTTTCAATGGGATTTGTTTTTTATGCAATAAATTTGGTCATAGAGTAATAGAATGAATTGGAATGTTGAATTATTTTTTGGACAATGTTTTTCTTGTAAAAATATTGGACATAGAGCCACTGAGTGTAGAAGTTAGATAATGATGATGAATATATTCAATACTGGTAGAATGATTCAATATTTCCAAGGAAATTGATACACATGTAATGCATTTGGCCATAAAACTAACCAATGCAAATCAAGGTTAAATACAAATCAATCTAGTCAGAAAAATGTTGTGTGCTACACCTGTAATAAACAAGGACAAATCTCAAGATTCTGTAGAAGTAAGAATGGAAAGAAATCTAATTTAGAACAAAGGAATAAAATTGTGAATAAAATGGATCCCATTGAAGTTAAAAAGGAAATGGAGAAAATTTGGAAGAAAAAGGAAGAACCTGAGAATAATGATGAATCAAATGCATCTATACTTGAATCTGGTACAAATGCTTCTAAAAACTAAACCCAATAGTTGATTTAGGGGGAGTAATTACAAAGAAATATTATAAACCCTTGATCTAAGAGGTGTCAAGTAGTGACATAGGATATGTGTTGTAAGATGTTATTCTAAAAGTGTTGAAAATGATTCCAATAGAAACTTGCAATTTTGGAAATTTGCAAAGCATTTAAGGGTTTACAGTGTATGAACATGCGGTGTTTATCAACTTTTTGAAGGTGGAATGTATTAAATTTGAAATTAGGGAAAATCAGTAATGCATAAAGTAAAAATTCAAGTCGAGTTAAATCACATTTACATATTCAGAAGAAAGTAGAGCTAGCTAAAGAGATTTGAAGGTGATTCAGAGTATCTAATATCAAACCCTAGTTTCCATAAAAGCTTGAAAAAGGTATTAACAACTATCTATAATTTTTGGGCTTTAATTAGAAGTAATTTTCATAAGCATATACAAGTTTTTTGTGGGAAAAATGGCGTCCCACTATGGTTGAGACCTCTAAGAGGCCTTGATCGAGATTTAGAATGTTTTCATGGAAGGTTTACAATATGGACCACATGGGTGCATTTTAAAAAAAATTTAGTGTTTTACCCACTGAGGATACCAAAACCTACATTCATATGAAATTGGAAGAATTTGACCGTCAGGTGCTTAATGGCTTAAGGAGCTAGTTGGAAATGATTCCTCGGTGAAGCTAGAATATGAAAATATTGTAAGAAAGAAGATAGATGTATGGAATTGGTTCTGAGACTTTTGTAGTGAAATCAACGCAAAGTTTGTAAGGATGGCACTTAGCAGAGTGCACAATAAATTTGTATGGACAAGTGTAGCTAGAGTAATTACCAAGGAAGTGATTAAAGATGTAATTGGTCTCTATGGAATTGGACATGTACCAGTGTTAAAAGCCATGAAGCATGATGGGGTCATGAAACTAATTGGTGCCACATATGATGAAAGAGCACTAACAACCAAACCCATTACAAATCTTATTGTAAGATATGTTGCAGTCATGATTCGTCAGAAAATCTACTTTACCAATAGAGGCAATTTGGTGTCTGCAACTACAATTTATGTTGCATATGACATGGTGGTTAATGGAAAAGATTATGATTTGTGTGAGTTGCTCTGGTAGAAACTTATGGATAACCTAAACCAAAATAAGACAAAGAAGTATGCATTAAAGCTTGGTACATTGGTAGTTTTTCTATTATTCTACTTTTTGAGGGAGCTCCCTGGAAGGAGTAACATTATATGGAATCACAACAGACTAGTAGCACATCAAATATTTAAACATTTAAATAGCCTTGGAGACTTCAAAGCGCAAAGTGATGATTTAAATGCATTCTTCATAGTTTTTCATAACATGTATGAATGAGATAGAGTTCCAAGGAGCTTAGTAAAGAAATATGAAAAGGAGATAACTTTTCTTATGTCCACTAATGAGTGCATCATAGGGGAAATAAAACCTATAACTCTATAGATAGAGCCTCTAGGATATGTGATTGATGAGAAAATAGTTGAGGGCCTGATTGAAATGCTATTAAGTAGTCCTAAGGATACCACTCTACCTTGTCGTGGTACATATGAAGAGAAGTCTACCGAAGTGCATTTTGAAACTTCAGCACCTCAAAGGGATAAAATATTAACTAAAAATGTTGAGGAATTCTTTCAAATGCATTCACTTTCTAACGATGATGTTGATAGACTGAAGGAATTTGTTGATGAAAAGAGGACTAGATTAGCTGAAGTACCCTTTGGGCCTAGAAGATTAGGAAGAGAATCTTCTACCACTACCTTTTCAATACCTAAAACATTTGGTATAGCAGTAGTAGTAAAAGGAAATAAGGTAGAGCATAGTACCCCTACAGTAGTTGATGTAACTACTTCCTTTAGACCTAGCACCAGAACTTCTAAGAAGAGAAATGTACCCCTTATTGCACCATCTTTCAGGCTAAAAAGAAAAATAAAGCAAAAGGAAAATAGAAAAAGGAACATAAGTGATGCCATACAAGAAGAAATTGATCATGGATTGCAAGAAGAGAAATATTTGAAAAGGAATAGAAGAAGCAATACCTCCTCCAACAATGAAAAAGTAGAAACTAGAGACAATGTTGAAATCTTATCTGATGAAGAAGAGACAAAAGATGAACTGGAAGCTTTCAAAATTCATGTGCATGAGAAGAAGAGAGAATAAGGAACATTAGAGCCTATGGAGGACATGCCCGAATCTCCTTCGGTAAGTGATTTCCCACCTCTAAAGATGGAAACTAGATAGTTAATAATATGATAGAATCTGAGGATTTGCTAACTACTGCTAGGTTATTTGATGAAGTTAATAAAGAGCATAAGAAAAAAATTGTAGATACTTTCATTTAATACATAGTTATTTTTAATGAGAATATGGAAACTATAAGGAAGAAGGTGATTGACAATGTATGGGAAGCTTTACTACAAAGAAGGCATGAAGTTGTAATTGTTGATGAAAAAATGAAATCTGATGCCTTAAACACATATGGATCCTCCTTATCTGAGGAAGATGTTGTTACCCTATTAAATGAATGTTCTAAGTTGTTTAGGGTCAAACAAAGAGTCACTATTATAATGAATAAAGAGAAAGGCAGTGCAAAAAGGTTAAGGAAAGAGACTCTTGATACAGTAAGGGAAATGGCAAATAATTATGGGATGAGCATATTATATAGCTCAAGCACAAGATCTTTCTAATGTTACAGAAGTAAAGGATCATTCTATTTTGGATATGGTTGGTGATATAAATGTTTCTTCAGAGACATCTTCTCCTTTGAATGATACAGAGGAAACAACCAGTAAACACATTGAAGATCAACATAAGAATGATATCAGTAACAATCCAAAGAATATCATGAGGATACCAAAAATAATGGAGAAGAAGATAAGAATGAAGATGAAGGAAACAAAGATGAAAAGGATAATGATGGAAAAGATGACGAAGACAAGGAGGAAGAAAATAAAGAAAAACCATCAGAAAAAACCTCTAGAGAAGAAAAAGAAGAAGAGGAAAAGAAAGAAGAAAACAAGGAAGAAATAGAGATTGGAAGAAGTGAAGAAGAATCCCCCAAGACCACTTAGCTATCAAAGCCATCCAGAGAATCATCTGGAAGTTCTCTTAAGGGTCTACTAACAAGGAAAACAAGGTTTCAGCCTATGCCACCACCTTAGTTAATTCAACTTCTATCATCCCTAGGCTATGTGGGTCTAAGTAAGATGTCACTTGTAGAAAGGATAAAGATTCCTAGTACTTTTCTTAACTTCAGAACATAGGAAAAAAAACATACCTATAAGAGAGGAACTGGATTAGTAAATGAAGCTATTAAGTCTTTACAGGAGATGGCCCCTAGTGCCACAATTGATGATTACTTAATGCTTATTGAAAAATTAAAGTTTTTAGTTGATTCTATCAAACAATGTACCTCTAGCCTTAAGATAAAGACTAAGAAAGAGGTAGAGTCAAGACTTCTAGAGAGAAGGTTTCTGGTTCTACAAGATAAATGTGTAATTGCACATAGCAAGGTGTTGCAAAGTCTTAAAGTTGTAAGGGATTGTGAAGAGGAAGCTTAGATAAGTTGTTTGTATATTGCATGTAGTGGCCTGATGCCACTCGAGGCATTAAAGACTTAATGGACTTAATAGAGTCTCAACTTTCCAATGCCTCTGGAACCTATAGGATTGCATATGATAGAAATTATAATGCCTGGACTTCTAATGTAGACTTGCAAAGCAATTTTTTCACCCTACAGAGGTAGAAAGAAGATGCTATGAGGCAGTTTGGATAACTTGGAGATCTAGTAATGTCTAGACACATTCCTATATCAAGTGCCTTGATGGATGCATAGAAACTAGACAAGATGAATCTTAATCCATCCACTCCAGAAGAAGGAGAAGAGTGCTTAGTACAACTGGAATCTTTGTATGAAGCACTTGTTAGAGCAAAGCGGATCTAGGATGATGGAAAACTTGCTTGGGAAGCTATTCTCAAGGAATTACAAGGTACCCCTAGTTCTTGTTAAATATTTCCTTTTTTACCTTTTTTCCTTGATATCAAAGGGGGAGAAGGTTACATATGAAGAAGGGTTTGTGTAGGGAGAAAGTAATTTTGTAGAAAAAAATTTGGTCGTAGAGGATTTATGTGCTTGTGTATATCTGAAAGGGGGAGTTGAGTTCACACAATTTTGGTTTGGAGTGTGAATTTTTTTTTTGTTGCTTCATTTTTGGCACATATTGCTATCAATGACAAAGGGGGAGATTGTTGGAAGAATAAAGAAGAATCTCTCTGATGTGTTTTCATTGATTCCAACATTGGTTTGTGATAGTTTTTGTCTATTCGATAAACAGTGATTCAGGTACTCCAATCTAGTAACGTGGTCCAGAATTGTTCATATCATAAGATTGACCTATGTGGTTTTAATATGTTAGTCAAGACTATTAATTATCGACATGATTAAGTGGTGTTTGCTTTGTGGGTGATTAAAGAGTTCCTCATTAGGTTTAGGGCGACCTAACTTATGTCTTGCACATTTTTTTTTAGCGCACCAAAGAAGTTTTTGGTTTGAGCCAACAAGCTATTTTGAATCAAGTATGTTTAAATCTAATTAGGCTGACCTAATTGATGTATGTTGATGTAAGTTGGTATATATATGTATAAAACATTTTTGTAATGAAAAAATACATAAACATAGATAGAGATATATGTATGTTTGGTTTGCAAAATTTACAAGAAGTGATGTGTGGCAATGTGTCATTGTGTGAAGTTATTGATAGTTTCTATGAATCTACAAACCAGTGTAGGATTTTGATTTCCAGAGCTTAATTGGAATTGAACTCAACACACAGAAGGTGTATTTTATTAGTTCACTATTTTGGAAGTGAGCCACACTCTTTTGTAATCATTTCAAGCTATGAGCCTTTCAAGGATAGTGTGTCCTAGTAGTGTGCCCTGTAATATCTTATGACCAGTCATAATATATTGTGAGCTAATCCTCACTTTGGTTTTTCCCATTCTAGGTTTTCCATGTAAAAATCCTAGTGTTCATGTGATGTTATGATTCCTTTCATGTTTTTTTTTTTATAGTTGCAACTAGATATGTTTTAATTATTGAATGGTTAGCAATTAAAGGGTTTAGTAGAATATTGATTTTCCCCTCCCCTCTCAGTATTCTATATGTTCAACACATTCTTCTATCATTTATTATTCATACTCATAACTACATTTATATATTCATACTCAATCTAAAACTTAAGGAGCTAAACTTATACATTTTCACATGAAACATGGACAAGTCCACATTTTGTGCATTCACAAGGATGTAGGATTTATGTTTCAGGTTATCCTAAACTATACTAAAAAATAATAATACTTAAACCAAAAATTTAAAAATAGTATTAGAAAGGAAAAATAGAATTTTAAACCTAACAACCTTGAAGCTTACTTGTGCAAGTAGGATTATTTTAATTTTAGAGAAATATTTTTCTCTTAAATTATATGTTTCATTTTCTCACCTCTATATAATGTTAACTTGGAAATTAGAAGTTTATGGACTTGCTAGAATGGTAGATCAAGACATACATTGTAATGAGATTTCACTTTAAAATTATGTGGATTACTTTTTGATGTATCTATTTTAGCTAAAAAAAGTTGAGTGCTAACCATTTCTAAATCATTTTATGATATATTACTACTATGAATCAAAATAATACAAAAAAACCTTAATAGACTATTTTAAATATTAACTATTGAAGTTTAAAAAACTAAAAATATATGATCAACCTTAACAATTTATACTTAAATCTCTAGAATAATTATTCACTAGAGTTTTGAAACATATTAATTCACCTAGAAAATATCAATCAAGGTGTAAATATATATAATATTAATGTATTTTAAATAAACACAAATGTATTAAATGTAAAATCATAGGACATAATGTATTAAATGTAAAATCATAGGACATACCGGAGATGTGCTTAGTGCAATTGCATTCGTCTGGTTGAATACAATCGCATCTAACATATCATTGGTGGATAGTGTTTTTATAAGCTCTTGAACTATAACTTTTGAACCATCCAAAGCACTAGACATTGATTGTGAATTGGCTTCATCATTAGCAAAAGTACTATTATCAATAAGAACAATGAGATATGTTGGTAAAGATATTGCACCATTATACCTGCGTCAAAAATAAAAATATATAAATTGGTAAATAAGCCAAGAAGGAAAATATTGTAAAGTTTTGATAAAAGTATTAACTCCATAAAATAATGAGTAAAAATTATAACCGAAGAAAATACATTAGAAAATCTATGTAAAAATTTTACTTAAAAAATTCTTGAGATTATATTGATCTAGAAGAATATACATTAGAATATGATTTTGTTAAGTTATGGGTTTGATTTTTTATTAGGTGTTGGTTTTAGATTCAAGTTTGTTGATTTATTGATTTATCTAATCTTGATTTTGTATGTATTTTTGTCTGCTTATGTATGTATATGTATACATTACATATTAAAAAATATACATATAATATAACTAGTAAATAACAGCTAAATATTAAATGTTAAAAATAAATTGATAGCTTATATTTATGATCATATTTAAAATTTAATAATAGTTAATGGTAAAAATTTCAACTTTGCATAAAAACTTAATCCAAATCATGTTGTTTCTCTTCATTGGAACATCAAAATAATCAATTGACTCATCAAAACCACAAGAATAACAAGTGCAACTCTAACTAGTTCCACCATGCATGTTCTATGTAGTATCCCCATGCACTTCATTATTGATCAAGATTAAGGAATGATTTACCACAATAGCATCCAAGTTGAGATGCTCAAGTATTATATTATAATCCTTCGACATCACCTCCTTAAACTTGAATTATTTCTATGAGATCATTTGGATTTTTCACTATCAACTGCTTGTAATCAATTTAATGGATATGTATTCCAATTCCACTAAATATAAGTGGAACTTGCAACCTATTAAGAGACAACATAAATTTAGTAGAATTTATTATTTTTAAATTTAAAAATTTAAAAAAATAAAATATTATAGATAATGAAAAGTAAGATATTCATTTAAATGCATAATTATGATTCATAAAATTTTTATGAAAAATGATCATTAGTAAATAAATCCTTAGCTATTGAGGTGCCACCATGTATAACTTTCCTTCATGTACTTAAATATCACTAAAATTGCGACTTGTTGAACCTATAAACTATTCCCTTTATATCTAAATTAATGGAGAGCCTATTGAATTATGAATTATAACCATCACTACAAAATTTTGGTATGATGGTACTTGCCTATCCAAATAAAAATCCTTGTGCTATAATACTTCTAGTTTAAAATAAAATTGTAAGATTAAATGATAATCTAAACACAAGCCAAGATTTAGGTGAGAGGAAACAAGTTATAAAAGTTGTGAGAAAATAGATAAATTTTTAAAAGTGCAAAAATAAAACATATTCGAATATAGAAGAAGTAAAAAATATAATATAAATAATTTCTTACAAGTACATAGACCTTTTAGATACATGAATCAAAGAGGTGAAACATCCAATAGGTCGTGGGTTTAGCTCTCAATCAGTCTCAATCAAGAGGTGATTTATCTCTATCTAACTAAGAGGTTAAGAGTCTAATTGTCAACCAATAGATAAATTAACTTAATCTAACTAAGACATAAGTGATTTTTGACTCAATAGAGCTAGCATGTAGCTATGAAGAATCAAGGATTGATGATCTAGTGGTGGAATATATGTAACTCAAGTAAAGCTATACACATCATTATTAGCTACCTAGTTAATGATAATTAACTATTCCTAATATCCTTAGTAAATTCATCAATTATGTGCAACATATCACTTAGGAAACAAATATATCTTTGTTGAAATATAAATATCATACCAACACCCACTCCTATGTGTAAACTGGGAGGAATGATAAATGGGTTTTAAAAAATGTCTTGCCATATTAGATACCCATGTATAATATTTCCCCCCAAAATAAGAGAAGATAATATAAACCATGCAAAATATCTTAGTTTATAGTCTCTTATACTAATATTTTTTTCTTAAAATTCAAGGATAAAGATGATCCATGATTTCTAAATAGTATTTCTCCCCTTTGAAATAAAGAAATAAAAAATTAATGTTTAATATATACACACTATAGAAATAATATAATGGAAGAAAATATAAGAATTATATCTTTTGAAAACTATGCATCAGCCCCCAAGTCAACAATGAGAGATGCCAAGACTAGATCAAGCATCTCATATCTAACTATGGAAGCTATTGTATAATATTAAAAAAATATTAAGGGAAAACAAATTATATATAACTATTATTGAAGAGGAAAACCAAGACCTAAATGGCGTATGTAAGATTTTTATGTTGGGAATAAAAAAAATGAAATATTTATCAAGTATTCATCACATTGAACTATCTCTATAAAATAATAATGTACTTGTTTCACTAAATTACTAGAGATTTCCATTCAAGAAACTTTGAATTCAATATAAGTAAGGGATTGTGATGTAGTTTCATCATATGCATATCTAAACTTAGTGGTGAAAGTTCTTGAAGGTTATGATTTCTATATTACACATCTTGAAAATTTTCCATACTAAATTCCCGAGAATGATCATCAATAGAAGGACCAATAGGGGAGAAATATAAGAAGGTATAAATTCTAATCTAATCAACATCCCCCATGATTACAACAATTTTATAGCTCTATAAATTTTGAATGATAATTAAATCACATGTAAACTCAACACTATTATATCTATTCCACTATGTCTAATATGATAGATCAATAAGAGATTAATGACAAGGAAGGAACACAAAAGATGTCATTGAATCATCTATTTCCCATGTCAAAAAAAAATTTCCTATATAAAATCATGGAATTGTATTTCCCATGGAAACACTAGGGCATAGAAAAAGTCTCAAATGAAGAAAATATATCATGTGATGATGCAAGAGTATCCTAAGTTGTGAAATCTTGCATCAAAAAAAATAATGCATTTTAATTTTTAATTTTCTTAAGGTTTGGTAATTATTTATTTAGAGAAATAACTTTAAATATTATGCCAAATTTATATATTAAATAAATTGGTCTTTATTAATGTCGCAATTTTTGGTGTTGGAGATAATTAAGGAGGAAATTTTAAACTTGAAATTCAAAATTACCTTACTGGGCATGAGATTTGGGAGTTACAACTTGTCATAACTCATAAATTATTTCCCAAATTCTAAAAAAAAAGGGTTCCCAAGATTGAGTTGTTTTCTTTTTGCTATTCTGGGTCTTGTTGAGTGGAGTGGGAGCCTGAGTTGTCAACCAATTTTGGCAATTTCATGAAGTGGGTTCAAAGATGCCTTTTAATATTTTCATTTAATGTATTTTATGAGGATTTTTACCAGATTGGGTCATGGAGAATGAGGAGTTGCAAGAGAGCTAAGGTTGAATGCAATATTTAATCCTTAGCTTGTCAAATTCAAAGGTTGCTTTTTTCAGATTTTCAGAGAAGTCTCTCCTAGGGTGTAAAAATTTCTTCTTGGGAATATTGGAGTCATGTTTGTGCAGGTTTGGGAAGTGTTGAAGCATAAAATGGATTATGATATCCATGATTGAAGATTAGCAAAGTTGGTTGTGGAAGAAGGCAGATTGAATAGTCAATTTCATAGTGTAGGTGAAGGTTGGGAGCTCCACATTAGGTGAAGTTTTGGATTGTTGAAGGAAGGTTGTTGTTGAAGCACATGTGTTAGAATTGACTATGGCTACTAAGATCTTGAGACAAAATGGAAAGCACAAAGAGAGAGAAAATAATGTGACAAGAATAAACTATATTCTTATCAATATGATTCAATGATATGTTGTGTTATACAATGAGAGAGACCCCTTGGTTATATAACCAAGGTGAAATACAAGATGTCATAGGATTATGACAAGTGTCTTAATCATATGACATGAGACAACTAATCACAACTACCTAGGTTCACATGTGTTACAAGTCAAAAGATAATATAACAACTAATGACAACTAACACCTTCTAGAAAGATTCCTTCCTATGACCCAAGTAAACTTAACATGTGTAAATAAGTCCCCTAGTAATGAATGAACTAGGTACAAGACTTTATTTACACCAACACCCCCCCTTAAGTGCAACTTAGGGAGTAGCAGATTATTATGAAAGTGACACAAAGATGAGTCCCAACTACTAGGCCATGTTAGGTACCCATGCAATTGCAAATGAAATCTCTTAGAAATAGAGAAAATGAGAAAACCTAGTGGGACTAAAATCCTTCCCAAAAGAGAGATGAAATACAATAATGAAATGCTCTCAATGATGCATGAGAAGGCCAAAACCCCATGTGAGGAAAAAGACCCCCCATAAGAGAGAAGAAGAGAGACAATGAAGCCCCCCCTCAATGTTGAGTCTTTTGTAATGATGGTAGAAGCTCGACATTGAATGTTGAAGATGATCCAATCTTGTCGAACAAAATTCCTCCCCTTAGGAAGAAACAAAACCATGGATTTATGCAAGATGTCTAGAAGATGGATGGTGTATGATATCTTGAAAGCATGCTCAAGTGTCTCCATGTCAATGTTGAAAGCTTACACACTCCAAACAGGTGTTCTAGGCCACACTACTGAAGAGGACAATCTAGAATCTAGTAGAGATGAATGTAGAACATGATCCAAAGAAAATGATATCCCATCCAAAGACAAAAAATCCTGCTCCAAATGTTGTCCAAAAGTATCCACACTCACACAAAGCTACAAAGAATGATCATGTAGAGAATGAACAAGAGGGTCAAGGTGTTCCCTCACAAAAACTGAAGAAGAATCTTCTCCATCAAAGAGAAAATGAATTCTTCCAATGATATCCCCCAAATATGCAATATGAGACTCCACAAACAAGTCTGAAATATGTATCAAGAAGTCATCCAAAGTAGCCAAATCTGAAAGACAATTAGGATCCTTCTGCACTAAATCAGAAGAAGCCATATTTTTAGCAACACAAGCATCATCAACTGCAACAGTAGATGGAGGAGATGAAATGCATGACTTAAGAAATGGATCTGATGTGAGAACTACCAAGTTCAAGAAGCCAAAATTCTCCTCTAAATCATAGTTGTGATCAACAGGAAAAGGAACAATGTCACCATGAGAAGAAAAATCTGCAAAGGTATACAACTGAGATGAATGATCAACCACCCCAGTAGCAATGATATCTCTACTCTCCAAGTCTCGAATGATGATTGAATCAGGTGTGAACTCCATAGTCCTCCCATCTCCACCATGTGTAATCTGATATATGGAAAGAAGATTGTTCATCAAATGAGGAACACACAAGACATCTTGGAAAGTGTTGTCCCCAAAACTAATAGATCCCTTCCTTTTTACACTCATGTATGTATTGTTTCCCATCAAGATAGGAGACATAGTAAAAGGTTGAAAAGAAGAGAATATAGATTGTGAAGATGCCATATGATGAGATGCTCCTGAATCTAGAAGCCATCTCCCTAATTTTGGACCTGAAAAAGCATAGAGAGCTTGTCCTTTATTTCCTAATGTAGATGCCAAATCAGCATGACCTTTTCCCTTAGACTGTTTTGAAGGAGGAGGAGGTGATTCAGACATTCTAGAAGGAAAATCAATGTGATTCTTTTTTAGAATATTTTTTAACTCATCAATATCCTTCTTATAACAATAATGTTCATCATGTTCTTCCTTCTTGCAATATGCACAAGTAGGCCTCTCCTTATATTTTTTCTCTTTTGAAGATGAATCTTTATGTTCTTCTATGGAATTAGATGTGGATTGTGTGTTCTTCTTAGGCTTTTTCTTTTTCTTTTCCTTGCAACTTGAAGACTTCTCATCCTTTGCAATCAAGGCATGTGATTTTGAAGACTTCAAAGTACCCATTTGAATAAGCTTATCTTGTTCCCTATTGAGTTGCATAGAAAAATATTCAAAGGAAGGCATCTTAAACTCACTCCCAAGGGCACTCTTTGTAGCATAGAAAGTAGATACAAACACTAGATATTCAGGACCTAGCTTTGAAAGAACACTTAAGATCAATTATGTATCTGATTTCTCAATTTTACAATCCTTCAATTATGTTCTTAGTGACTTGAATTTGGTGATGAAGTCCTGTATGTTTTCAAAATTACATGGATTGAGACTGATTAATTTATTCTCCAACAAATGTCCTTGAATTTCATATGTTTTACCAAATAAGTTTGACAATGTAGTCCACATAGCCATAGGTGTATCCAAGTGCTCAATGTGAAATAACTCAGGAGATACATACAAGCACAAATAGCCAATGGCTTCTTCACAACTATTCAACCACTTATTCTTTTTAGCTTCATCATCTTTTGGTTCACCATCAAGCCCATGAACTATCCTATACAATATTTTTACTATTAGCAATTTGTTCATTTCAAATTTCCATTTAGGATAGTTGTAAGGTGTTAGAAGTAGAATTGTAGATGGCTCCATGATGAAACAAGATGGAAAGAACCAAAATCAAGAAGAATGCCCCCCAAATTCACTCAATCAAAGAACCCCCCCAACAATATATGAGCTTGGCACTTTATGAGTAGTGTGTTTATAGTTGTCACTTTCCAAAAACAACAAAGTGGTATTTGATATTGGTACGTGAAAATTCCAAATTTGGCCACCAAATGAGATCAATCTAATCATACCATTGAAATTTACACAAAAAATTATGCACTTTAAAAAAAAACTGCACCCAAAAATGTTACCATAGGAGCAAGATATGAGCTCTTGAAGTTCCCAAAATGAGAACGAAGCAACAACACCTATGAGAATCTGAAATTTCTAGAAAAACTAGACACCAAAACCAAAAATTTACTGCACCACTACGAAGAGTGTGAAATTCTGCCTCAAATAAAAAAAATTACTCTAAAAAGGGAGTTAAAATGATAGATATTTGCATTTCAAAATCAGCTACAAAAATGAAAATGCAAATGAGAGGGATTAAGAAAATTCTTAAGGATCTGATGACATCATGTTGATGCAATGCTAACATAAATAGCACACCATCTTGAATTTGACGTCTAGATGGTCATCATAAAAGAATATGTCATCTAGCCATAGAATATTCTCCTAACTTGCCAATGGATTTTATTGGTAGAATCTTTCTAAAAATGTTTAGAATATTTTGAATGTGGCTACTAAAATCCTTAGAAAACTGCCTAGAATTTGAATGCCAATTTGATTTTTTTACTACTCAGTATGTATTTGAAGCACCCAGATTTCTTTTTCAGACTTTCATTTTTTGCTTCACCAGTCTTTATAAAGTTTACCAGATTTCTTAAAATTCTTGCCAACCGATTAGAAATCGGGGCCCACAAGAACCACTCTTGGCTTGTCACCTGGTTGGTTGTTGGAGCTCATCTTACCCCGTGGTACACTAGGTACGTCTACAGACTGAAAAGTCCATAGACCTCTTAATTTTGCTTCTTCTTTTTTAAAACAAAGATTTTCCTAGAAAACTTATTTGACCAACAAAAGTTTTTTTTTTAACAAATGTTTTAGAAAAATAATGCCGATAGATTATATATATATCATACCGACAGTGTAATTATGATGACTTGGGGGTCATACAACTCTTAGGGCAAATTTTTTTTTCCTCACCAAACAAATGCTCCAAATTGGACGAATTGAGAGTCAATCTTAGGGTTTTGGGCCCTTTTGGACACAATGATAGGGTCAAATTTGACCCAAAATGCTCTAAAAATGTAGCTACCTTCTAGATCTAGCAACCTCTCTTTAGCTTCAAACCCTCATAGATTTGGCCTCGTATGTCCGATTTGGACGAAACAAAAGGAAAATTTGAGTTTTCTGAACCTTTCAGATGCAATGGTGAGCTTAGATCTACACTAGCAAGCTCCAATATGAACTTGCAATAAAGAGCCAAAAATGGAACCCTCCCAAATTTGGTATTTCTATCAAGTTTTTATGACTCTCCATATCATACAATGCAAGAGAAGAGCATACTCAACTTTTCAAGATTTACCAACTCTCTTCAGAAAAAGAGTATCCAATGGCACCCAACCCACTTTGATACCATGTTAGAATTGACTATAGCTATCAAGATCTTGAGACCAAATGGAAAGCACAAAGAGAGAGAAAAGAATGTGACAACAATAAACTTTATTCTTATCAATATGATTCAATGATATGTTGTGTTATACAATGAGAGAGACCCCTTGGTTATATAGCCAAGGTGAAATACAAGATGTCATAGGATTATGAAAAATGTCTTAATCATATGACATGAGAAAACTAATCACAACTACCTAGGGTCACATGTGTTACAAGTCAACATATAAGATAACAACTAATGACAACTAACACCTTCTAGAAATATTCCTTCCTATGACCTAAGTAAACTTAACATGTGTAAGTAAGTCCCCTAGTAATGAATGAACTAGGTACAAGACTTTATTTACAACAACAACATGTTAGAGGTTTAATGGTGTTATATCAGATTTCTAGAGGTTTATTGTAAATCCAACAAGCTTATGCACTTGTAATAAACACATGTATTGCAAATTTTATGAGAAAACTATGTATGTATTACAAATTTTATGAGAAAACTGTGTATTTTTCTCATTTTGAGACATGAATATGGAGTTTCTTTCTATGCATGTAATTGGATGTCTTATTTGAGTTTATTTATGGTTTCAAGTGATCATATTACACTAGTTGGGTTGTGTTTGGATAATTTTATTTAATTTTCTACTTGTTATTGTAATAACATAGTGTTATGCAAACAATGATTTTTTGTGGTTTTGAACACATTTCCTTTGAAATTTGATTTTCATTTTTAGTTTGGTTGAAGGTAGAATATCCATTATTTGAGAAGGTGTTTTTGAATTCTTTTGAGTGTGTGTTTACCTCTTACATCATATGAAAAATCCATATGATGAGAATTTATATAGCCAAGGATCCATCTCCACGTACTAGAATTAATGATAGCAAAAAATGTCTTATGATTCTTTGAATTATAAAAAGAAGAATATGGTGAACCTTATGACAATGTTGATTTTAATCTTATATTATTTTTTTTGCAAAGATTCTTCATCTTGTCAATCTATTTTTTTTAATAGTAATTTTCATCAATGCTAAAATATTTTAAATATCCACTTGTGGGATTCTTTTTCTTAGATGAATCCCTTATTTAGAAAGAGGATAAAAAATTATATTATGTTGTATCTTTTTGTGGCATTTTTCTTCTTTTCTATTTTTCAAAATCCTCTAATTATTTATATTCCTTAAGGTAGCTACACATTAATGCATGTGGTCTAGAAGACTCCAAATCTCCCATTTGAATTAATTTTCATTGTCCATAAATTAAAATATCAAAAATGAATAAAAATCAAGTACTATGTATGTGTCTTTGATGTAGGGGCATCCTGATGTACCTTTTGAGCCAAATGTTGTCATGAATGATAAAATTTGTTTCTTGGTTTAATTGGAGTCAATAAGGTCATTTAAGACCATTTGGAGTCATTTAAATCCATTGTGTAACGTTTTGGAGTCAAGTTGTAAAAGTTGCTAAAAAATATCATAATGTTGTCAAAAAGATGTAAAAGTTGTCATTAGAGTTAACTAAGAGGTTTTTGGTCATTTTTTTAGTTGGAAATCATTGTAACATGTTAAATATGCCTTGTATCATTGATACCAAGGGTTGGAGAAGGTTGGTTGAAGTTGGAATGAATAAAATCTCAAGTTTGCACATTCAAAACTGAATTTTCTTGCAAAATCTGACTGTTCTTTCACATTGTATGGATTTTTACTTGTTGTTACAGACCAGAAGTTGATTGGGAAAGTTGTACAGGTTCATCATCTTTGCAATTCTTTTTGTTTGACTCAAATCCATTGAGTTTTGAGGGAGATACAAGCATTTTTGTGAAAACCGCTCTAAACCCTACCTAGGGTTTCAAACTTGCAAAAAAATTGCCATAACTCGAGTTTCCACCATGGGAAAATGATGAAAATTGGTGGGAAATTCTGTCTTGGCATTATCTACATCCCTTTAAATTTTTGGATCATTTTAGGCACGTGTGAAGGAGATCTCTTTGACAAAAATATCAGATTTGTAGTGAAACAGTCCTAACACCCCTAGGTTCTTGGTGTCTTTGAATGATCCTTGCATTTTATTTCAATGGAGGGTTAAAAAATCATGTTGGTATGATGTTAGAAGCTTGCAAAATTCTGGGAACTTAGATGATAATAATTCTTTCCCTTTTTTTTGAATTCATTGCCTTGTCACCCCTAGGAGCAACAATATCTAGTTTGCACAAATCTTTGCATTGATCACTTGTTTGGGGTTGTATATGTTTTGGAACCCTTAGAGAATGTTGAAACAAGTTTTAACATGCTATGTTTTCCCTTACCCCATGCTTCGCTCAATGGTTAAGTGATGTTAGGGTGTTGTCCCATGTGTTAGGCTTGAGGAACACATTGCCAAAATGACTAAAGAAGCACTTGTGCCTTGTTTGCTTTGAAACCATGATTGGAAAGTGTCAGGACTATTGTTTTGAGTCCTTCCTCTCTACATCAGTCTCCCATAGAAATTCGATTGATATGAAAGTTAGATGCAATATGCAATACCAAGATTAGATATAAATTTAAGAATAATTATCAATGTTACAATTAATTATTTGCATTCTTTAGTTGTTTCTTCTTTGATATGTAGTCTTGAATACAATAAAAAATATTGGAAGAAATATTCAAAAAAATTTATCTATTTGATGACCCCTAATCTTATTATATTTATGATACAATTGAGCAAGAGTGTTCCAAACCTACTTAGGTGTTAAATATTTTCTAAGATTAAATTGTTGATCAAAAGAAACTAATACAAAAATTTAACTAAGAGCTCTCTCACATTTATTTTCTTTATCATTTATGTTAGTATGAATATTTTCAAGTTGTATTTAATTTAATTAAGTATTAAAATATTTTTACCTTAGATAATTTCATACCAATAGTTTCTATGTTGAATAATATAGTGAATTAGGATAAGAAACAATGCTAGAAAATTTTGAAAAGACCACAACTACAAAATCACCCCACCCTCACAATACTCAACTAGAAAAGCTAATCCTAAAAATGGTGTCACTTTATAAATAAATACAATTGCAATTTTATTCTCTATAAAGATAAACACTCCTAACAATTGTCCCCTTTACACTTTATTTTAAATTTTAAATTTTATTCTTTGATACACATTAAACTCATAGAAAGCCATTTACAAATTCAAATTTCAAGGGTCTTAAAGCTACATGATGCACCCATTAATATTTTACTTGAGAAAAATAAGCCTTATACCTAGGAATAGTTAATTGCTTTAAGGATTGTCTTGTATATGCTATAATGAATTTAAATTTATAAATGAGAAAAATATTCTAAAATATTATTTATCATAATCAAATCTCTAATTCAAGATCCTTGATAATCTCCATAGATGCCAATATTGATGGTAAAATATTGTGATTTGTATAAGGTCTTGATAGATATCGATGAGTTGAGGAAATTATCAACTTCACAATCAATAAAATCACTACCACAAAGGATAGTTGATAAATATTTAAACCTTTGAATTGTTGGTGTAAATAAAGTCTTGTACGTAGTTAATTCATTACTAGGGGACTTAGGGGACTTATTTACATGTTAAGTTTACTTAGGTCCTAGGAGGGAATCTTTCTAGAAGGTGATAGTTGTCATTAGATCTTATCTTATCTTTTGACTTATAACACATGTGTCCTAGGTAGTTGTGATAAGTTGTCATAGGATTAAGATGCTTGTCATAATGCTATTTAATCCTATGTCTCACCTTGGCTATATAAGTAGGTGGTCTCATATATAATTTATGTAATATTATTGGATAATCAATTCCATTGCAATCTTGAGCATGTCATATTGATCTCTCTTGTGCTTTCAAGAAGTGCCTAGATCTTGGGTGGCTATAATATTCAGCCAAATATTGCATGGTGTAGAGTTGTTCTATACCAACTCTTACATGGTATCAGAGCTTATGGCACTACTTCTGGTTAGCCTTATTGAGAGATTTGAGCTGAAAATCTTGGTGTGTTGAAATGATGGATTCACAATGTCCTTGAAGCTATAGTCTTCGATGAAGGACCTTTTCCAATAAAATATTCACCCACATAGAAAGTGTTGCAACAATGGCATTCAAATAGAGATTATTTAATTGATCTAGAATATGTTACAAGTGTACATATGCCCTGATTATATAGGCAAGAGAGAAATATAGAATGCACTATGATGTTGCCAAGTGTCTTGATCACACTACATGTGACAACATGTAAACCCTAACAGCCTACCTAGGGAACGATGATGAGATAGAGATAAGTTCTAGATGATTTCTAGAAGGAATCTTATCTCCTATAAACATGGAAAGGGTAATTACCCCATTTTTTATGATTTTCTAATGATGCAACCTAGGACTTAATTAAATAAATAAAAAACCTAAGTTAACTTATGCTAGTGTAATAAATAATTAATTACACTAACAGCCCCCCGTAAGTGCAACTTAGGGAGGAAATTATTATGCAATGATTATGCAAATGATGATGGATGATGGATGATGGGTCTCGACTACATGATGGCCATTTTAGGTACCAATTTACAACTAATATGAAAATGCAACTAATCTCCCACAACTGGAGAAAAGTGGAAAACCTAGTGGGAAGAAAAACCC